>JASDFA010000006.1:81380000-81770000 GCA_035772735.1 Datura wrightii | reverse complement strand
TTTTATTATATAACTATAACTACTTAATATTTATATTTTTATTAATTTGTTAAAAAAATTAAATGAAATTAAGCTCATTTATAATGTAATAGATCTTGTCTCGTTGTAAATATTTTTTCACTTTTTAATATAATTATTGAAAAGTATAGCATAAATTTTTGGGCCAGTAATAAAATTAAAGTTTAATGGTTAAAACACACACACACACACATATGTATATGTATATGTATGTATGTATGTATGTATGTATGTATGTATACATACATATATACATATACATATATATGTGTGTGTGTGTGAATTAAGAATAGATAATAATTCAAACATATATGTAAAAATATAAATATAAATATAGAATATAATACCAAAAAAATTATTTACCTCTTTGTCAACTAATTATAGTCATTCACGTGTCGTCGTTTGTTCCCTTTTTATACTCTTTTACCAATTCAACTTCAATAACTAAGATTTTTATTATCCAATCAGAATCATACCTCCTTAAGTTGTCAATTAGTACAATTTTGTTCATGAGATCTTTTTCAGATTTCATTGCAAGACTATCTAAAATAAATTGCGCACAAGAGTTATAATTAAATAATTTATACTTTTATAACAAAAATTATTTTATGAGATGACAAAATTACTTTACCTGAATAGATGAAACTTACGAATGTATGAGAGATTACTTTACTTGAGTAGATGAAACTTGCGAATGTATAAGTAGATGAAGAATGTTAGTTTCAAATAACATAAATTTTAAATCACATAATATCAATATAAGACTCAACAAGAGGAGATAAAATAGTATCAATATTAGAGTCAACTAAAGGAGACAATCTAAGTTAAATTATTTTAAATATAAACAGTTTGAGCTGACATAACTATTACTATTGTCTTTTTCAAATTCACAACATGAAAAAAAAAAGATAAATTAACACAAAACATACAAAGCTGGAGATTGAATCAAAGATGTTGTTAATATAGAAGAGTTATGAATTAAATTATACAATTATAATTTTTTATAGAAGTAGAAGGATTGATAAACCAAAAAGAATTTAAAAGTGTAAAAAAAAATTAGGGTTCTATTTATAAAAATTTGGGACTATCAAAAATGTGAAAAAAAATTATAAAAAAGGAGAAAAATATTGTGACTTCAAAAAGGGGAAAACTTTTAAAAATTCCTAACTTTTTAAAAAGGGAAAAAAATTTATCAAAGAAGGAAAAAAAGAACAACTTTAAAAGTTATCTACCCTAAGAAAGGAAAAAATGAATTTTCGTGATTATAGAAACGGGAAAAAAAATTGATGGAGAAAATTTGGTGGATTTTTTTTTTAAAAAAAGTTTACCCCGCAAATAAAAAAGTTTAATATGATAAAATAAGGTAATGAAATAATTTTAAATAATAATTATGTAAAAATAGTAAATGACAATTTTGTCTATTGTAAAGTTTTATAATGAAGGGCAAAAAGTTCAATCAATATGTTTAAGTGCCTTCACACTTTTAATATATATGTGTGTGTGTGCGAGCGCGCACGCGTGTGTGTGTGTATGGGATTGCTTGATTGGGTTAGCACGAGATGTAGTTCAATTAAATAGATAACTCCATCTTTCCTACTAGTCTGTCTAGCCCGTCTAGTAACAATATCTCCTCCCGCTTGACTTCTCTAATAGATTGAATTGGAACATGTCATTTCATTGGCTTAAGCTCAAAATCTATCTGTAGAAATATTGATCGCATCTCTAGTGTATTTCGTCATGGCTCTAGTAGAAAAGATTTGCATCCTATTAAGGGGGAAGAGGTTCCCAAAGATTGTGGTGGGATTGGGTATGTGTAAAACTTGGTCTTTAGCTAAGCTCACTATATATATATCCCGAAAACTCAAAAATCAAATCCGAAAATTGAAACGGAGAAAACAGAAATTTTTACATCAAGTCATAGAACGAGTCGTTCTGTGACCCGTGGGGAATGACCACGAGTAGTTAAGTGACTCGTGGTGAGGACTGGAAGCATATTTGGAAAATTGAATTTTTGAGTGACTACGGGTGAGACCACGAGTCGTGGTCAGCACCCACGAGTCATGATATGACCCGTGCCAGGAATAATTGAAGACCAAGAAGAAATTGGTAGTGTACTCTATGATTACTCACCATGAGTCGTGGTAACTCACCACGAGTCGTCGTAACTCACCACGAGTCGTTATAACTCACCACAATTTATGGGATGAGTCATGGTCAGGGACTTATCAAAATGGGTGAACTTGGACAGTGCACTCAACAAGTGCTCATCACGACTCGTTAAGTAACAGCACGAGCCGTGGTGTTATGCATGGATTGAAATAGATGGGAGAGTAGGAATTTTGTGCAGTGTACTCAACGAGTGTGACCACAACCCATTAGGTCACCCGTGAGGACTGACGATCAGTTTTTCCTTGTGATTTTTCAAGGTTCGTTTAGTAATTTCCTATCCTCCTAAACTTTAAACTACGTCATTTTAGCGGTAAATTCAGACTTATTAGTAGGGGTAAACGCTTTCTTTCCTCATTCCCCACTCAAACCTTCAAGAAGCATAATGTAGAATTTTCTCTCAGAGTATTTCAGAGCAAGAACTAGGGCAAAACCTTCCTCCTCGATTCTCAAGAAAATTCTTTGGGTTTCTTCATCAGGTATGTGAAAATTCAACAAGGGGATTGTTCTTCCCTTGTGTCCCTAAAACTCTTCCTCAGTTCACTATCAGTTCTAGCCCTGAATTTTTGATTGTGAAGATATTGCTATTAGATCTTGGTTAATTCTTGAGGAATATTATTCTATGCTAATTTTTAATGTTTTCCACCAATTTGTAATTAGAATGATGTCTATTCCGTCGAATGTGAATTTTATCCCTAACTCTTGAAAACAGAAACTAGAATCCTGCATAAGTATTGAATTCTCAAAATTTCTTGAATCTTTCAGAGTTAGAGGTTTCTATAATAGTTGTATGTGTTAGAAACTCAGTCAAATATATGGTATATAATTTCAGTCAGAAAGTTTATATACTTAAAAATGTCAGCCTAGTCTCAGTCAGATTTTTAGCAACCTCCGGATTGACCAGAATAATGTCAGCTGATCAATTTGACTATAGAAATTTCCGAGGTGTTAGTATCACCTCCTAGTTATCAGAGTCAAATACAGAACTCAGTGTATAGGTCTATAAGGCGGTCATGACACTTAAACAGATAGCTCTGACTAACCCAAGGACCCCAGTCAGATTACAGTTTGTTCTTAGACGGTTACGACACTTCTAGATAAGCAGCTCTGACCAGTCTAGAACCCAGTTTTAGAATCTGGTCCGATAAAACTCTCAAGGTACCTTCAGTTATATATCTGTGACTGGTCTTGGACCCCAGTTTCAGGCTATCAGCTTAGTATTTAGTTTAGGTATTCTAGTGGGAGTAGGACTTAGCACCGAATGGACCGGGGTTCCAGCGCACCCAGGTTCCCAGAACTACGTTGCCACCGTAGGTTACAATATTTATTGGCCTGATTAGCCCCATACTTCTGTGATCACCCAGTTCATGCCTATATACCCTAGCAAGGTATATTGGGTCCTACCAGTGGGGCGTATACATCGGACTCCATGTTTAACTCACGTGGTTACATGTCAGGTATGGACTCTCCCACTAGTAAGTTCAGTCCAGTTTTAGTTTAGTTTAGATCAGTATTCCATACTTAGAACATTCTTTGACCATCAGACAGGGTCTTTTAGACCACCTCAGTAGTGCAGCTATTCAGTTTAGTAGCTTTAGTTGGTCCTTGCATGCCTTTTCAATTCAGCATTTTCTTTTATTTATCCTAGTGTGTTATGTTTCTCTCACTTACTCAGTACATTCAAAGTACTAACGCATACTTTTATGCTATATCGTTTCATGATACAACCGCAGGTTCTAAAACCCAGCGTCGTTAGCCGACTTTGATCAGATCTCCTTCTCTCAGCAGCAGAAGTGTGAGTCCTCATTTTTCGAGGACATTATGTCATTATCTAATTTATGTTTATTACATTTAGTTGGACTTAGAGTTAGCTGGGGGGCTTGTCCCAGCAACTCATCAGTTAGATGGCTTTCAGACATAGACTTGGTTTTTCAGACTATCAGTGTAGCTCAAACTATTTTGATGTTTATGATTCAATTTAAATTCTCTTATAAATGCTTTATGTTATTATTTCAAGCTTCCACTGCATGTATTTATATTACTCAGAATACCAGTGTATGATAGACCAGGGGTTGACTAGGGGTTACTCGTGACTCCAAGTACTTTGTCCCGTCCAGGGTGTAGACTCGGGGGGTGACAAACTTGGTATCAGAGCACTAGGTTTGGAGTATCCTCGGAATGTCTGAAAGCTGCATCGAGTAGAGTCTTTTTTATGGGTGTGAAGCGCGCCACACTTATGACGAGGAGGCTACGAGATGTTATTAGGAAAACTCTCTTCTGTTCATACTCTTTATCGTGCGTTAAATTTCAATCCCAGAAGCATCCTTCTAACTCGTGTTCTATTTCATTTCAGTGAATTATGCCTCCTAGATGCGGTAACGGAAGAAGGGCCGGCAACACCAACAGACCTTCCCCACTAGCCACAGTAGCCCCTCAGGATGACACAGTGTTCATCGCGGAGTTCAGGGCGGCTATCCAGCTGCTCGCTCAAACAGTCACCAATCAGCTGATCCAGCAGGTGGTTCTGGTTAACACAAGTGGGTCCGCAGTAGCTGCTAGGGTGCGTGACTTCACCCAAATGAACCCCCCATCATTTTAGGGATCCAAGGTGGGGGAGGACCCCCAAGAGTTCGTGGATGAGATCAAAAATATTACCCACATTATGGGTGTCAGCTCCTCTGAGAGTGCTGATCTAGCTACCTACCAGCTAAAAGGGGTAGCCCAGGTCTGGTATGAATAGTGGAATAAGGGGCGGCCAGCGGGTGCAGGACCAGTGGAGTTAGCCTTCCTAGATAGATCTTCCCCTCAAGAGTTGAGGGAGGCAAAAGTGGTTGAGTTTATGAACTTGAGACAGGGCAAAAGGACCGTAGAAGAATGCGCATTAGAGTTTACCAGGCTGTCTAAGTACGCTCCAGAGATGGTAGCTGAGCCAAGGGCTCACATGTTGAAGTTTGTGAACGGAGTGTCGAACCTGGTCCTCAAGGAGTGCAGGACATCAATGCTAATTAGGGATATGGACCTCTCCAGCCTGATTGTCTATGCCCAGCAGATTGAGGCCGAAAAACTGAAAGGACATGGAGTGAAAGAATAAACTGGCGAGGACTGGCCATTCAGATTTCGGTCATCAGAGGTCTAGCGGTAGTAGTGACCACAGTAGCAGCAATAGTAATAGCAACGGAGAGCCCCAACACCCAGCTCATCTAGTGCCCCAACCTTCCGGTCCCGCCAGGATCAGAGGGGTGGAGCATCTGGCTCTCAGTCTCAGAGCTATAGTGCCGGGAACAGATATCCAGCTTGCCCCAAGTGCGGCAAAAACCACCCGAGAGAGTGCCTTCAGGGTCGAGAGGGCTATTTTGGTCGTGGACAACTTGATTATCCGCTTAAATATTGCCCATCAGTAGGACGGGAGAGCACAATCCATTACATCATCAGCTTCCGCAGGCCAACACATCAGGTACGGATGGAGGTCAGTGCCAAAACCATTTTTATGCATTGTCTTCTCGCTAGGATCAAGAGAGCTCACCTGACGTAGTCACGAATATGTTACGTATCTTTCATCTAGACATGTATGACCTCCTAGATCTAGGAGCCATCCTCTCATTCGTGACTCCCTACGTAGCATTCCAGTTCAATATCAATCCAGAGGTCCTCTCAGAACCATTCTCAATCTCCACCCCTGTTGGCGAGTTAGTTAGAGCTAGCCGAGTGTATAGAAATTGTCCAGTATCGATCTTGAATGAAGTTATTCCAGTTGATCTCGTAGAGTTAGACATGATCGATTTTGACCTTATTCTCGGTATGGATTGGTTACACTCTGTTTATGCCTCAGTTGACTGCAGAACTAGAGTTGTCAAGTTTCAGTTTGCAAGTGAACCAGTGTTAGAATGGACGTGCAGTAGTTCAGCGCCTAAGGGTCGGTTTATTTCCTACCTTAAGGCCCAAAAGCTCATTTACAAGGGATGTATTTATCATCTAGTTCAGGTCAAGGATTCCAACTCTGAGACCCCAACTATCCAATCAGTTCTGATAGTCTGCGATTTCCCAGATGTATCTCCTAAGGTCTTCCCGAAGTCCCCCCTGAACGGGAAATAGACTTCGAAATAGACCTCCTCCCAGATACTTAGCCCATCTCCATCCCTCCTTACATAATGGCTCCAGCTAAGCTTAAGGAGTTGAAGGAGCAACTAAAAGATCTTCTTGACAAGGGTTTTATTAGACCCAACATCTCTCCCTGGGGTGCTCCAATACTATTCGTGCGTAAGAAAAATAGTACCCTTAGAATGTGCATAGATTACCGTCAGCTGAACAAAGTCATAGTCAAGAACAGGTATCCCCTACCCAGAATTGATGACATGTTTGACCAACTTCAGGGAGCTAGTTGTTTCTCAAAAATCGATCTCAGGTCGGGGTATCATCAGTTAAGGGTCAGGGAGGGTGACATACCGGAAACAGCATTCAAAACTCAGTATGGTCAGTACGAATTTTTGGTTATGTCCTTCGGGATAACAAATGCCCCTGCAGCCGTCATGGACTTGATGAATAGAGTCTTCAAGAAATATCTAGATATGTTCGTCATTGTATTTATCAACGATATTCTAGTATACTCCAAAAATGGAAGAGCATGCTATTCACTTCAGGATAGTGCTTTAGACGCTTAGAGACAGCCAACTGTTCGCCAAGTTCAGCAAGTGTGAATTCTGGTTGAAGTTTGTGACTTTTCTGGGTCATGTGGTCTCAGGCGAAGATATTCAGGTTGATCCTTAAAAGATAGCAGTAGAAAAAGATTGGCTCAGACCTATCTCTCCAATGGAAATTAGGAGTTTTCTAGGCTTAGCTGGTTATTACCGATGGTTTGTGCAAGGATTCTCCTCTATAGCATCTCCTCTGACTAAGTTAACTCAGAAGAAAGTGAAATTCCAGTGGCCGGATGCGTGTGAGAAGAGTTTTTAGGAGTTGAAAACTTGACTCACTACCGCTCCAGTTTTGACCTTGCCAGAAGGAACAGAGGGGTTGGTTGTTTATTGTTATGCTTCCAAAGTTGAACTCAATTGTATTCTGATGTAGTGAGTTAAAGTGATAGCCTATGCCTCCAGACAGCTCAAGGTTCATGAGAAGTATTATCCAACCCATGACTTGGAGTTGGCAGCAGTGGTGTTTGCGCTGAAAATATGAATACATTATCTATACGAGGCTCATGTGGATGTTTTCATAGATCACAAGAGCCTTCAGTATGTGTTCAATCAGAAGGACCTAAATCTTCGACAGAGAAGGTGTTGGAGCTACTGAAAGACTACGACATGAGTGTGTTGTATCACCCGGGCAAAGCCAATGTGGTGGTTGATGCACTAGCAGGTTGTCTATGGGAAGCGTGGCTCATGTTGAAGAGGGAAAGAAAGAAATAGTAAAGGATATTCACAGGCTAGCTAGGTTGGGAGTACAGTTGGTGGATTCAGCCGAAGGTAGAGTGGTAATGCAGAGTGGATCAGATTCTTCCTTGGTAGTTGAAGTGAAGTTCAGACATGATGAAGATCCCATCTTACTTAAGCTTAAGGAAACAGTTCTCAGAAAAGAAATAGAAGCTTTCTCTAAAGTGGGAGATGGTATACTCCGTTACCAGAGTAAGTTATGAGTACCGGATGTCGGCAAGTTGAGACAGTAGATATTGGCTTAAGCACATAGTTTTAGATATTCCATTCACCCTGGTGCTACCAATATGTACCGTGATCTACGGGATATTTACTGGTGGAACGACATGAAAAGAGATATTGCTGAATTTGTAGCCAAGTGCTCGAACTTCCAACAAGTTAAAGTAGAACACTAGAGGCCAGGAGGTATGACTCAAAATATCAGTATACCTATATGGAAGTGGGAAAAAGTGAATATGGACTTCATTACGGGTCTACCTCGAACTCATCGGCAACATGACTCAATCTGGGTAATAGTGGACCGGATGACTAAGGCCTCATTTGTTTTCATTAAGATTAACATGTCTGAATCTGAATGCATATTTGAATGATTAAGATGTTGTCTCCAGATCTGAAAACTGAATGATTAAGACTGTTTGTTTTTCAATATCTGAATATGCATACTTTATATAATTATAAATATATTAAATATACAATTTAAATAAAAATATTAATTTAATAAAATAAATTTATTATCTGATAAAAAAATAAAAAATATTTATGTTTGCTATTGATCGTAGAGATGATTTGTAGTGGTGGTCATGGTAGCGCATGGTGTTGTAGTGACTGACGTGATGCTGACGGTTAGTAGTGGTAGATGTGATGGTGAAGTTGGTTGATATTAGGAGTTGGTGGTGTTGATGGTAGTGGCGGAATAATATGTGGTGGTTAACGATGTGTAAGTAGTAGTTGGCGGTGGTGCCATTTGTGATGGTGAAGGTGGTTGGTAGTAAGAATTGGTCGCAGTGGTGGTAGTGAGTGGTGGTGGTAATAGAGGTGGCGGCGACGGTGACGACTGTGGAGGTGGCAGTAAATATAACTATAATTATGGAGGGGGCATGTGTAGTAATAACTGACAGTAATTGGTTCGTAGCGGTGGTGGTTGCCAGTGGTTGTTGTGATGTCAGGGTGGTTGGCGACGATAATGGTGGTTGAAAATGGTGGCAGAGGTAGTTGGTGGTGGTGATGACTAGTGGTTGGTGGTGGTAATGGTGGTGGTGGTGATGATAGAGGTGGTAAATGGTGGTGGTTGGCGGTTATGGATAGAGTGATGATGAAAATTATCTACACAAATATACCTCTTAATGATATTAAGACTCTGTTCCAAATCTTAATAATTAAGACCTATTCAGATGAAATAAGTGTTTAAATTTGAATAAAAACAAACGCATTTAATGATCTAAGTCTGAACCATTCAGATTCAGACGTCTATTAAGTGCAAACAAATGAGGCCTAAGTCAGTTCACTTCCTCCCAGTTAAAACCACGGACTCAGCTAAGGACTATGCCAAACTTTACATCTGAGAGTTAGTCAGAATTTATAGGGTACCCCTATCTATTATCTCAGATAGAGGTACCCAATTCACCTCTCATTTCTGGAGGTCTTTTCAGAAGGGACTGGGTACTCAAGTCAAACTCAGTACAGCTTTTTAGCCGCAGATAGATGAGCAAGTTGAGCGTACCATTCAGATCCTAGAAGATATGTTAAGAGTGTGCGCGATCGATTTTAAGGGCAATTGGGATGACCATTTGCCTCTTATCGAGTTTGCGTACAACAACATCTACCACTCTAGCATTCAGATGGCCCCGTTTGAGGCATTATATGGTAGAAGGTGTAGATATCATATAGGGTGGTTTGAGGTTGGTGAGGCTACCTTGATAGGGCCAGACTCAGTTCACGAGGCAATGCATAAAGTTCAACTCATTCGAGAAAGATTGAAAACAACTCAAAGCCGTAAGAAATCTTATACCGATGTGAGGAGAAGAGAGTTGGAGTATGCAGTTGATGACTGGATTTATTTGAAAATTTCGCCCATGAATGGGGTGATGAGATTTGGGAAGAAAGGCAAACTAAGTCCTAGGTATGTGGGACTCTATAGAATTTTGAGGCGTATTGGCAATGTAGTCTATGAACTAGAATTACCTTCAATATTAGCAGTTGTGCACCCAGTATTCCATGTGTCTTTATTAAAGAAGTGCATTGGTGATCCAACTTCAGTTGTTCCATTAGAAAGTGTGAGGGTGAAAGATAGTCTCTCTTATGAAGAATTCCCAGTTCAGATTCTTGATCGTCAGGTTCGTAAGTTGAGGAACAAAGAAGTAGCTTCAGTCAAAATCTTGTGGAGGAATCAGCAGATTGAGGGAGCTACATGGGAAGATGAAGCAGATATAATCGCCAGATACCCACACTTGTTCCCTTCTAGATCAGTATCAGTTTAAGGTACCAATTTCCTCCCTAAAACTCTATTCAATTCGTGTGTTCCAATTTCTATCATGTGATTGATCATGAGTATGATTAGTGAATTCAGTTCAGACTTGTAGTTCAGTTCCGAGGTAGTCATTCCGTTAGCTTTCAGCTTTAATGGTCAGTATTTGAGCATAGTGATTGCAATTCTCCGCTTTTCTGAGTGTTTCCAATATTCGAGGATGAATGTTCCCAAGGGGGAGATATTGTAATGCCCCGAAAACTCAAAAGCTAGACCCCGGAGTTAAAACGGAGAAAATAGAAATTTTTGCACCAAGTCACAGAACGAGTCCTTCTGTGACCCATGGGGAATGACCATGAGTCGTTAAGTGACTTGTGGTGAGGACTGGAAACTTATTTGGAAAATTGGATTTTTCGATGACCACGGGTGAGACCACGAGTCGTGGTCAGCACCCACAAGTCGTGATATGACCCGTGGCCAGGATTAATTTAAGATCAGGAAGAAATTGACAGTGTACTCCACGATTACTCACCACGATTCATGGTAAGTTACAATGATTCGTGGGATGAATCGTGGTCAAGGACTTATCAGAATTGGTGAAATTAGACAGTGCACTCAACGAGTGCTCACCACGACTCGTTAAGGAACACCACGACTCGTGGTGTTGTCTGTGGCTTGAAATAGATGGGAGAGTGGGAATTTTGGGCAGTGTACTCAACGAGTGTGACCACGACCTGTTAGGTCACCCCTGAGGACTAACAACCAGTTTTTCCCTGCGATTTTTCAAGGGTTGTTTAGTAATTTTTTACCCTTCTAAACTTTAAACTACGTCATTTTAGTCATATATTTAGACTTATTAGTGGGGGTAAACGGTTCCTTTCCTCATTCCCCACTCAAACCTTCAAGAAGCAGAATGTAGAATTTTCTCTCAGAGCATTTCAGAGCAATAACTAGGGCAGACCCTTCATCCTCGATTCTCAAGGAAATTATTCGAGTTTCTTCATCAGGTATGTGGGAATTCAACAAGGGGATTGTTTTTCCCTTGTGTCCCCTAAAACGCTTCCTCAGTTCACTATCAGTTCTAGCCCTGAATTTTCGATTGTGAAGATATTGCTATCAGACTTTGGTTAATTCTTGAGGAATATTATTCTATGCTAATTTTTGATGTTTTTCACCAATTTGTAATTAGAATGATGTTTGTTTTGTTGAATGTGAATTTTATCCCTAACTCTTGAAAACAAAAACTAAAATCCTGCATAAGTATTGAATTCTCGAAATTTATTGAATCTTTCAGAGTTAGGGGTTTCTATAATAGATGTATGTGTTAGAAACTCAGTTAAATATATGTTAGACAATTTCAGTCAGAAAGTTTATATACTCAGAAATGTCAGCCTAGTCTCAGTCAGATTTTTAGCAACCTCCAGGTTGACCAGAATAATGTCAGTTGATTAGTTTGACTACAAAAATTCCCGAGGTATCAGTATCACCTCCCAGCTATCAGAATTAGATCCATAACTCAGTGTATAGGTCCACAAGGAGGTCATGACACTTAAACAGATAGCTCTGACTATCCCTAAGACCCCAGTCAGATTACAGTTTGTTCTTAGCCGATTACGACGCTTCTAGATAAGCAGCTCTGACCAGTCTAGAACACAGTTTCAGAATCTGGTCCGATAAGACTCTTAGGGTACCTTCAGTTATATATTTATGACTAGTCTTGGACCCCAGTTTCGAGTTATCAGCTTAGTATTCAGTTTAGGTATTCCAGTGGGAGCAGGACTTAGCACTGAGCGGATCGGGGTTCCAATGCACCCAGGTTCCCAAAACTATGTTGCCAGCGTAGGTTACAGTATTTATTAGCCTGATTGGCCCCATACTTTTGTGATCACCCAGTTCATGCCTCTATACCCTGGCAAGGTATATTGGGTCCTACCAGTGGGGTGTATACATCGGACTCCATGTTTAGCTCATGTGGTTACATGTCAGTTATGGACTCTCCCACTAGTCAGTTCAGTCCAGTTTCAGTTCATTTCAAATTAGTATTCCAGACTTAGAACATGCTTTGACCATCAAACAGGGTCTTTTAGATCACCTCAGTAGTGCAGCTATTCGGTTCAGTAGCTTTAGTTGGTCCTTGCATGCCTTTTCAGTTCAGCATTTTCTTTTATTTATCCCAGGGTGTTATATTTCTCTCACTTACTCAGTACATTCAAAGTACTGATGCATACTTTTATACTATATCGTTTCACGATACAGCCGCAGGTTCTCAGACCCAGTGCTGTTAGCCGACTTTGATCAGATCTCCCTCTTTTAGCAGCAGAAGTGTCAGTCCTCATTTTTTGAGGACATTACTTCATTATCTCAGTTATGTTTATTACATTCAGTTGGACTTAGAGTTAGTTGGGGAGCTTGTTGCAGCAACGCATCAGTTAGACAGCTTTCAAACATAGACTTGGTTTTTTTCAGACTATCAGTGTAGCTCAAACTATTTTGATGTTTATGGTTCAATTTTTAACTCTCTCATAAATGCTTTATGTTATTATTTCAAGTTTCCGCTGTATGTACTTATATTACTCAAAAAACCAGTGTATGATAGACCAGGGGTTGACTTGAGGTTACTCATAACTTCAAGTACCGTGTCCCGTCCAAAGTGTAGACTCGGAGCGTGACACACACACGCGCGAGCGCACACACATATATATGGTATGGCTATAACAGATAAAATTGTAGTTATAAACCCCTTAAAATTCATACATAGTACAAATATCTGAAAATAAAGTGTCGATAATTACAAAAATTAAAAAAAATTAAAAACAAAAGCAAATTGCACCACATGAAAATCACAACAATGAGAAAAAGCTCACTCTGTTTTGACTACTTTTGAGGGATTATCCTCATAGCATCAAGAAATTATGTCGTCATTTATAAATATGTAGGGCAATTTGGTTACTTGAAGTTGAACTTATCCACTTCTTGATTATTGATGATGAGAATGGGATTGTGACTTTTATTTTCAAGTTTAATAGAAAATATAATTAGCATTCAGTGAATTGGTTGGGCATTTGAAAGTCACTGTGAATTTTGAAGGGTTTGAGATAAGTGAGATTCATTGTATACATATTTAATAGAGTTATTATTTAGCTAAAATACTTTTGAATTTTCAATGTTATATTTTATAATATTTTAATTTTAGTAAGAGCAAAATCGTAATTCAATTTTTAACTTTAAGGGTCTCCACTTATATAATAATATAATTTATTTATTATTATTACTTGAAGTATTTAGTCAAATTTTGACTTAGTGGAGGGGCAAAATGGTAATCTAACTTTTACTTTTTGGTTTTCCACTTACATAATACTATGATATTTTGGTGAATTTGGATATTGTTAGATTCATCAAGTTGTTATAAAATTAAAACTTTCTGTCAAATTTATAATTGGATTAATATTCCATATTAATAAAAAAGATTAAATTTTCTTTTTTTGCTTCCTTCATGTTAGATAACTCATTTTCTTCATATTATCCCTCTGCACTAGTTCTTAAACTAAATATTATCCTCCAAACTCAAGTTCAGATTAAAAACCAAAAGAAAGTAAATATTTTTTTTAATATAAATATCAAATATTTTTCAAAATTTTTTTCGTGTTATAGGGAATTATTTTTTGAGAACTGAGGCCCCTTTCCAGTTGAAAGCTTGAAACCCTTGTGAGATGAGATCTCTTTTATTCTTCTTTTTTCGCAGTGTTGAATATATATATATATATATATATATAATATTTTATAGTATGATATTGATTATTCTAAATGTGTATTTTATGTTTTTTCTTAATACTAATTTTCTTTAGGTAATAATGAGTTTCTATTTTACAATTCATTAGTATAATATTTTGGTAAACTTGGATACTGTTAGATTCATCAAGTTGCTATAAAATGAAAACTTTCTGTAATATTCATAATTGGATCATATGTTAATTTGTGCCTTATGTAGTTACACATAATTATTCTATTTATCCAGTTTGGTATTTTATTGTATCATGTAAATTTCATTTTGTTAATTTAGTTACATATAACATCACAATTATTGCTCTAATTTTTTTCTCTTTTTAAATCTCGACTCTCATGTGTTCCTAAAGCTCCTCTCCTTTTTCATAAATTTGATAGGTGTCTGTACCACGTATTCCTACAGTAACATCTTGGAAATTAAAAGTTGTAGTAAGTAAGTAAATTATTTTTCTCTCTCCTTGATCTTTTACATCAAAAATAGAGAAAATGAATCTTTCTTGAAAGGAAAACTAAGGTTGAGAGACTGTCGATAGGTCAAGAAGATGGCATGAGAAAGTGAAAGTTTAACCTTCAGAATTAAATAACGGGAAGAAAAATTAAATTTGCTTTACAAATATTTGGCTCTTTTCTTTTTTATTACCAAAGACGTGAATAGTATTATAAGTAGTAATAACGTACACCACTTAATAATAATACTATCACTTAATAATAATACTATCTTAGATAATGTTGATTTAATTGTTTATTCAACACCATATATAAAATATTTATTTCTTTTTTAACAATCAGAGATAGATTCTTTGTTCTTTCCATAAAAATGAATGAAAAAATGTCATTTATGAATACTGTAGTTTCTTTCAGAAAATGCATTTATAGATTTTTCACATTTTGGAGGTATTCTTTTAGGAATACACTATCTTAATAAACTTCTTTAAGGAGTACGGTTTTCTATCGATTCGACAATTTTAAAAATTTGTAGAAACTCTTAGATTTAAAAAGAAAAAATTTGAAAGTTGACATCAAATTTTCTGGATTTGATTTTATGAAAATTTAGATGATGATAATATCTTATTTTAGGAGTAGGAAAACAGAGAATATACATAGCATTTCTGAGAAAAAGGATGAGACTTTACCACAAAAATACGACAATCAAAGAAATTATGTCGCCTTAAAGTTACAAATTACATATAGAAGTTTCTAAACCATACACAACTCTTAGTAGAAATTTATGTAAATTTTTATTTTAATTTGAGTTTTGTACATTAAATATTTCTTAATTAGATAAAACTTAAATACTTTATAGATTACAAATAAGTATATATGAGTATCACTACCTATCCATTCGACAATTCTAATAGTTTGAAGGCCGAATATGTAGCGTTAAAGGATAAAATTGAAAGAAAAATACCAAAGATTTTTGAATATGATATTGTGGAGATTTAGATGATAATAAAATCAGATGGCTTTAGGAACAGAGAAAAAATTCTTGACAAGTTATATAACATTTCTGAGAAGAAGGGTGAGACTGCACCAAAAAGAATACAGTAATCAAATAAATCATGTCGTCTTAAGGTTCTAGACGACATACAAAATTTTTTAAACCGGAGACAACATCTTATTATGAATTTATGTATTTTTTAAAATTTTAATTTGAAATTCCTACATTTTGATACTCATTAAATATTAATTAATAAGAAAAAACTTATAATAGATTATAAATAAATATCTTATCTAAATTAAAAAATTATTAATTAACTCAAATACGTGCTACTTATAAATATTTTCTTTATCATAAAAAAGAAGAAGAATTTCTAAATAATTGGTAGCATGTTAACTTTTTTATTAATATTTTTATGACCACGCGAAGCGCGAATAAATTTACTAATTTTATTAATAATAATGAAAACTCTAATATCTATTAACACAAATAAAAATAACCAGATAATAATAACTTTATAAATGTATTTCAATTCAAGAAATATAAAAATAATCAACAAAAATAGAGTTATATTTTATAATAAATTCCTAAAAGATTATCTATACATATTATAAATGTAATTTAAATAATTTAGAGAATATTTCATTAATAATAGCCAAAACTCATTTTTTTATATATACATAAGAAAATAAGAGAGAATTGAAATATACATCTACATATATATACATACACTTAATGCATATAATATTAAATAATAATTATAAAAATTAAATTAAATTTTTATTATAAATTTATGAAAGAATTACTATTTTATAATGTCAATGAACTTAAATAAAATTTATAAATACTTAAGTTAAAAAAAGATAAATATTATATAAATAGAAGATTGAAAGTATATAAAATAAACAAAAAAGGGTCAAAAATGCTCTTAAATTATGTAAAATTAAACAAAAATTTATTTGTTAATAGTTTGGTCCAAAAATACCCCTGTCATCAATATTTTAGTTCAAAAATGCCCCCATTATTAATTTTGGGTCAAAAAATACTCTTTTCTTAATAAACATATTTTTTAAAAGATATTATTTTTCTAAAAAAATATTGTAACCCATCATTAATTTTCATATATATAAAATCACAATATTTCATCATTAATTTTTATTTAGACAGTGGCAAAAAAATTCTTTCTTAATCTTTTCTAAATTAAAAAAAGATAAACATTTGCTAATATAATCTTTGATTTTAAAGTTAAGATATAATAATCATAATGTCATAAAATATGAAAATTTATGCCATTGCTTCAAATCAGAAAATATCTTTAAAATATCTCCCAATAGAGCTAGTGTTGATCTTTTTTTTTTTTTCAATTTTAACTTTAAAATCAAGAAATATATTAGCAAATATTTATCCTACTTCAATTAAAAAAGAAATAAAAATATTTTTATTTTATTACTTTTTAATTATTTAAATAAAAATTAATTATGGGGTTACTATGATTCATATATATGAAACATATATTATCAGTTTAAAAGTATACATGATTATTCTATTTTAATTGATAAAACACAATTAAGAAGAAGAAGCTTACTTCTCACTTTTTTATTAGTTAAAGAAATTTTAAAAGAAAAAGGTCCTTAAAAATAGTATTTTATTAAAAAAATGTGTTTAAAAAGAAAAAATATATATGTTTATTAGAAAATGACATTTTTGACTCAAAATAACAGTAGGGGCATTTTTGAACCAATTATTAACAGTAGAGGTATTTTTGGATCAAAACATTAATGGCAGGGGCATTTTTAGATCAAACTATTAAACAGAGGGTATTTTTGTTCAATTTTGCATGGTTTAAGAGCATTTTTTGACCCTTTTTCTTAAAATAAATATTACATGAAATAAAGGAAAAGAATATGGATTATGTTATAAATATATTTTCTAATTGGTGAATGCTATTTATATTAAGAAAAATTAGGGTTAGTAACTTTGAAACTATGTTATAAAAAAATGGGTTTTTCATTCATTTTAATTCATCCCTTTAACCCCTTAAGAGAAATAAGAATTCTTCTCTCTTCTCTTTCCCTACAATATTATTCTTATTTTATTATTTTATAACACGTTATCAACACGAGTCTCTACCTTAAACACTCGCTTTGAAAAGATTTAAGAATGACTTATTGATTCACTTAATAATTCATACCTCATATCTATTCCAGAAGAACAATATTATGAAAATATATTTATTCTAGCAGAACAATATTATAAAAATATATGATGATATTAATTAATGAGTAATAATGAGAATTTGAAAGAAATATATGATCACTAAAAAGTGATAATATTTTTATAAGCTTGTTACAATTACAACTAAGAATATGTTAAAGAAATTTTCTAAGTCATATGCATATCTCGATTTGCTCCCGAAGTAACATTATATTAAAAGAGGCCTCAAATAATCATAATTTAATATGATTAAAAAACGATTGGATGATTATGTTTCATTCTCGAAGTATGAGAATTTTTTATAAATGTTACAAATATAGATCTAATACAGTTCCTGAAGTGAATGTGACAATACTTAGTAAAATTTTAAAATTACTCTCGAAGTAGTAAATCTGAAATTTACTCTCGAAATAGTAAATATGAAATTTACTCTCGAAAAGTAAATATGAATTTACTCTTGAAGTAGTAAGAATTTGACATCTATTCCTAAAGTAGTAAAACTTGCAATTTACTACCGAAGTTGTAAAAGTTTAAAATAATGAAGTTTAGAACTCAATATTTACTGTTAATTTCATGACACTGACAGTGTCTAAATTTTCTTTCATGATACCAGAAGTATCTAGGGCTAGTGAATTAAAGGTGACAAAAGAGTTTCAAAATTAAAAAAAAAAGTGACACAAGTCTTAATTATTGAGTAGAGGTGACAATTTTAAAATTAGTGTTAATGACACTAATTTAAAAACCCTCAAATTTTATTATTTACACAAAGTCCCTATCTCCCCCTACCCCTATTCACCCCCTCCCTACCCACGCCAACCCACCCCTCCTCTCCCCCCTCCCCCGCCTCATCCTCCCCCTCTTCTCCCTCCCCCGCCATCATTATCTCCCTTTCCTCCACCGCCACCTCCTCCTCCGCCATTATCGCTACCCCTTCTTCTCTATTGTCACCACCACCATCTCCACCTACTCCTCCTCCACTTCATTTGCCATCCCCATCGCCGCATAATTAGGATTTCAATTTTGCAACAACAGATGCATCAACTGCTGCAACAAATTCAGTAACTGCTGAAAACATATGCAACAGGTGCTAAAATAAATGCAGCAATTGCTGAAACATATTCAACAGTTGCATATTTTTCAGCAGTTGTTGTATTATTTTCAACAGTTGCTGTATATTTTTCAGCAGTTGGTGCATATTTTTTAGCAATTGTTGCATATTTTTCAGCAACTGCTGAAACAATTGCAGCAATTTTTGTTTTCTGCAGAAATTTTTCAATGGCTTAAAAAAATATATATTATCAATCTCATGACCAGAGCAAAAAATATCGTAGAAATAAGAGGGAAAAAAAAGAAGAATAAGAATAATACAATAAAAAAAGATGAACACAACGACGATGGTGGTGGCGATAGCGGTAGCGGCGACAACAACAATGACATAGATGGAGGAGGAGAAAGAAGAAGAAGAAGAAGAAGAATAGAGAAATTGGGAGAGAGAAGAGAAAGAGAAAGAAGAAAGTGATATGAAAAGATAAAAAGAGAGGAAAAATTTAAATTTTGAAATTGAAAATTTAGGAGGGTATTTTTTTTAAAGTTATCAAAATACTAATTTACACCCAAAAATTTTTAATCACTCTAATTATATATATATTTTAGTTAATGACAGTTGACCAAGTCAATATCACAATTTTAAATTTCAAGACTTATTTGTTATCTTCCACTCAATTTTCTCAAGTATCTAAGCAATATTTGGTAATATAAATTTAATCAAGGTCTCTAGAAGAGCCTAATTATTTGTCTATAAGGATCATGACACTAGTAGTGTCCAAACAATATCTTATCATGAAAAATAAATTGAAGTCTCTTGAAGAGCTTATATATGATAATACAATTCATACTAGATCGTAATATATGATGTTGTTACGATTATAACATAAATTGTAGTAAACCTTAAGTTTACCAGCAATAAAAATGATTATCATAGTAAGACTACGAAAAATTGAAAGATTAAATATTTTCAAATTTCTATAGGTAAGAAATATGTATGTGAAAGGTTACCCAATTTGTACTTCAAATATTAGTATGATGAAATTACATGCTATAGTAAATCAGAAGTTTATTGATATGAAATTCATGAAATAGTAAATCTGAAGCTTACTAAAATAAATAACACATATCATGGTAAATTTAAAGTTTACTAGTACATATAATTTTGTGAGTTGATGTGGCCGTTTTGGTCATCCTGATATAATGTGTTAATTGATTATTCAAAATATATTAAAAAACTAGAAGA
The DNA here is from genome assembly GCA_035772735.1 of Datura wrightii. NCBI lineage: Eukaryota > Viridiplantae > Streptophyta > Magnoliopsida > Solanales > Solanaceae > Datura > Datura wrightii. The sequence goes on along the minus strand of JASDFA010000006.1, from coordinate 81,750,201 downwards.
TTATTGAAGAAATCTTTTGTATTACTTGTTCTCATGATAAGTTGCAACTAATATTATGATTGAATACTCAAAATTTCAAAAAGTATAAAAGGTGAATATGAGCCCATTCATCTGTCATGTGATGTCTTAAATAGATGTATCTATAAGATGGCCACATATGCATTTATTGTCAATTTGCAGTTTGATATTCATAAAGTTGCTTGCTCAATATAAATCGAGTTAAGAGCATAATTTTTAGATTGTGTAATCAAGACAATTCATCTTGGTAATGCTGGTTTGACGTTGATTACCTCCGATAAATAGTTGAACCATTACTTATGAGAACAAAGTTTGGTTGATTGGTGTATGATACGATATACTTATATATTGACCAACAAATTATAATTAATCCTCCCTCCACTCAATTGGTTCAGGATCAAGAACCAAATATTTTCATCTAATAACTTTTGATGTGTAGTGTATAATTAATGAATCTATCACGATATACACAAGTGAATTCTCCATAGAAGATCGGGGATGCATGTTAATTTTTCTAAAATGAGGGGGAGAGAATAAGCAGCGAAGAAATATATTGTGAATTATCATTAGTATGATCCTCATTCAAAAGTAATTCAAGCCAAATGTCTAAAGCATTTATTGACCCAAAATTAATTTCATATTTCAGTTGCAAAAACTTCTATTAGATTAATGTCCCCGAAGGACAGAGTCTACATATGCATGAACAAATATAGACCAATCGATTTCAAATGCAATAATATTTAAAAAAAGAATGGAGCAAATAATCATAATAGGGAGGTAATATGCTCTTGAAGAGCGTGTGACATAACACTTCATGAAACCTCATGAGTGGTTTAGGTACCTAAGAAAAATATTAAAAGTGATGAGATCTCAATGAGTTATGTCCAATTGCAAACTGATACAAATGATATACGGTGTTTTAAAAGGCGGGGGCGCAAGGCGAGGTGTTTTACGTAGCATGGGGTGAGATGTAAGCCCCATGGATCCACGGGGCGTATATCTCATATATTTTCAATTGTATAATTTTATTACTAAGAAAATAAGCAAAAATAATATTTTCAATAATTATACAAATAAATTCAAATAAATCCCAGTAATATAGTAAAAAATATTATAATTATTATTTGAGAAAGATAACAATGATAAAAAATAATAATAATCGAGATAATCTTTAAAATAAAATTATTATCTACTTCATCATCGATCTCCTGTAGTTCTTCTCACTCTCAACTAATATTTATACTAATTATTATTTACATATATTTCGAAGAAGGATACGAATAAATATTATAAGAGCAATATAAAAATATAGATAAAGTTTCTCAAGAGCCTAGGGCTATGAAATCTTTATTCTATCATTTTTAGGCATAATCATAAAGAACTATTTATAACGAGTTATTTTTATTATTGATATATTCTAAAAGAATGACTACAATATGAAAATATGATAGCATAAAGTGTAAATACCATTACACCTGTAATAAAAATATTATTGATAAAAAAACTTCTAAAATAATAAAAATAAAATTTAACATCAGAAACTTACGTTTTATGCCCGGGACTATTCTAGGGCTTACGCTTTATGAATCTACATCTTTTATTTGTGCTCCGATGCGTATTTGGTACCCCACCCCTGGAATCGCCCAGAAAGCCTTTGAAAATAGTAATGATATACCGTTGACAATATTTTTGATACAATATAGAGCGCAATATTGTAAAAAATTATGAGGATTTGAATTCTGCATCTATTAAAGTATGTTGATGTAGAAATAATTATCAAGTGAAATGATGCATCTTGATAAGCGTAAAGCTTATTGGAACTGTATTCCAAATACTAGAAGATATCATACATCTAAATACTAATGAATGTTATCACTTGACAAAATTTATATAAAAATCCTGAAGGATTCAAAATACCTGAAGCGTTTATAAGTTTCTATAACTTATTCATAATTCTTGTATAAAGAAAATCAAATAAGAAAACAACATCAGAGTTTATTGTACTTACTATTTATGTTGATGTTATAAGCCTCATCGGAACTCCAGCATAATTTCAAAAGGCAATTGATTATTTAAATAAGAAATTTAAGATGAAAGATTTTGGAAAGACAAAATTATGTATTGGTTTGCAAATTGAATATTTGACAAATGATGAGTTCGTAATGTACCAACTCATTTGATTATTTAAGCATGAGCTATCGCTCTATTTTCATATAAATTAGGAAACTTTTATGTCTTTTTCTTCTTTTGTGCAGGCATTTGACTTAGACAAAGAAATAACAAAATTGAATTGAAAGCAATCTACTGAAAGAAAAAGGAACATGCGTGCCGCACGTGGACACCTGCGAGACGCAGGTGCCAAGCAGGAGAATATGAAAATGTGCTGAAAACAGACTTGCGAGCCGCAGATTGGCATCTGCGAACTGCAGGTGCCACCGCAAATGACTTTCAAAGAGCACTGTCTAGGCCTGAGAAGTGACCTGCGAGTCACAGATTTGTACCTGCGGAATGCAGGTCTCGCGCAAGTGACTCGTGCCACTGTTAAAAGCAATATCGTCCAGATTGAGCACAAGTGTACCTGAAATTCTTCGAAGGGCAATTTTGGAAAGCTATGCATGAGGAATTTAGGAAATTTTATCCTAATTCTACATTCACACATTATGTCATTGATTTTTTTTAAAAGAAAATATAGAGATAGAGGGAAAGAGAGTACAATTTACTTTCTTCTTCTTCAATTTCCATTGGACAAGAACTCCATTATTGCAGACCTCTTGAAATTATTTACTTAATATGGTAAATTTAGAGGAATTCCTTATTGGTGTAATTTCTCTTTCTTTACTTATAAGTAGCTAAATTACTTGCTAGGGTGTGTATATATGATGAGTGTCTAGATTTTATTGGGTGTTGATAAATTATTCTTAGATTTGAGTAGTAAGCATGAATCTATTGTTTTCTCCAAGTTTTAATTCAATAATTGATGGTTGCAAAAATTGATTTACCTTTCTTATCTTGCTTTTGCTTGAAAGAGGGAAGTAAGATTTGAGTGAGGATTCAATAGTGAGGAATTGACTGTGTAATGCTCGGGCTTGAGTTAGAGATAGTCAAAACCTATATTCATATCCTATCAAAGAGTTAAGGCTAGAGATAGTTTAACCCTTCCTCAAGCTTTGCTGGTTGATTTGTTGATTGGCTTTGGGGTTTGAGAAAACCCAAGGTGAATTCATCTCTTTGGTTGAAAAACATAGGGTGTAGCCATAACCAACATTCTCTATACAATATCGAATCTAAGACATTTTAATCGACCCCTATCAAGCTGGCACCCATCAAATGCACACCCTTAGTCGCTCTCGTTGATTGTAACAAGTCGCTTGCCCTGCTTTTTCTTATAATTTGATATCAATACTTGCTTCCTTTTCCTCCCAAATATTTACATTATGTTGTTTAGACATGACACAAGCTAATTTGAGTTGATCTACAACTTTTGAATAATCTCTCCTCATTCTCTGGGGATTCGACTCCGACACTTGTTGAGAATTTATTTTTTGACAATGACCGTAGCCACCTCCTTTAAAAGGAAGAGTTATATTGAGCGTTATCAACAAACGATATCTTTGTCCATCAATTTACCTATACAGAAAAGAATGTGTATAACTGAGGTTGATGATACATCTCACTTGATAAAATGAGATTCGAAATATGACAAAATACCTACGATCTTATATGAAGATAATGAAGTATGCATAGCACAATTAAAGAGAGAATTCATAAAAGGAGATACAACGAAACATGCTTCACCAAAGCTTTTTTTTACATGATTTTTAAAAGAATGGTGATATCAACATGCAACATATTTATTCGAGTGATATTGTGGCTGATTTATTTACCAAGTCTCTACCAACTACAACTTTCAAGAAGATGGCGCACAAGATTGGAATGCGAAATTCAAGTTTTTGGATTGATATTCTCATCAGGGGAATTAATACGTGTTGTACTCTTTTTTCCATACAAGGTTTTGTCCCATTGAATTTTCCTTATAAGATTTTTAATGAGACAGTCAAAATACATATTATTGGATATGTGTACTCTTTTTTCTTCACTAGAATTTTTTTTTCTAGTAAGATTTTAGAAATGAAGCATATTATCAATCAAATAGACATCTAAAGGGCAATTTTGTAAATATATTTTCCAATTATGATGAATGTCTATTTGTTTTAAGAAAATTAGGGTTAGTAACTTTGGGACCATGTTAATTTTTTCTTATAAATAAAAGAATTTTCATTCCTAATAATTCATCCCTTTAACTATTTAAGAGAAATAATTTTTTTTTCTATTTTTTATAATATTCAATTATTCACAGTTGAAAGAGAAATTTTGAGATTGAAAGGAAAGTTGGAATACTAAAATGATTTTTGGACGGGAGAAGGAAATGAAAAAAAAGAAAAGAGAGGGCAGGAAGATATTCTATTAACACGTGCTAATAGGTCCTCTCAGATTATCTGTGGGATTCTGGCAAACCCTCTCCAATGGCGTCGTTCTCCTCGTTCCCCGGAACGGCTAACTCCATCTTCTCCCCTAACACCCACTTGAAATTCCATCCTCCACCTTCTTTACTGCTTTTCCCACCCCTCTGCGCTACCCCACACCACCGCAGCACCACCACTTCCCCGCCACACCAGTCTGGCCGCAACAACAACCGTTACTCTCCACAATCAAGACCTCGCCGGAACAACAAGCAATATTACAGAAGAACTACTCCTATCCTAAAATAGGCTGACCCAGTAAGCCCCATCTCAGCACCTGATGTTAACTTGATGACTCTGTGCAATGAAGGTAAGATTGACGAAGTAATCGAGTTCATTTCACAAGGCGTTCGCGCTGAATTTCGTGTTTTTGATACATTGTTGAGCTGTTGTACTGAACTTGCGTCATTGGACGTTGGGGAGAAGGTGCATGAGCTCTTATTGCGTTCCCCTTGGAGTAACAATATTGAAATGAATGGTAAGTTGGTGGAAATGTACGTTAAGAACGGAAGCATGAGGAACGCAGTGAAAGTGTTTGATAAAATGCGTGAAAGGAAGTTAGAGTTATGGAACTTGATGATTAGGGGGTATGCAGAAACTGGAGATGGGGAGAATGGTTTACTTTTGTTTGAGCAGATGAGAAAACTTAGGCTGTTGGAGCCCAATGGGGACACTTTTTCGGTGGTTCTTTTGGCTTGTGCTAGTAAGGGGGCCGTGAAAGAAGGTTTTATGTATTTTGAGCTAATGAAGAATGAGTATGGTATTGTTCCCGGAATTGAGCATTATTTAGGGATCATTGATGTTTTGGGAAAATCTGGGCATTTGAATGAAGCGCTAGAGTTTCTTGAAGACATACCTATTGAGCCTACAACACAAGTATGGGAGGCCGTAATAAATTTTGCACGAATTAATGGGGATATTGAACTTGAAGATCGAGCGGAGGAACTTCTCAGTAGGTTAGATTCTTCCAGAAATATGGCTGATAAGCCCCCTGCACCGTGTCAGAAGAGGCATTATGAATTTAATATGCTTGAGGGTAAAGATAGAGCTAATGAGTTCAACAACACAATTCAACATGGGAAAGATGCATATGAAAAACTGAAAGGCTTAAGTGGGCAGATGAGAGATGCTGGTTATGTACCAGATACGAGGTATGTGCTTCATGATATTGACGAGGCGGCTAAGGAGCAAGCGCTGATGTATCATAGTGAGCGATTGGCTATTGCATATGGTTTAATTAGCACACCGGCAAGAACAACTCTTAGGATCATCAAGAACCTCCGGATATGTGGTGATTGTCACAATGCCATTAAGATCATGTCCAAGATTGTAGGGAGGGAGTTGATAGTCAGAGATAACAAGCGATTTCATCATTTCAGAGATGGTAAATGCTCCTGCAATGACTACTGGTGAAGTTTTAGTCTAGATTAAGGCTATTACTGCGATTTTTATTGTAGAATTTGTAAATATACTAGGTGCAAAGCATTCTCCGGAATCATGTTTACAGGATGATTTCAGAGTGTACATTAGTTATATGATTATTTTGCAAGAGAACAAATACTGTCTCCCCAAATTTGGCACTTCTTGTTATTGGCTAAATGCAGAACTGTATCTATCAATTTCTATTACCTTCGAGGACTGAAAGACCTCCCGAATAAACAATAGCATATGCAGCAAAAGACGAATATTAAAGAGTGGCTTTTATTAATATTTATGGACTCAGATTTGCTATAGGAAAGATTTGAGGATAACGGGAGTTGAAGTTCGCACCGACCCAATCCAGCACATAGAGCTATTCTACTTTATCAGGTCGTACTAATGTACAATTAAAGGAACTGCAATGGAATGGCACAGTCCAAGAGAAAGAGTTATTAGTGCATGTGTAAAATGATGGTATGAATGATAGCTTTCATTTACTAGACATCAAGCTTTAATATATAACAGAAAGGATCCTACTGAGTTGTAGGTGGAACCAGCAGCAGTCTCAAAGTTTGTACCACTCCATTCTTTTTTTAAGTTCTTTATCAAAAGAATGGAGCAGTACAAACTTTGAACTGCAAATTCTGAGCCTGAAAACAGGATTATGAAGAGTGCAAGGATAATAACAACTTCTATAACAGCTTCGTCTCGTGATGGTACTTTTAGGTATGATTTCATCACATCATAAGCAGTAAATCCAATTGGTAATTGCAATGGATGGTACTACCTTAATTTCAGAAATCACATTAATCAGGGCCAGTAATACATATAATAATATAGGAAACAGAGAATGTTACCCACTTTTGGTTCTAGCAACTTGCATTTTACCTGGAAAAACAGGCTTGGATCCTTCTTATACTTATAGTTTACCTTTAACCAATCATATGTTTTCATTTGTTTTCCCTTCACTACCTTATTACAAAATTGTCCAACATGATATTAATTTCAATCTAAAAGCAGTAGAACATGAAGATTTTTCCAGATAAACTAATTTATATTTTATCTTCAATTCTCTAGGTTATCTATCAACAGTTTTATTTACTTAACTGTTTTGTTCTATCATAAATGTGCTTATTTAAAGTAATGCATTAGATAAACCATATTTAAGGTTCCAAGTAAAAATGGTTTGATTTGTTTAATTTAATCTGTGAGAGTGATCAAAATTGTTAAATCTGAATTTATATTTCACAGATCATATTGAAAAATAGTTAGTAGCATTCTTCAAGACATCGTCACAATATCTAAAATTATACAGACAATTATGGATTAGGAAGAACAAAAAATCAAGTGTAGCTTACTATTCTCAATCTTCTTCTTCTTCTTTTTGCTTATTTTTTTTCCTTTTAAAAAAAACATACTTTTGATTGTTTTAGTATAGAGGGCTCTTATATTAGTGGAAGGAGGATATCTTAGGCCTTGAACTCAACTTTTACTTAATTTTGACCAGAGGAGGGGAGGGTGAGAGGAGGTGGGCAAACACATGCACTCTTGTATCTTATCTGAGGTTAAAATGCATTATTGGGAGGTTCGAGTCTTTTTCTATAGCACAGGGAGGTAATCTGCCAATTTGCAAATCATGAATTTTCTTTTGATAAGGTAAGGTAATGCCAATTTGAAAATCATGATGAAATAGTAAGTTTTTTTTTCTTCCAAAAAGGGATATAATAAAAACCAAAGCGTAGTCATTGCCTTAACTTCAGATAATTGAGGCTAAGTCTTGAAAATAGTTGCTTCCACCCATAACAAGAGTATTAACCGTTCCTTTCATTTCATGGCTGCTGGTAGCTGAGGAGAGTCGGTGTACCTGAAATATTTGTCTTCTCTTTGTCATTCCAACAGCAAGTTGGTCACAAGAATACTTCTTTGGCTTTTACAATCTCACTATAACGTACCTGCATCTGCTGTCTTACCACATTTAAAGGATAAGTAGAAGTCTGACCAAGTAGTCCTGCAACAGATCCACATGCTGCTTTTAGTGTGATAGACTTCCTGTTGCTCCTGAGAGACATTGCTTTTCATTTTCCATACAAGTAAAATTTTAGCCCCGCATATGGGAAGATTCCATAGAGTGATGGTGCTGGAAACAGAGCAGGGTTATTAAACTAACAAACTTGATAAAAAAGCTTAACCAGAATTGTTGTGAGGAAGACTTCATAACAACCCATCGTACAACCCTCTTATACCAGCTTCATTGTATGTCTTTGAAAAGCAGTTCCGCATCCCTTAGTAAAATTGTTCACCTGTAGAAAGCCTTTGTATATTTGACTTGTTGGATCAACAACCTAGACGATCATAAGCAAATCAGTATAAGATTGCTCATGGAAACTAGGAATTCAACCAATCCATTTCCTTAGGACTAACAGAATCCTGTTCACAAGTAGTTAAATTTGATTAAGTTGCCAATCTCTGCTCGAGGTATTGCTTATAGAGAGAGAGGAAAGAGGCGAGGTGTGTGATAAGGGAATGAAAGGAAACCAAAGAACATGTCCTATTTATTCTCGCACCTGGTAAGCAAATTTAGTTGGAACTAAATCAAGGGGATAGATAAAAAGTAGAGCAGTTCCATCAGCAAATGATCCTGCTATGAGATCTTGAATGGGACCTTTCCCAACTCCTGGAACACCATGTATAATCCAGCGGCGCTAATCCTCATAGGCCATGTAACGCAAAAGCGAGCAACTGTAGCTCCGTTTCCACCAGCAAAAACACGTGAACTTAAAGATGAATAATACATCACAAGTGAAACTGTGGAATTCTTTACCTGAAAAAACTGAGAGCTCCTTCTTTGTTAACAATCTTTGTAAAGGATCCTGTTAGCCCCAAGCTCCGAAATTCAGCTTTTTTTGTCTGATCTACTAAGAGCCCGTTTGGTTTAACTTAAAAAAAGTGGCTTTTAAATATAAGTGCTTAAAACACTTTTTAAGTGTTGAAACTTATTTTATAAATAAACAGTTATGCGTTTGGATAAAAATGTTGTTAAGCACTTATGTACCAAACACATCAATCACTTTTTTTCGTATTCGACCTGAATATGCTGGCCCTTTAGGAATTCTTCAAGCTCTAGCAAATAGGACAAAACTACTTTTGAAAAGAGAACCTTGTTCCATCTACAGGAGATACTCGTTTATTCAGTATCGGACCATCCATAACAGTAATATCTATCTTTCTAAGTTATTCAGTAATTCTGTTTGGTGATCACCTTGTTCTAGCCGATCTTAGTATTAGTGTTTTTTATGGATTGCCATTTCAAGTATTGCTCCCATTGGACTTCTTATGTCGGGATATGGATCAAATAATAAATATTCCTTTTTAGGTAGTCTAGGGCAGCTGCTCAATCAATTAGTTATGAAATACCATTAGCTTTATGTGTGTTATCAATATCTCTATGTGTGATTCGGTGAGACGTAAAATTTCTCCAAATTCTTTTCTTTCTAGAAACAAGGGTAAAAAAATTTGATTGAATATATATATTTTCATTTTTCTTCAGTATTTGAGTCGATGAACTAAACCAGATAGTTATATGAGTGAAAGAAAACGGCTTAGAAATTTGCAGTAAAAAGGTTGAGTCTCATTTCCTATGTACAAGAATCAAATGGTGAAAAAAGTAAACATAAAGCAATAGAGATTGTTTATCCCAAGATTGGTGAATTTTCATGATAGCCTGAAGCGGGTTCAAAAGATCAATTGTATGTAGTTTTTACTGTCTATTACCATAGATGGATTTCCACAACAGGAGGTTGAAAGCAAAAAAGAATGGATGGTTAGGAAGACCAAGATACACAAAGGATTAGTAATCGAGATTATGTAAGTTATCCAAGAAGATATTTATGTACATAAAAGGAATTCGAATTGGGGCTTTACGTTCGTAGAAATGATCAAGAAATACTCCCCATGATTCTGATCTAGAGTATGTTCCTATCCACTAAGTAAATAACTATCAAGAACGAAGTAATCTTTTACTTTGGTTAAAGGCCTTTTTCCTGAGAAAGGAAAATAGGAATGAAATAAAATAAATCGAAATAGAAAGAAAAGAATCTAAATAAAGCAAAAAGGAGGGATGTCTTTTTTTTTCCCCTTCTTTTTTTTTTTGTTTTTGTTCTTTCTTTCCTATAATTCAATTTTGATTTCGATTTATAGAGATAAAATTTTTGTCAAGGAAAATTTTAGCAGTGTACCTAACGCGTGGGTCACCACGAGTCTTCAGGTAAACCACGACTCGTGATGTCCCCCGTGGTGACCAATATGAGATTTTTGGCAGTGTACCTCACGAGAGGTGACCACGACTCGTGGTCACTGGGCACGACCCGTTGGGTCCCTCGTGGGAGACTGGGAGTCAGTTTTCCTGCGAATTTCTTAAGGGTGTTTCAGTAATTTCCAAGCCTCCTAGACTCTAAACTACATCATTTTATGTTATTTTTAGGGGATTTAGAGGGGCTAAACGGTTTTCCCCTCATTCCCACAGAGATTTTCAAAGAAATTAGCTTAAGTCTCCTCTCAAGAAAGACTAGGGCTTCTCATTTTTTGCAGTGATTCAAGTTTTCTTCTCCAAGAAATTCGTAGTCAGGTATGTGGAAATTCAACAAAGGAATAGTTCTTCCCTTGTGTCCCCAAAATCCCTCCTAATATCTCTATGAATTATAGCCCTGAGTTTTCAATTGTGAAGGGAATATATATATCATATTTCTTTGAATTCTTATAAAATGTTATCCTTGTTTATTTTAGATATGATTCCATCAGTTTAAGACTATTTTGGTGTTGTCCCCACAAAGTGAATTCTAGCCCTGAGCTTTCGTATGTGGATGAATTATATGCCAAATTTTGTTGTAGCCCGTGAAATATGTTTTAAGTTGATTGTTAAATATTCTCCATTATCTAAATATTGTATAAATGTCATTTATTGTAAGGATGATTTTAGCCCTAATATTGAATGAGATCATCTAGAATTATGCCTGTTGGGTTAGTCTTCCTTGTTGCTTGATTCTGTCAATGTTGTGGATTCCCATGTTGTTAGTCTGAGTTGAAATCTCAGTTAGCTGCATGATAGTTTAGTTTTAGTGAGAATGTCAGAATCCTCAATGTTATTCAGATTTTGTCAGTTGGCCAGTTTGACTGCAGTATTTTCGAGAGATGTTAGTGGTTCCTCATAGTTATCAGAACTAGACTAAATACCATATTTCAGTTTGTTCTTTAGACGGTTATGACGCTCCCAAATAAGCAGCTCTGACCAGTCTTAGAACCCAGTTACAGAATTCAGTCCGATAAGACTCTTAGGGTTCTTCCAGATAGGTATTCCTGACTAGTCTTGGGCCCTAGTTTTGAGCTATCAGATTAGTAGTCAATCTAGGACTATCCAGTGGGAGTAGAACTTAGCACCGAGCGGAAAGGTATATTGGGTCCTACTGATGGAGAGTATACATCGGACTCCATGTCTAGCTCACGTGGTTACATGTCGGTTATAGACTCTCCCACTAGTCATCCCCGTTCAGTCGCAGATCAGTTCAATACAGTATTTCAGACTCAGTATCTCAGATTTAGGGCATGTCTTTAACCATCAGACAGGGTCATCTTGATCATCTCAGTATATTTCAGTTATTTTTCAGTATATCAGTTGGTCATTGCATGTCATTTTAGTTTAGTTATTATATCCAGTGTTATGTTTTCTCCTGCTTACTCAGTACATTCAAAGTAATGATGCATACCTTTTTTCTGTATCGTCTTATGATACAGCTGCAGGATCTCAGTCCTAGCCTCGTTAGCAGATTGTGCTCAGAAGATTCAAGTTGCACCATTTGGTGAGCCCTCATCTTTCGACGACGAAGATCATTTATTTCAGTTCTTTTTTCTTCTATTTAGACTTGGAGTTAGCTAGGGGCTTATCCCAGCAACTCATCAGTTGTAGTTGGCTTTTAGACACAGACAGGGTTGCAGACTTTCAGTTTTGTTTTGACGTTTTTAAACTTTATGATTCAACTTCATTATCGTAAATGTTTTATATTTTACTTTAAAGCTTCCACGATATTTATGTGTTTACTCAGAATGTCAATGTATGATAGACCAGGGGTTGACTTGGGGTTACTTGCCAAGTACCATATTCCATCTAGGGTGTAGACTCGGGGCGTGACAGTTATATAAGGGGATAAGGGGGACGAGACATGGGATGGGATGGGACGGGACGGGTTGTTTTACCGGTTGTCCCGACCTAGTTTGGACCGAAAATTTTAAACATTTTTTTTTAAAAAAAAGTAGTTGTTTACATCTGTTGGGATGGGGCCCCCCAATTCCCTGAAAATTATCCCCCCCCACCCCCTTTATTTTTTAAAATTTTTTTACACCCTTTTGTTTTATAAATTACACTTTGGTCCTTTTTTAAAAAACTATAAATACCCCCACATTCCCACAATTTATTCACAATTCATCTCTTCTCTTCTCTAATCTCTACTACACACTCACTCTCTCAATTCTCAAATATTATCAATTCTCAATTTCTCTCAAATCTCTCAACAAACTACATTCTCTAATTCTCCAAATTTCAAAATTTATAATTTTTAAATTCAAATTTTCTTAGTTTTTTAGTTTCAACTTTCAAGTCTCAAGTTGTCACTTGCTAGTTGCTACATAAATTTTTGAATTCTGACAATTGGTTATAATCGTCAGTTTTTACACAGACATTTGATATATTCGTTTCGTACTTACTTCTGTTATTTATTTATTTTATGGCTTTACGCATTTAATTTTTCTATCTTATTTATTTTAATATACTTGTGTTATATTTATTTAGTCATAATTTTAGTTGTGTTATATTTGTTTATTCATAAATTATAATATGAATTCTAAAAAAAATCTGAAAAAGGAAAGGGCGTTCTATCCAAGGTTGCAGGTGCGTTCGGTATTAATACTGATAAAAAAAGTACAGGTTCTAGTTCTACTTCTAAAAAAATTGGTGGTTCTTCTTCAATACCTAGAGTTAGAATTAATAATGAAGATTTTACACAATTTGGTAGTACTCTTATTAATATTACTTCAGATACTCCATTGGATAGTGAAATTATGGAAAGGCATTATGGTAATTTATTAGACGAAGAATTAGATGAAGAAATAGAAGTAGAAGTAGCAGCAGAAGAAGAAAAATTAGATGATACACCTACTAGTCTCGTTACCGAAACTCTAACTCAGGATACTCCTCAGTTTGAAGCTCAACTTCCCCCTGTACATCCTACTAGGGGTAAGACTAGGGTTCAACGGGAATAAAACTTCAGTTGTTTGGCAATTTATGCATCAAAGTGAGGAACGAATGAAAGTTGTTTGTAATAAGTGTGAAAAGATATTTAAGCATGAATGCGTCAAAAAGCAAAGGTGGAACAGGGGGTTACATAGAGATTTATTACAATGTTCTAAACTTAAATATATGGTGGTTAAAGAAGCCTCTAAAGCCGTCGGTTGTGATGTCCCTATTGGATCGGAAAGGGGTTCCAATATAGTTCAGGGCCAGTTGAATCCTTCAAACCCAAGTGGCCTGTTACACAACGAAAATATGATAGGGATAGAGACTGTGAAAACATCGCCAAAATGGTTGTGCTCTATGGTTTGCCTTTTAGTTTTCCCTCCCATCCCGAATTTATTATGTATATTCAACAAACTTATAATCCTTCTTTTCAAGGCTTTTCGCGAAGCATGGTTAAACGTGACATTTTTTAAGTTCAAGCAAAACACTGTCATTATCTTCATTGTTTATTTAGTTATTTTGACTGTAGATTTTCTATTACATATGATATGGATCGTAGTGTCAATTCCGTTGATTATTTAATTGTTACTGCACATTGGATTGATCATAATTGAAATTTACAAAAAAGAATAATAGGTTATAAAATTTGTGAGCAGAGAAAAACTTCTACTTATATAGCTGCTACTATACTTGAAGTTTTACAATCTTTTGGCATTTGTGATAAAATATTGAGTGTTACACTAGATAATATTTCTTCTAATACTAGTGATGTTAGTATGTTAAGAACTCGAATATGTCCAATTAATAATAATATTTTTCATGTTAGATGTGTTGCTCATATATTTAATTTGGTTGTATAGGATGACATTAAATTATTTGATACTGGGTGTTCTAAAGTTGAATTAGCATGTTTTTAGATTTTTCGAATGAATAAAAATTCTAGAATTCGTAAATTTAAAGACCTTTGTAGAATATGTGAACTTCCATATAGAAAAATTCCAAAACATGTAAAAACTAGATGGAATTCATTATATGAAATGTTAGAAGTTGCATATATTTATAGAAGGCCTATCACTATATTGTATAATTCTCATAATTCTGAACTTGATTTGAAACTTGATGATAATGACTTGGAGAAAATAAATGAACTTAATCAATTTTAAAATTATTTTATCAAGCAACAAAAATATTTTCTAGTGTGTATTTTCCAACTATTTATGAAGTTTTAATAAATGTATGTGTTGTTACTACTAAATTTGCTGAATATAAAAACAATAAAAAGTTTGCATCGGCTATTGAGGCCATGATTCAAAAGTTTAAAAAATATCTTTTCCTATCCCTCAAATTTATGTAACTGCTGTGCTTTTTAACCCAAAATATAAAAAATGAGGTACAAGAGGAGTCGTTTAAAAATGTATGAAAATTTAGAAAAGAAGATCATGAAATTTCAAGTCTGGAAACTTGTAAAAATAGTATTAGAGTGCAAGCTAATTAATGTATAAGACTTATTTCTAGTTGCATAGTAGTAATTCCATTAGTGCTCCTAAAACTTCTAGGGTCCGAGTAGATACTACCCACGGATATGTACAATGTTCTATTGGTCTTGATTTTTCTGACAGTTATGTTTTTGATACTATCTTTCTTCAGCTAGAGAAAATGTTACAATTGCCGCTGACGGCACGCCGAACATTCTGAGTTGGTGGAGGACTCGTGGAAGCGTATTTCCAATGCTTAGCGAGATAGTTCGGGACGTGCTAGTTATTCAAGCATCATCTGTTGCTTCGGAGGCCGCTTTTAGCGCGACAAGATTTCAACTTGGAGATCATCAATATTCACTAGCAGAAGACGGTTTGGAGGTATCTATAACTTTTATAGATTGGATCAACGCGGAGTAGAGAAATCACGGGCTACCGAAGTTAACTTCCCAGCAAGAAGTTTTTTTGGAGTCACCAATTAACAGTGATGATGACATGAAAGCACAAGACATACAACAATCTATGTCAGTTTCGGAAAATATTTCGGCTCAACAAATAGAAGATTTAGGAAGAGAATTCATGAGAATGTACAGATATTAATATTATATTCAATGCTTAATCCAAACAGAACCTTCCTAGAAGGTGGCTGCATAGATTAGGCGCTCTACTAATATTTGTAAATTGTAATACAAATTTTTATGATATTATTTTAATTTTTATATGAATAAATTTAAAGGCTTTTAGGTTTTAGCCTTAATTTTGATTTCATTATCTGTTATATTATATCTTAATTATTTACAAATATTTAAATAAACTTATAGATACAAATAAATATTCAATAATTACTTCATATTCCAAATTTCAAATTTCAAAAAAGAAAATTTCAAACTTTAAGTCTTGAAGAGTTAAGACTTAAGACTTTAAGTCTTTAACAAACTTTAGAAATTATTTTATCCTTAAAATATTAAATTCTTAATTTCAATTTCAAAGAAATAAATAAATAAATACTTCATATTTCAAATTTCAAACTTTAAGTTTTTAGACTTCAAGTCTTTAACAAACTTTAAAGTTTAGAGTTTCGACTTTATTTGAATTTTTAGCCTTAAATTTATATTTTAAATTTTAAATTTCAAGTTCAACTTTGAATTTCTTATTTATAAATTCTAAGTTTCTAACTATAAGACTTTAAATTTAAATTCTTATTTCTAGTTATAAGACTTTAAAGTATAAGAGTATAAAATTTTAAAAAATATTTAAATAATAATATTTAAAAAAAATTAAAAAATATATTTTTCGTCCTACTTGTCCCATTTATCCCATTCCGTCCCGACCCGTTAATATAGTGGGATAGTCCTGTCATGGTCTGTTTTGGCCTGGTTCATCTTGACCAGGCTAGTCATCTCGGTTCCCCCAGTCCCGTCCCATCTCGTCCCGGTCCATCCCATCCCAGCCCAATGCCCAGCCCTTGTTGGAACCTCTACCTCCACAGCCACTCTTTTCTGAACTGCTGGAGGCACTGAAGATGCTGACCTCTCTCAAATCGGAGCAGGGGCACGGGCCCCTCCGCTTGCAGCATCAGGCCTCCATCCACGACCTCTGCCCTGTCCTCTGCCACGAACTGCGGCTGCTACTGCTGGCTTAGGTACTTCCTCTCGATTTTCACCTGCACGTGTTCTCATCGTCTATAAGAGAATAAAGAAGAGTTTGTTAGATACCAATTTGGTTCACCAAATACCAATTGAAATCAAATAATAACATGAAAAGGAAAGAAAGAAGGGAGTTTTCCTAAAGTTCTCTAGCCTCTCGAAGATAAGTTACGGACGTCTCTGCACTGATCCGCGAGACTCTACTAGATTCGTCCTCGTACAATGAGATAACGGACCTAGGGCTCTGATACCAACTTTATTGTGACCCAAATGATCGTGATTGGAACTCACACTATTCCCTCCGGTGGGCGAACTAATGAATCCCAATTAATTACCTAAATCTAACAACAAAATGAGTAATTCACATTATTAAAAAAATTGTACAAACATTAATTAAATGGAAGGAACAAAGTAACATCCAACTGTTTTATACATTTCCAAAATCTTAAAGTCATTGTATGAATGGACATCTACCTATCCAAATCTAGAGAGAAATAATTTAAGAAAAAAATGAAAAACAAAACAATGTCTAGAAATAAAGACATCTTCAGCGATGGATTCGAAGTAGTACATCTGAGTCCGCTCACCTTCACTAAGTTACTGTTGCTCTAGAGATGGGGTCACGATGAAGTCACGGGGTTGAGGTCTGCACTCAGAAAAGAAATGCAGGAGTAGCGTCAGTACAAAACATAGTACTAGTAGGCATCATCGATCGACCTTAAATAACAACACATATAAGCAAAATAACAACATGCAATGATCCCAGAACATAAGTTCAATAAATAATCCTCATTCAAAAATTCAATCTATGTAGGGTGTTAGCCAGCCTTGGATTGGGCCTCGCTGCAGCGGTCACTTGACCACTGCTACGGTCTCGTCGTGGAAGAATATGTCCCACTGCAGCAATACTATCTTGGCAGTATCTCAACTTAGTTGCACATCTACAGTTTCCTTTAACTCTTGCAATATTCTACTCATCACAAATATCCAAGTTATTCATAGTCTTCAATACAATGAACCACTCACAGTAGATTTTACAACTCATCATGAGTTCTTACTTGACTTTATAATTATCGTCCATTCATCATAAACACATCAACAATTCAATACACAAAATACTTGGCAAGGAATTTAGTTCATTCAAGTTCTAACATTCCCTAACCAGTCTTATTTCTTTACACTCAGTCAAATAACGTAAAACATAGAGATATGTCAAGAACACACCTTCGTCACATCACCATAAGTACTCCAACACTGATCATCAATGTACACACATGCCAGAGAGTCTTATTTCTGCCCTTCCATTCATGGCGTGTAGGGGACTCTAGAAATCCATGTACTATACCCGTGTGGTACCCGCTCCAACTCATCTGCTCATTTAGATTCTTCCCTCGGATATGAGCCACTCAACCATCATCTCTCGCCCGGATGCTCCCCTTGGGTACGAGCTACTCATCTCAGGACAAATCATGATATCTGCTTTTGTTCACATATTTTCGATAGTATACTTTTAAGTCAATTTATTTGACTCTTGGTTGGCCTCATCTTACCTTCCTCAACTTGAATACTCATACAATTAATGGATCACGCTCAGACAATACACAAGAATATGAACAACCTCTCAACATTCAATTTCACATTACATAAGTAACGATTTCATAGTAAATTATTCAATAATGAAATTCAACAAGGGAATATTACAACAAGCAATGTCCAGAGACCAATTCACGTATAATCATTCCACACTAATACATGATATTATCCAAAGTCTAACTCCTTCCATATTATAACCTACCTCAACTGAAGTATTTGAATAACAATCACTCCCTGGAGCCTTGCCTCTGAACATTTGAAATCTACAACAATAATTCAGAGTAACCTATTATTTACTCATCGAATAAGGGTTTTGGGAATTTAAAATCAACCAATTCTACCCCTTACCATAGTTCAATTCATTACTCAAGAGATAGATTATCATACCCTAACATCCCAAACCATTCCAATCCAACTCAAGAGTTTTCTACTCCCTCAACCTTTTTTCAAATAGTCTTTAATACTAAAGGTTCAATTTATATGACTCTAAGTCTCAATTTATCTTAAAGATGAAGTAATGCATTCACATTCTTCCTAGGAAGTGCTAATTATCCACTTATAGGCCTGGAAATCAACACCTACCAATACCCATTCCACTTGTCCTGATTTTCAGTTCTATGATTTTTTTAACCTAGAATTTCCACCATTAGAGGTCCCCCTTTTGATTCTACGAGGTTAGGACATTGAAAGTAGAGAGGATTGACTGAAAATCTTGCCTTAGGAAAAGGAAACTTCTCTGCTCTTGGAAATTCGCTATGAGTTGTCAACAGGTCGTGCTTTGAATAATGGAGTAAACTCCCCTGAAATCCCACTCAAAACCCACTTATGACTCCCATTGTCTGCTGCAGTGGTCACATTTTTGCTGTAGCGAACCCGTTATAGCGCCTAAGACGCTGTAACAGTAGATCCGGCGGTAAATATCCTAGTCCATTATGGCAGACCTTCGACCTTGGTAACGGTCTCACTACAGCGGTTATTCCTCCACTGCAGCAGTTTTTCATAACCAGTAGCTCTCGTTTCCTGCATCCGGGTCATTCCTCAACTTCAAAATTTTACTAACACACACAACACTCTACTTCCGACGACCTAGAAAATGAAGGGTGTTTCTGACTTGTTTCACCCCGTAACGATAAGTGGATTATTACAGTTTCAAATATGGGTTTGAATCCCCTTAAAAGCAAGTCTATTCAATTTTTTCTCCTTTCACAAATCACTTCCTCCTCCCATCCTTTCTTCAATTTTTCTTTTTTGCTTTCTCTTTGCTCTTTTTCTTTTTCTAATTTCCTTTATATTCTTTATTTTTCTATTTCAATTCTTTGTCTAATAATTTCTCATTTATTAGTTTATTTATTTAAATTATCTCTTCATAATTTTTATCAAGATCTTCAAATATTTAATTGAATGTGATTTTATTTTTCTCTTTACTATTTCAAAGTATATTTTTTCAAATTTTATTCTTTATTTTTTTAATATTTTGAACAAAGATGACGGAGGCAAAGGCCGATATATGCTAGTTTATTGACCTTTTTTAAAACATTTTTAAGGGTTTTTATTTTTGTCTGAAAATTAATTTTTTATTATATTTATATAGATAATTTGTGAATTTTCATGATGAAAATATTTTTTTTTACTTGTATTGTTGATAAAAAGGGGTAAATATTGCTTATAAAAGTTGTTTTGCTTTTGTTTTTTCTAGAATTAATCATAAGTTTCTATTTGCTAGTTGTCATAAAATACATTATGTTTGAATTGAAGGGATCTAATTGTGTATTCAAAATTTTAGTTTTCTTATTTTTGTTTAATTGTATTTGACCAAGAATTAGATCAACTCGTATAAAATTTAATTTTTGTTTAATTGTATTTGACTAAGAATTAGATCAAATCGTATATAATTTATTTGAGTTTGATGATCGTGTATTACTTATGAATTAAAAATCTTGTAAATTGAATCGAATTAGCCCAAAATGGATTGAGTTGATTGAATGTGTGCGCAACTCGATGTAAATCACTAGTGATGTATTTTTATAAAAGACAATGACACCCGCAACATTCAAATTCTAGATCCGCCTCTGAATATGTTAATAGTGTAGTAATACAACTTTTTGTAGTAATTAACATGAAATATACATATAATGCATGCATTTAAGTACTCATTAAAAAATAAACTATATTTCATCTTTCAATCAAACGCTATTTCTACGATGTTTTGTTCATTGAAATAAATATTAGGGAAAAAACTGAGAAAAGAACTGTTGGATTGGATCAAACTTTTAAACATAATCATTTATTAACTTAAATTTTATAATTTTCTTTCTAAATTCTTATATTGTTATATAAATACATCTATTAAATATTATTTATGCTATTTTTAAAATTTTATTCGTATTAATATGAGGGACACGCGCGAGGTGCGTACACTAAAATAACTTTTCTTCAACAATTATCATTTAATCATTATCCTAATATTTAGGAGTTTGAAATTAATTAAAGTTATGCCTATTAAAACATTCTTTGTAAAAGGTAAGAACTCTTAATATTTAGTATTTTAAAGTTGATTAAAATTTTACTTCTTAAATTTTTTTTCTTATTTAAACTATATTAAAAGTCCTAACATTTAAGATTGTAAAATCAATTACAATTCTGTCAACTTATATCAATTATTTATTTATTAAACTAACTAATTATCTATCACAATTTTTCAACTCATGGTACTAGAAAATAAATTAAATAGTGTGATTTTATTATGCATTTATACGTTGGATTCCTCTTCCTTCTTCTTCTTCTTTTTTTATAATTTTTTTTTTGCATAATCGAAAAAAAAATAGAAACACAACATACTTTCAGTTGTTTTAATTAAACAAGTGCTCTTGTTATTCACACTCTTTAGTTAAATCTATATTATTTCCTCCGTTTTATTTTATGTAAAGATGTTTGACTAGACACATAAATTAACAAAGAGAAAAATGAATTGAAATCATCTCATAAAGGTAAAAATAAAAATTTTAAAATTAAGTTATTACTAAATATTTAAAAGTACGGGTCTTATAGCAAAATATCATCCACCTTTTTATCATTTTAAAAATAGAGTTCACACTACATAAAATAATTATTTAAATATTTTTATTAATATTTAAAATTTAAAAAAACTAAATCTTATGTATTAAATCCTTCCTTATTTGAAATATATAGAAAATATTAATATTTAAAAATTTAAAAGCGATTAAGATTTAATCTTTTAAGAAATAATTACACATTGAATAAAATTATACTTATAATACATATCAATCTTATTTTTAGAATTTTTGAAAATACAATTTGAAAAAAGGGGAGCTTGGTATACAAAGCATCTCACGTTAACAGAGTTCGGAGAAGGAAGTCAATTATCATGGGCTGGTGAGGTTAAAAAATTTTTAAAATGATGGATCAGGCTTCTAACACTTACCCTAATGCAAACATTAGTGGTTGTTTCCACTAATTTTGATATGTATTTTTTAGTTTAGATGACCAATTACCAAAAAAATGTGTTTATAATATGATATCAATTATTAATGTCAAAACAAGCCAGTAATAAATTATATTATATGTTAATTTGTTAATAGTATAGTAATAGAAATTTTATAATAATTAACATGAAATATATATATATATATCAAATACATGCATTTAAGTATTCATGTAAACATGAATGATTTTTTTACCTTCCAATCAAATATTATTTCTACGACATTTTTGTTCATTGAAACAAGTATTAGAACACTGAAAAAAAAAATACTAGATTGGATCAAACTCTTAAATATAATCATTTATCAATTTGAAATTCATAATTTTCATTACTAAATTCTTATATTGTTACACAAACACATCTTTTAAATATTATTTATGCTATTTTTAAATTTTTATTTTTATTAATATAAAAAACACATGCGACGTGCACTAAAACTAGTATATATAAACGCAACCTACAATTAAAGGAAAAGAGACTTACCTGAAGGTGGCGTGAGTTGAGCAGCAATGCAGCCAAGCGAGTCCCCGGTAAATAGGCCTACCGTGTAGCGCCCAGCTAGGCCGCGTTGCGGTAACACAAATTTTGGCTGACAGTTTTCGCACCTTGTTTTAATGAAGAGCAGTCTCACTCCGGGGTGGGGGGACGGGGGAGGGATTTAGGAACTCTATAAATAGATTCTAAACACATTTTGAAAGAGAACTTTTGATCTGGAAAGAGCTAGGAGCTGTCATGAAGGCCAAAAAAATTGATTTTATCTTCTTATCTTTTTTTTCCATATTATTTCTTTTTGCATTTTTATCTTAGATGAATTATTATAATTTCTCCATATTTATGTGGAGTTAAACTTCTCGTTCTAGAATTGTGGTAGTTGCATGAGTGTTGATGTATGAACTTGAAGTGCCTTGTTAAGATATTATCGTCGTGCTATGTGGTTATTTACCTCCTCTTGGTCTTAATTATATTGTTTGATTATTTGACGAAATTGTTTAACACTATCTACGACTCGTTAATTGAACTCGGGAGAGGGAATTGCGAAGGTAATAAGAAGTAGAGCTTGTTAGCGAATCTTATAGGAAAGGGAGAACGATTCACTAATATGGATAGAAATATACCCTTCAGTCTCGCTTAGTTGATACAGAAGAAATCCTACAAGCACCTCAGTATCAACCGGCGATCATAGGAATATTGGCATTAGCAATAACCGAGTAGTCTTAGCATTATTGACATGACGCTCAACAAAGTGATATCAAGTTGCAAATAATAACCCAATAGAGAAGCAGAGTCGTTTCAAGTGATTATTCAACATGATTGCAAGTGAATCCATAAATCCTAGTTCAATCCATCTCATTAATTTCATAAAAATTCGCTCTTCATATGGTTAATTGTTCATTAGTTAGTATCTTTTGATTTTAGTTTAGTTACACCATAAATATATCTTTAGGATTGATCACTTGAATAGATGATTGGAATTAGTTTAATGTAATAAATAGTTGATCGATAAGTCTCCGTGAATAGGATATTTGAATTTCACTTTTTTATGTTACTTGACGATCGTGTGGACACAACGCACCTCTTCACTGCACCAATTAATAAAAGGAAGGACTAACATACTGGTCTTATATAATCCAAGTTAGTCAGTTGTCTACATCTCCTGTTCTTCGCGTTTAGACCCCATTTGAATCTGAGAAAAGCTAGATATTTCCTACAAAGTTGGTATCAACACAAAAAACATACACAACTCTTATATTATTCGGGCACTTCGTTGGAGAAATCATGAATATTTTATAGAATAGATCATGAACATCTCCTAATTGATCCTATTTTGGGTTAGTTTGATTTATATCACTGTTAATTTAAATAACAATTTCAGAATTTTGTCCACAAACTAATTAGCAACATCACTAGTAAATCTGCTTCCGAACAAAATATTTCATTTAGCATAGCCTCCAGTCCTGAGCTTAACCAACATACACTAAGCATTCTAGAGTATACAAGGGTCTCATCTCAAACAAAACTCTAATTCTGTTAAAATTAACATTTTTTCAAATCAAGCAGAGAAGATAACATGAATCAATCTCCAGATCAACCTGACAGTATAAAGCAATTAAAGTGGAAAGAAAAAGAAGGGGAACAATCACAACACATAAACAAAATCATGAATATATATATATATATCGGGGTTTAAATCTGAAAGCTATCAAAAAGTGGGGTTCAGTTCAGCAGAAAAAATTGCTTACATATGATGTCAAATAAGAGAGTTCATAGTGGTTCTGGAATACTCACTCTGCGTGAGGCACAACTAATACTAATTGTGTGAGGGAATTATTTATTATGTATAAGGCATATTAAGTCATACTAGTCATACTTGTGTGAGGCCATTTATTAACAAATGAACTGATGTAGGTTACACTTCCAAACAACCAAACACCCATGTCATTTCTTCCCTTCCCCTTTATCTGCTTTTTTTGTTCCATTATTCACCCTCTTCCAAAATATCTTGTTTCTCTATTGTATTGAGTGCTTACTGAAAAAGTTCACAGAAAGTGTTCAAGTATTATTTTTGTGACATAATTTAAAATGTTGTCGTATTTCTAAGGTATATTTTTGGAGGATTTAGTTAGCCGATTTAATTAGTTCTAGGCCCTTCTTTTACGTGCAGTAAATTTTTGATCCATTTTTTTTTTGTGATCAATATATAGATTTGAGTAGGAATATTCATAATTTGATTTTAGATCATTTTTTAATTAAAATCAAAATCAAATCAATTTAATTGATTTTTAATTATTAAAATAAATTAAAGCAAGTATAATATAAATTTATCGGTTTAATTATTGTTGGATTGTTCAATTTGATTCAATTTTTTGAATTTTAAGACATCTACTAATATTTATCTTTCTTTCTTACCTACAATTAGAAGAAAAAAAATTCCATCAGTTGTTAATCTATAATCATTTACTAACCATGTTATTATGATGGCTATAATTTCTTGAATTATGAAAAATGTCTTGAGATCTATAACTATAATGGCTATAATTTCTTGAATTATGAAAAATGTCTTAGAGATCTATAACTATAAGCTTTTGTTAGGTGAACAAAGTGTATAAACAATATCAGAAAAGTCAAAATAAAATTCTCCTAATCTTTTTATACATAAATTGATTTTTTTTTTTAAGAGATGGGTTAAACACCTAAAATCCACTTGAATCAATTTCTAATAAAACCATGAACATCCTAGTTTTGAGTTTGATGATTTTATGTGAATGCTATTAAAATAAAAATGTAGCCCGAAGAAAATGACTAAAAGTGGAAATATAAAAAGGAGGAAAAAAGACAGGAAGGAAAGGTGGTTGGGGGAGAATGAGGAGCATGTGGGATAATTGGTGGATCCAATATCATCATGTCAATTTAAATAATCTCCTTACATAACTAGAACTAATTGTGCCTCACGGAGGAACATAAAAATTGCTACCCCTTTAACAAAATAATTTCCTTGGAGTGAAAGCGATGTATATTAGACATACAGCACAGCTTATTCTGTCACCAACTTGGAGACACCAAAAAAAAAAAATTATAAGAAAAAACAATGGCTGGTCTTGTATAGCTTCTTCAACAACCTTTAGTAATCTCGACGTCAATGCCCTAATTTAAATGATAACCTGAATCCATAAACAGCGATAGTGTTAAACCACAATGCGATGATTCAATTTATGAAAACAAGTTATAAAACCATTTCTGTGCTTAGAGCTTCAAAGCAGCTTTTGCCATTGCGAGTGCTCCTTCATAAGTTTGATTTCCTCCAATAAACCCACTCATATGGACAAAAACACAACCAGGAATTCCTGTTTCCTTGGAGAGCTCATCATCTCTTAAACCTCGCCACTGAGATGGAAGGGCTTTCCTGCTCTCAAATCTGTCAGGACCTACAGCCACAGCTTGCACTCGCCAACCTTTGCTCCTATCATCCTACATATCATGAAGTCAATGTCACTTTATGCTTTCCTGATAAAATATAGAAAGAAAATTGACAGACTTAACAGTGCATATCTCCAGGGGCAGATTTACCTTGGCCCGAGGGGTGTCACGTGACACTGCTTCGTCAAATTATTTTACTAAATATACATATATATAAATAATAAAAAAACGAAAATACAAGGTACAAATACTAAAAAGACACTGCTTATTTACAAAGTTGTGTATTAGCCTGATGGTTAGGCCCTCTTACATGTAAAAGGTCATGGGTTCAAACTTGCTTAGCCTCATTTGTTTTTTTTACTTTTTTACTCTTATTCTTTCACTTACTCACTTTTTAAAAGTGTGACATCGCTTATGAAAAATTCTGCATACGCCACTGCATATCTTGAGAAGCTGTGTGATTATTAGCTACTCTGCCAAGACAATAACACATGAAATTGTAACAACATTGTTCCTGAGCATTTTTTCATTTGTTTGACATTGAAAGTAAACACTAAGGTAGATCTTGATGGAGCAAATCCAAAAGCACACTTCTTCAATCAATCCAACTGACGCGACCAGAAAGCATTCACGGGTGATAAAGTTTACAGAAGCGACCTAAAAGACAACCCCCACACTATTACCAGTCATGCTCCTTATTTTCCACTAAAAAGAAACCCAAAAACGAAGAATTTAAACAAAAACATGAGAAAACTTAATGTTGCACATAAAATGGAAAAAGATTGAAACAGCAAAGAATTCAGGCACCTGATATAAAACATATTTGATGGGTGGATCAATCTTCATCTCTTCTTCCAGCTCAAACAAATGAAGCTTCCACTGTTAGAGAGGCAAGTCAAGAATAAGTATTCTCAGTACAGAGTCACACTAGCAGTAAATATTATTTTTCTTTTCTTTTACAAGTTGAATAATTTCATAAATGATGAACATGTGGGTACAAAGTGGGTGAGTGGCTAATCTAACCCATCATACACGGAACATTCTTTTTACACCTAAGAATACATGAAAACACAAGGAACCTTTTCATACGACTTATGGGATCATCTCATTATTCTGGAATAAATTTCCGTTTCTTTCATCCCAAACACAAGGAACCTGTTCATACCATTTCCTCTTGGCTCTCAAACTACCAATGAATTCTGTGACTTGGGTTCTTCACAAAATCTGCAATGTATTCCTACTTTACTTGTAATATACAAAAAACTGGGGGAAGGAAATACCTAGTAGAAGGGTTCTTACTAGCGATGAATTATATATCTACAACTTAAACAATATACAAGAGGATCTCTGTTACTTTCATAAAGTGCATAGTATTTACAGGTTGAGTAAAAATACAGAAACTCTACTTATCCTGGCATACAAGTGACATAAAAAAGCTAATATGCCATTCAAAAATTTTGTCCAGACATATTAGTCACAATGAGAGCTAGGAAATTGATGAAGGGTTTTTTCTATAAGAACAAATATGAGGTTCCTAATCTTTATTTGCATTAGCAACAAAAGTCAAAAACTTTTGACCTTTAGTTATATAAACAAAGCAACTGTAATGATGCGCACACTGCCAGATGCAAAAAGGATTCAGGTAAGTATTCAATACTTACCGGACAAAATGTAGACCAAACTACAATCTCTCCACTAGGATCAATCTTGTGTCTTGCAGAAACGCACTCCATTACGATTGAACGTGCTGGTAACCATGATCTTGCATAATAGCGGACACTCTGTGCATACACACAGGCATGTTAACTCAAGGAAAGAAAGTGAATCATACGCTTATTTTAAAACGTGTCTTTCAGAATAAAATCAAGCTGATAAATGTATTATGCAGGTGACCAAAGACCATCTGGTGCCCAAAAAGGAGCAATCTGAGAACCAACCATTATGCTGCTACACATCATATTACTAGCCAAAGACAACAGCAAGAGAACTTTTTAGCTCTTTTGAGAAAGTCTTACATCCAAGAACTCACTGCCAGCTAAATCCATTGCACGTTGGAAAGCTTCATTCTCCCTTTCAGAAGACTGATCAGGTTCAGTCCAGTCCAAGTTTAGTTTTCCAACTCGAGAGGACAAGTAGGTATTGTTTACATATCTTGGTGGCTGGTCTGTATCATACTGATTGATTCCATTATCGATTGCATCAATTGCCTGTACGCAGTAAGCAAGAATCTTAGGCTTACTAATATTGGAGACGCTTTAGCGTGATCCTTACATTATATCATATGAAATCAGCTCCTGGATAAGAAATTTTAACAAGTAAACAACAATATACCCAATGTGATCCCACAAGTTGGGTCTGCGGAGGATAGGATGTAGGCAGACCTTACCCTTACCTTTTGTGGGATAGAGAGGTTGTTTCTATAGACAGCTCGATAGAAGAGATTTTAATAAGTGAAACTTGAAAATATTCGTAATAGTATCAATTAAACAAAAATAAGAATCCAATCACAACATAGTTTCAGTCGAAACATCAGTTAGCTGGAAATGAAAAGAATCCACGAAAAAAATTATAATTTCTCACCCTCACCTCCATGAAGCTCTTGTAAACAGCTAGAAACAACCTATGCACGTCTGGATGTTCTTCATCAACTTGGAGCTCCTTTGCAATGATCTCCTTCCCAAAATGCTAAGAAACATTTAGAAAAATAATTTAAAAAAGGATAAGAGGTATACATGAACTTAATAAACATAAATTAGATCTAAGTGATTTTCCAGCAAAGTCAAATGAGCTTGATTATAAAATATATCTAACCAACCATCAATCTGACAAATTTTTGAAAGAACTCAAGGAAATGAAATAGATAATGCATTGGTAGAGTCAATTGAGTCATGACTAGGATGCAACATTAGTAGAATTTAAGTTCAGTTCATAATAACCATTGTACATTCAAAGGATTTAAAATATATCTACCAATCATCAATCTAACATCTTTTTCTTAAAAGCTCAAGGAAATGAAATAACTAAAGCATTTCCTATTGAAACATACCAATTGGTATGAAGGATGACTAGTCACTTAAGGGATTTGCAATAAAGATAACAATCAACTATCCAAGCTCTAAAGATTTAAAATATATCCAGCCAATTTTCAATCTAACAGAATTTTAGGAGCTCACAGAACAGAAATTACTAACTCATTTGCCATCAAAACATATACGGGATTTGAAATGAAGAGATCAGGATCTATGATCCAAATAAGTTCAACGGATTTAACGCAGTATTCAGAAAAGCGGTCGCTTCATCGCTTTAAGCGCGAAGCGTGACTGTGTCACTGCAGTCTCTTGAAGCGAGCTAGGTAAATAAAGCGCAAGCTTCAATGGCGCAAGCGTGAAGCAAGCTAAAGCGTGATGCGCAGAAAAGCGTGCTTCTCTGTTTTTGTCTTTTAAAAGTCCTATTCTAAATTAAAAAACAATCGAAACTTAACCAACAGCAGAGTCCTCGATATTTCAGAGTGTTCGATAAACAATCGTAAAAGAAAATCACGACTAGGGTTTTCTTGTCATCGGCTGCTTCTTCCTCTTTCTTCACATCGGCTGCTTATTCACATCACCTTCAGGTACGTACTTTTTCTTTCTTCTTCTTTTTTCTTCTTTCTCCTGCTTCTTCAGTTTTTTTTCTACTCTCTGTTTTTGCGCAGGTTTTTTTTTTCTTTCTTTTTTCTTCTTTCTTCTTCTCTTTTCTGCTCTGTTCAACTGTTTTCAGGAAGCATAAAAACAGAGCAGCAGCTGCTGTTATGCTGATAGTTTAATTCTCTGTTTGTTGCTGCCTGCTGCTATGTTTAGCTGTTGTTGTATTGATAGATTTTTCTTTAATCCTAACAGCTATTAAAAATGGGTGACCTGGATTTGATTTTGTTTGTCTTAATGTATTTTGTGATATGTACTTTTGAGATTTTAATTTGAAGATTTGCTAATATATATTGTCTCTATTGGTTTTGGTCTTTTTTCGTTAAAATTGCGCTTCACTTCAATGAAGCGAGCGCTTCGCTTCATGCTTCAAGCTTTAAGCGAAGCAGCGTCTTGTTGCTTTTTTTCGCTTTACGCTTCCCTGAACACTGATTTAAAGTATATCCAGCCAATCATCAATCTGACAACTAAATTTCAGAGCTCGAGGAAAAGAAACAACTAAAGCATCTGCCATCTGAATATATGAAGGATGGCTGGTCACTTAGAGGATTCAGAACAAACAGATCTAAATCTACAATCCGAGTAATTTAATCTTACGACATAAATTATTATTGAACTAAATTTGATTTGTTTTAAATATGTCATTGAACTATGAAATGTGAAGGTAACTCTCAGTTATTAGACAACCCTCTGTCCTCTCCTCATTATAATAAAAACATTTATATGCAATAAAGAAAGTGGTGCCTGTGGTACTTGTTTTTTTTCCAAAGTAAGGTAGGAAGAGGAGAGAGAGAGAGAGAGAGAGAGAGAGAGAGAGAGAATCACTTGAAATTCAACATGATAAAAAAGTCAATTTTTGGGGTAAGGAATAGAACACTAGCCAAAGTAACATAGTAGACTTACACTTCAGTCATAGGGACTCATATGAAAAGTCAATATGGGAAGTATGCCTTCTTTTTTTACAAAGGTGATATTCAGGTTGCGTGCATCTCCACTATTCCAAAAAGTGGAATAGCAGATGAAGTGCAGAATCTGCAATATTTAGCAAATACTCTTGGATACAATGTTGGGAGCCTAACTACAGCGTAACTCGAACTTCCTTTTGGAGCGAAATCCAAAGCTTCAATCATATGGCAGAACATTTTGGAGAAGTTCGAAAAAGGTTGTCAAATATATTTCTTTGGGGGACAGACTGCTGCTTATCAATAGTGTACTAAATTCCCTAGCTACTTATACTGTCTCTTTTTCCATTACCAGCCATGTTGGAAAGGAGAGACTAGACAGCATCAGAAGCGATCTTTTGCAGAAGGGAAACAAGGAAAAGAGGGCGTTTCATCTGATTAATTGAAATACTGAAGTTTGAGCAAGAAGCAGCATAGGTTGGGGGTGAGAAACCTCAGATATCACAAGTCACAACAAAAGCCTCTCAGTTAAGTGGTTATGGAGATTCAATATTAAAGGTCGCTCTTTGGAAGCGGGTGGTAAAAAAGAAGTACGGGATAATGGATAATAATTGGTGTACTAAATCAACCAATTGCACAATTGTGCTTATGGAGTACAAGTGTGGAAATATATTAGAAATCTGTGGGGCGACTTCAGATGCAATACTATGGTAACAAGACTCTTTTGAGATGATGCATGGTTAGGACATGTCCAGAACATATAAGGAGACTACAGCCAATACACTTAATCCTTATGGGATTCTACAACTTCTGTTCCAATTTTATCAACCGCTAGACCACATTCTTGGGTGAGGGAAGGATACCATATGGACTACTCATAAGTTTTTTGCACATTTTGCAGTATCCATACGGAGAATCCATCATAGCAAGCCCGTCATGTCAAGTACAACAAGCAAAATATACCTACCAAAATGATCTACACCTTTTTGTCTCTGATATATAACTAGGTTGAGATGTAGGTTACGTATGTTTTCCAGCCTAATGATGTTCTTCGCAAAATCATTAATCGTTCTTTGAGAATTTGGATTGTACAACCAAGAATGTGGCTGAATTCTGGGTCATCTACCGTGCAAGAAATATCACTTGGGTAAAGATACAGATTATCTGCCACATAAGGGTCTGGTATTTTTGAAGGACAAACTCTTACCCAAGCCTACTTGTTTTCTCTACTCCCATGAAAGAGATGCGATGACATAGCAAAATCCTTCTGTTTTAGGATCAAAAAGAGTAATCCAGCTACACTTTATTTTGAAAACGGATGAGTAATCTACCTGCATGTTTCCTCTCAAGAGACTTTGTAAGAGTTAGCAAAAAAAC
This sequence comes from Datura wrightii, assembly GCA_035772735.1. Classification (NCBI taxonomy): domain Eukaryota; kingdom Viridiplantae; phylum Streptophyta; class Magnoliopsida; order Solanales; family Solanaceae; genus Datura; species Datura wrightii. Next base: position 81,718,869 of record JASDFA010000006.1, on the reverse strand, counting down.
CAAATTTTTAATTTGCAGAAGTCCAAGAAACATGAGCTTCCTGTTGAAATGCTTAGCTCCTACTCAACAAACAAGTTCCTTAAAAAGAAAATGTATGCTTGAGGACACAAAAAATGCCATGTGCTTTCTTTGCTCCCGTCCCCCTCCAAATGAATACACATCCTCAAGCCTAACAGCAGACTTCAGTAATTCAGACATCTTACCAAACTAAGGTGCGCACATGAATTGTATCTGCATCTTTAAAAGCTACAACATGAATTCCCAGACATTCACCTAGCAAATAAGCAATCTCCTTCATAATTGCAATCAATGCTAGAGGGAAGACCTTAGCGCATGAGTGTTGCGTGTTGATGAAAACCAACCCTATAGTTAAGTAAAGGAACTGAGGCAATTCTACCTACCAAAGATAATAATTGATTCATCTCAATGCACAGCAAGTTTGATGTTCAATTAATTTGTTACCCACCTCATTGTTTGACAAAGTGATGTGTCACCCAACTCTTCTTTTTTATGACGCAAATTGCTACTCACCTCTAATACACATATAACTACTACAAATATACTTTTCCCCTTCTCCCATCCTATTGGGTGTCAGTGTAGGCGTTCCTTATCTCTCTCCCCTTGCTTTGGTTAAATACAGGAAGAGAAAACACAAAAAAGGACCTTGCTATCACATCTATTCTCAAGTCTACCTCCACTACCTGGTATATAGGGCATGTCTTTGATCACACAACCATTATACATCCTGTAAGTTCAGCGTAAGAAGGCCAAGAGAATTCTAAAAGAGTACTAAAATCGATCAAATCCAGTTATCCACCAGGGAGTACTCCCCCATCCCAAAATTCTGCGAGATTTACAAAATTAGATCCCCTATACCAATTTTGGTAATCCTTTTATAATCTAAAGGAAATATTGGATTAAATATTACAAACGTCAATTTTTCTTAAAATGTGACAAAAAGACCACATGACAATATTTACAGACGGAGAAAGTACACTAAAAAACACAGCTAAAATTCAAAACAGAAAGACATCACCTTGTAAACAAGACCGGCACTGCTAAGCTTAGTAGTAAATCCATGTCCAAAGACTTCTTCAAACCCTTTTTGGTGATGATCATAACGGTCTTGACTAGGATCATAAACTCCGCCAACATCAAGCACAGCATCAAGCGTTTCCAACACCTTTCATTCATTCGAGCATTTCATCAAACACATCACCTACTAAAACCTTCCCAACCATACTTATGCCCCAAGACAACAAAATGCATAAGAACGAACTTAAAATATTGATTTTACCTGTGTATCACGAGTACGCACAATCTGAGCATTGCAGTACTTGTTTGTCAGACGAATCATGAAGCACCCAAGAGCTTCATCACAGTGGAAACTACCATGGTGGGTACCTACTCGCTTTAGGGGAACATGGTTTGAAGGGGAAGATACAGGTGAGAAAGACGAGGAGTTAGCGGTAGCCATTAGAGAGACTGCGAGATGCTTTTGGTGTTTGAGAAAGTTGAAGGTGAAGAGTTTAGGGTTTTGGAGTAGTGCTTTAACAGAGAACATTTCTTAAACCCTTTGTTTAAACAATGAATTTGACAGGTTGAAGAGTTGACTGCGGTAAGTAATACATTTCTTTTCTTGGAGCACAACAGTTGCAACAAAATATTTTTAAAAATACTTCATTTAATTTAATTTATTTATCTTATTTTGATTTAGCATAAACTTTAAAAAATAAAATAATTTTTAAATCTCATAGTCTTAAACTAAAAATAGGTAGAATATATCAAAATGTTCTAGAGCCCATTTGGCCATGCAGGATAAAATTATAATTTGAAATCAAGAGATAAAGTTGGAGTTTTATTTGGACATGCAGTTTAAAATTCTTAAGTAGTATTTTTTTCTCATGAATATAAAAATCCCATAAGTTGTGAAAACTATTAAAATTTTCTCAATTCTTATACAATCTTACCAAATAAGTAAAAGCTCATAACAAAATATAATACACTATCACAAAGTCATTCTAAAAAAAATTACAAAATTTATTGATTGAATTTTAGTCCAATAAAAATTAAAACTGAACATGAATTATAGTGTACTACTTTTTGATATAATTCTCCCTTATGGTTTACAAAGGTTGGTAAGAGTAATATTACCAATAACAAATTTTGTTTATATCTTAAATAATGGTTGGTAAATATAGTTAATATATATAAAATAGTGATTTTTTTTACAAAATATAAACTTGTGGGTCATATTTTGTATTTGAAATAGTTCATCTCATGATTTAAAATTCTAAATCAAGGTTTTCTGAGAATTTGGGATTTCATCTCATGATCTGAAATCATGAGATAAAATCGCATGTCCAACGCCTACTTATATCTTATGGTCTTAAACATGCCAGTTGGAAAGTTAGAATTAAAGAGTTACCTATATATATATATTCAAAACATAAACAAATTAAAATTGAGGGAATAATAGTTATAACAGAAATTAAATTGTATAAAAGAAAAAAGTAAAATTGGTAAAAATACCCGCAAAAATGGTTGAATTGGTGTGGTAGGGATATCCTATAAATGAAACCAGAGATCGAATCCACCTGATTCTTTATCAATCAACTGAGTTGGTGTGGTATCCCAAAGGGATGCTAGGGGACCTCCTCCATCCAATATTTTTGAAGGCATTTTCGGGTGGAGTCCTGGAGCGGGCATATCGTAAACACTTCAGGGTGGAAATGAAGGCACAGATTCATAAAGTGTAAGCTTCGGAATTTGAGATCTAAGTTTTGGATGTAAAAGCATAAGTTTTGAGCGTAAAAGTGTATGCTCCGAACGTTAACTTTGACTTTTATCATTTTAAAAGTATTTTTTCTTTGAATAATATTTTTATTATTGGTGTGATGATGTTTATACTTTATGTTGTCATTTCTTTATATTATAGTGATTTTTCCTAAAATATATCAATAAAGAAAGCAACTCTCATATCAAGTGATATTGTCATAAATAGCTTTTTAAATGATTATGTCTAAATTGATATGATAGAGATTCCATAACACTATGTTTATGAGACAACTTTATCTGTATTTTGGTACTCCTTCTTTGAAATATATAAATAATACTCGATGCAGATATTAGTTGAGGGCGTGGGAAGAACTAGTAAATGTGGAGTTCAATAATGACATGGATTATGATTTCATTTTTAAAATTATCTCAGCTATTATTATTTTTTGTATTGTTACCTTTCTCAATAGTAATTATAATATTTTTTCTATATTATTGATAATTTATTTGAATTTATTTGTGAAATTATTAAAATATTGCTTTTACTTATTTTCTTAGTAATAAAATTACAACATTGAAGATACATGAGATATACGCCCCGTAGATCCATGAAATTTACATTTCATAATTTGGGGCTTACGCCTCACCCCGTGTAGCGTAAAACATCTCACCTCGCAATCTTACCTTTTAGAACAATGTTGTCACCTGGTCCCTTCTCAGTCGAGCTCGCCGCACGGAACTTACCTAGTATTGTTCATATCTTCTATGTGATTTGCGCGCTGTTATACAAGAGTAGATTTACTTAGTGCACACCGAAAGAATAGTAAATGCAGGTTTTCCTAAAAGAATTGATAAAATTCATAATAGATGGAAGGTGAATTTACTTTCCTAAACAGCAAAATCGATTTTTAAGAATTGTAAATAGAAATAAAATTGGAAAAAAATGCTCACAAAGAAAAACATGAAATATGTTTCCTTAAGTAGTACAAAATTCAATTATTACATTTCTGTCCCTCGTGAAAATTGAGGATTTTTTCTCTCTACGTGAAAGTGTATATATCTTCATACTGGGGTTTTAGGATATGAATAACACCTCCAATCACGAAGATGATTGACCATGTTATCCACAATACTACCCACGTTCATATGTTTTTTCTTTCACAAAAATGCTAAACTATTATTTATTGAACTTTTATCGTAGTTTTCCAGTAGTATTTTTTTAGTTATTTACCTATTCTCATATGAAATCAAACTCACACAACTTTAACCTTATAAGAGTTTCAACCTAACTATATAAAGTATTTAACATTGCAAACAAGATTATGGATTGACTTCAAAAGTTTATTCTTGCAGAAGAGGAAAAGAATTTTATTGAGATTGCAGTTCAAAATATAGTGTCTAGCATGGAACATTGTTGAGGTAAGTCTCCTTAAAAAGGTGATTTCCCACAAGCAAGTAAGTGTGTTAGGGATGAGAAACACAATGAATCTGGTAAGGCGAAGTCTAGTTTGGTTGAAAGTCTTATTGGTGGACAAGAATCTATTTCAATTTTTTTTCGACACAAAGATAATATGAAGAAGGTGTTGCACTAGACGTTGTGGCTCTATGATAAGTATCTTCTCAAAATAAATCCATGACAATCAGAGTTTAATGCTAGCTATCATATCTTTAACATATGTGAGATACGACTTCAACTCTAGAACATACCACTACATTGGATATCCTATGAAGTAGGTACTAAGATTGGACATGCTGTGAGAGAGACATATGTTGTTCCTATACCTGAAAATGGAAGCAAGAATGGTTGACACATACACTTAAAGGTTTTAATAAATATAAACAAGCCTCTACTTCGTAAAATATTAATAAAGATGGACTAGGAGGAAAATGGGTAGAATTTTGTTATGAAAATCCGCCATATGTTTGTTACTGTAGCGAGATACTAGGACATACAAAAAATTCATCTGTTCTCTGTGAGGAAGATGTACAAAGAGGTGCTATAAAGAAAGATTAATTCGATGCTTGGATGAGGAGTGAAAATCATGATTTTACCGTTGAAAACTCAAGGCCCTAAGGTAATCACAATGTGCGACCCCCTGTCTTCACTAATGGTAAAGGGAAAAAGATTATGGATTGTATAGAAGGTACTGGATCTAATGAATTAATACATAATAACGATGGAATGGAGGTAAAATGGCAGAATGGGAGTAATGAGAATTCTCCTTCCTTTACACTACATGAGTTCTCTAATAAATTAAAGAAAGAACATGTTATTGAGGGAGATAATTTGGGTGGCGGAATACTAATACGACTATTCAAGAAAATGTTTGTATAATTGAAAATGAATTGTAACATATCAATGACGTCGAACCTCTGATTTATGGAGGTCATGAGAAAGGCCAGAAGGAAATAAATACTACTTTAAATTAGAAACTCGATAACATGCTTGTAGACAAGACGAAGCCAGTGAATGGATTAGCTTTTGAAAAATCACAATAGCTTGTTGCACGATGAAGTCTTGGTAGATATAATAGAAGGTAGAGAAGCAAGAGAGTATTGTTTGTTGTCGAAGATGGGCCTGGGGGACACCTTTGATCAAGATGATATTGAGAAATATTATAACAAAAATATGGCGGTAGATTCTTGACAAGCAAAACAAATTATTGTTGTCCAAATAGAGCAACATAAGACAAAGAACATGAATAATAAACCAACAAGTATATTCTATCCCTGGGAAAATTTGTAAGGCTACATCCTCCTTAATAGCAACTAAAGAAGTATCAATTGGTCGAGTATTGAAAAGAAAACCACTAAGCAGAATAAGGGTACAGAGAAAAGTATATAGAAATAGGAATAGATAAATGTATGGCTAGAGCTAACAACTCAGATATTGATTAAAAAAATTATAAAATCAATTGATCTAGATGATAATTTATTTAATATTCTGATTACTAATTTATGCACTCAAAATGTGTGTGGGGTGGGGGTGGGGGTGAAGCGGAAAGGTAATGGTGTTTAGACTAACGACATATGAAATAAAAAATAAAAAAGTATTCGAATTAGGAGGCTAAATGGATTCTCCCTTCTTAATGAAGACTTTGGTGTGGAATTGCGAAGGTCTGGGGGTCCTTGATAGTTTATTTTTTGAAGGAGACAGTACATATTCACTCCCCAAGCATGCTATTCTTAAGTAAAATGAAGAATCGAGAAAGATTGAAATTGAGAGTTTAGAGACAACTAAATATTGCACATGTTATTACTATAGATTCGTTAGGATTAGCTGGAGGACTATGCTTATTTTGGAATGAAGATGCTTAGATATGTCAATATAATTTATCCTATTTTTATATTGAATCTTATGTACATGATATGGTAACTGATTATAAATATTGGTAGGGGTGGGCATTCGATTTTTCGATTTCGGTTTTTTTGATTTTTCTAATTCGGTTTTTTTCGGTTATGGGCCTAATTAATGGGCTATTTTTTAACTTACAAAATGAGCTACTTTTTAAATTAAAAATGAGTTGTTTTATCTTTTTAAATTCAAAATAAATTATTTTAAGTTTGAATTCTAAAGTTTAATTCAACTAAGCTTAATTTTAACTTTTTAAATAAAGAAAATAGTGGGATCAATTGATTTACATTTAGTAGTACATACATAACATTTGAATTTTTGATAATAAATTTTCTCATATGCTTAATATCCTTATAACAAAACCAATAAAAAGTTAAGGGTCTTTTAAGATTTTAATAATCTATGGTCCCTAATTTCTTGTTAAATAAATATTATATATTTTATTTTTCTTTCAAATCATATTAATAATAGTAAGAATTTCTTAACATGCTAAAACTATTATAAAACTTGTTATTTGTAAAAAAAACTTAAGCAATTGTATCAATTATATAATAATTCTCTAAATGGGCTTTGAGATTTGGGTTGGGTGTAGTATTTTTATTTTTTTGAAATTAAGTTATAATTTTAAAAAAAAATGTAAAATTTCGGTTAAACCAAAAGACCGAAAAACCGAAATATGAAAACCGAAAATCGAACCGAAAAACTGAATTTTTTTTAAAAAAAAACCCAAACCGAACCGAAAAACTGAAAAACCGAAACCGAAAAATCGAATTAGTTTGGTTCGGTTCGGTTTTTCGGTTTTTCGATTCTTATGCCCACCCCTAAATACTGGTCTGTGTTTGTCTATTTAAGTACTGATAAAACTTTCCATCAAATTCAATTGAAAGAACTTATTGTTTAATCTTATAGTTGGGGTTCACTTTTGGGTAATGGCCGAAGATTATAATGATATTGTTGATAATTTGATAACGGTTAATACAACTCTCTCTTTTAAAGGAGGTGGCTGCGGTCGTTGTCAAAAAATAAATTCCCAACGAGTGTCGGGGTCGAATCCCACAGAGATTGAGAAGAGATGATCCAAAAATTATAAATCAACTCAAACTAGCTAGCGTCATGTCTAAACTACATAAATGTAAATATTTGGGGAAAAAGGCAAGCAAGTATCAATTTCAAATTACAAAACAAAGCAGGGGCAAGTGACTTGTTGCAATCAATGAGAGTGACTATGTCATGACCCGAGCATACACTCTGGACTGGGACACGGGACCTAGAATCATAAATGGATCCAAGCTATCCCATGACACTTACATGAAATGATTAAGAGCAGTACTAAGTGGAAATTAAAGCATGAATATGACGTAAGCAGAAATTTGCATATCATAAGGTCAAAAGCATAAACACAACTCAACAATGTTGAACTTGTCTATACATGATAGTCTGAAAAGCCTCTAATACTATGACGAGCTGATGGGATAATATCCCCAACTAGCTCTCTATGTTTGAAACTAAAAGACAAGGTAATAACATACAATTGATAACGTCCTCGGAGAATGAGGACTCACCCAAGCGAGAATAGGACTGGACGGATAGGGAGCAAGCTATCAGCAAGGTTGAGCTGGTTTACCCGAACCTATATCATGAGATGATATAGCATAGAGTATACGATTAATACTTAAATAATACTGAGTATGTACGGTAAGTAAACCGTGCTAGTAAAAACGTTAATTAAAATCATGAATATAAGTCAAGATAGATCATGAGAGTAAGGACTGCATGCTAAAGCCATAAATCTGACGCATAGATATTCATAAGATATTCATCATAATCTGAACATAATGACCCAAAGTTTAGAAATAGAAATCATATAACTTGTCATGCTTGAAATCGTAAATGAAAGCTCATAAACTAATTAATGGGCCAAATATGCTATAAAACATAATATCATGAGTTCTGAACAAGAGTAACTGAAATAATGAGGAACAATGGGAGACTCGTCATAACCGACAACCACCATGTATGAGCACATAATAATTCCACGTCTTGCCCACGAGGAGGAGAGCCATCCTAAGCCTTGCCATGGCAAAGGACGAATAAGGTGTGAAATCACGGGTGCGCCCTCAAGTGGGGGAAGCACTCTCTTGAGAGGTCCCAATAATATATCCTACATTGGCGCATAGTTCAGAGATCGGGGTCCTTGGAATCCCTGGCCTACTCTATGCTAGACACTAGTCCCAAAATATGCATATTTCTGATATAATTATATTCTCAAAATGTATCTTAAATCTGAATAACTGGGAAATCTTGACTCCAAATATCTCTTTAAAATTGATCTTGTAGGCCTTGGCTAAAATCATAGTAAACATACTCAACTTGCACGGGCTTGCCCAAATCATGAATTCATATATACTTGAAATAAACTTCATATTTCAAAATCGTGGAATCATGAGTTACTAATTCATAAACATTCACGCACGCTAGATAGCTCATCATGCTAGAAATCATGGAATCATAAGCTTGAATTTCAGAAAACATGCATAATAGGAAATAATTTCTAATAACTTGAAATCATGAATTTATAATTAAATTGAAGGTAAAATCTTCCCCAATTAGTCTAAAATCATACATTGAAACATGAGGAGATTGGACCCATAGGAATAACATACATAATTTCATAGAATTGGGTTAAAACCATAGAAATCAATACACTTGATTAGAGACTTGAATTCATGAATTAGAGAAGAAATTGGGTATAAGGGTGGAAGAAGTCCCCCATTCATGGCCCTATATACCTGGATAAATTGATCTCTAAGCTTGCCTTAAAAGCCCAAGAAAATTGAGGAAGAAATTGAGGAGGAACTCTAGCTTGATCTTAGAAGAGGATTTCAATTCAATGCATGCATCAGAGCATAATGACTTAAGCTAGGTTAAACCCTCTTAAAACTCTTTAGGAAACTTAAAACGACGTCATTAGGAAGTTAGGAGCTTAAAAATTTATAAAAATACCCCTGAAAACACATAATTAAAAATTGTCTGCCAGACACCCCGGGTCGTACCACGAGTTGTACCCACAAACAACGACCCGTGGTTTCCTTTCGTTGTTAGTTCATTACATTTTCTAGGCTAACTATTTCTAAAACCATGGGCCTCACAATGATCCGTTGTTTGCTATAATGAGTCATACCATGACTCATTATTTCCTCTCAATCCTACCACTCAACAGATACTACGACTCTTACCCACAACCCGTCATACCAAACGATGAGTCGTACCTTGACTCGTAGGTCCAAGATCTAACAACTAGTATCTTACCACGACACATCACATCAACCTACGTATCGTCCCACGAGTCGTTATCACTGATTGGAGCAACTGCTAGCTCACCATGACTCCCTCCTATTACCCGTAATAAGGGACAATGATTCATACCACGAGTCATTCTAAGAAAAATATGCAGATTTTTCGGCTAAATCTACTACATGTATAGGGCTTGGTTGCAGGGACATTTGGAGTGTTATAGACTAGGGGTGTGCATTTGATGGGGCGTCAACTTGATAGGGTTGGTTAAAATGCCTTAGATTCGATTAGAGCATGAATAGCATTGGCTAAGGCTACACCCCTCTCACAATGATGGGCAAAGAAATTCCGTGCAACTGAAATAACTCTCGAATGTACAATCTCGCATAGTCCTCTACTAAATCGGTAGTTTTAACCGTTAAGAAATGTGCTGCCATGGTCGATCTATCTACAACCAGCCAAATAGAGTCATATTGTCGACGTGTGCGAGGCAACTCTGTGATGAAGTCCATATTGACCTCTTCCCACTTCCAAGTGGGGATACTGATGTCTTGTAGCGCACCTCCAGGTCTTTGATGCTCAACTTTCACCTATTGACAATTCGGACATTTAGCCACAACTCTATTATGTCCCTTTTCATACTATTCTATCAATAGACTTTCTGTAGGTCACGATACATCTTGGTGGCACCTGGATGTATAGAATATCGAGAACCATGAGCCTTATGCAATATCCGCTCTCTCAAATCATTGACATCTGGAACATATAAATGACCCTGATATCGAAGCATACCATCTCCCCCTTAGGAGAAGACCTCCACCTTCTAATTTTGAACCGCTTCTTTCAATTTTCCTAATATAGGATCCTAATCTTGCCTAGCCTTGACTTCAGTCACCAAAGAAAATTCAGGCCCATTCTGAACAATGACACCACCATCTGTCGATACACCAGGCAAACCCCTAACCGTGCAAGCCGATGCACATCCTTTAGCAACTCCTTCCTCCCATCCTCAACGTGGGACTCACTAAACATAGTCAATCTACTAAGGGCATCAACCACTACATTGGCCTTGCCTGGATGATAGAGGATGCTCATGTCATAGTCCTTGATAAGCTCTATCCATCTCCCTTGTCATAAATTTAGTTCCTTTTGCGTGAACACATAATGAAGGCCCTTATGATCCGTGAATGCATCCACCTGTACAAGTAGTGTCTCCCGATCTTCAAGAGGACACCATGACTACCATCAATAGGTCATGTGTCGGGTAATTCTTCTCATGTCTTAACTGCCTAGAAGTATATGTAATCACCTTACCATGTTGCATCAACACAAAACCAAGGCCAACCCTAGAGACATCACGGTATACAACAAAACCATTCGTGCTCTCCAGCAACCCAGAATTACCCAATAAGAATCTTACTTCCCCTTAAACAAGAAGATCATACAAGTTCGAGCTCTAATCAAGAGCCTCCCGTCACACCATGCTATGGTCTACTTGTACATTACCATCTCATTTGAGCCTATCACTTATGGTCATCCTATGGATCCTTTTAGTTAATGTTGTTCAAGAATTCCCCTATCTTCCCAGTTTGGCTACTAATAACTGCGCTTCATGCACTTCTCTATACCTGGAACCCACAGCACAAATAGGGAGTTATCCTGAACATACACATTGTAACCATCATTCCCATCATGGGGAAACATACATTGGGGTTTTAGAGTGCGAAAATCGTAAGCACGAATCATCCAAGAAAGCTGAGTTGGGCACATGCTTGACATAGTACGATCTCATGAGCCGCTAAGGCAAATCTTAAGGACTGAGTCATAGAGCTGAGCATGCTGAGAGACATGAGCTTTCATGCATAATAAGGATCTGACGTGAAGCTGAGATTTATGGAATTATGGAAGAAGACCGGGACCACCATTTGAAGCGGTTACTTCTCATTCTATGAATCTGAATGCAAATACACGTACTAAGTACTTGGATCTTAGACATGGGAATAACATGTTCACATACAACATAAGTAGAGTACCCTATTGACTGAAGTATAAGAAGACACCTGAATAAGCATGTATCCATCTCCCATAGCTACTGATCTTGTACTTTCACCTTATCGCTCCCCCTTAGCATAGTCATTGTTCTAAGGCTCTTAGACCCTTTCTTAAGGCTAGGTTGACATCACTAGATCTTGACTTTCCATTCACCCCTAAAGCTACCACTGAAGGCTTTATACTTAAAACCATTTCCAACCAACCTCGGGAGGAATCTCATACTAAATGCTAAAAGGGATCTTATGCCTCATAATGGGGTTCCTGCCTAGAAACATACAAGAAATCACATAAAAAACTCATAACATACCTGCGACTACATCTGGAGCTGGTCGCCACCTGCACTAGGTAATCCACCCTGCTGAGATGATCAAGCTGCTGGAGTTGCTGTTCTTGTGGCTGGAGCACTACCCTATCCTTGCCCTGTCTAACCAACAGGTAATACCTAAGCATATGTCTGGGCTCACCACACCCGAAACAACCGTCTCTGCCCAATAAACACTCTCCAGGGTGTTTCCTGCTGCATTTCAAGCATGCTGGCCACCTGGGCGGGGCTGCTGGAGGGGTGGCCAGGAACGACCTCTCTGGCCGCTTTGCTTGGACAGTCTTTGAGTTTTATGACAAAGTTGGCCACACCAAAAGCAAACATCTAAACCCACCAAGCACCTTCCTGGGTGGTTCTTCCCACATCTTCTGCACGCTGGGTATATAATCTCCCTTACCCTAGGTATGTTTCCCCGAGTTGAAGCCAAAGATCTCTACTGAAGCTGAGGGTGATTCCCACCACCTGACCTTTGCTGGGAAAACTCGAAGTTCCTGTCCTGGCCCTCTTGTTTCTTTTTTCTTTCACCCTGAACTCTCTATTCACTTTCGAACCAAGAAACTTAGGCGGACTCCTTTTATGAATTCTTAAACCCTAGTAGCTGATGTCTCTTCGGTGGAGTCTGTGGATGCAATTTCCTGTTGGTTAAGCTGAGTGGTCATAACTAATACCAACACTCTGAAGGAAGCCCCGAGCTCCGCATCCATAACCTACCCAAATAGGGGGGACCGTTGGAGTTGGTGGGGCTGGCTGACCTCCGTTGGTTCCTCGAGGAGAAATACTTTTGGAAATGCGTATAGCACGAGTTAGGAGAGTAGGAAAGTTGAGCTTTACAGCACGAGGTAGAATTATAAAAGAACGGAAATTTTTTCCTAAAACATCTTGTAGTCTCTTCGTTATAAGTGTGACGCACTTCACACCCATGAAAAAGATTCTACTTAACCCATCTTTTAGACACCCCAGGATACTTCAAAACCTAATGCTCTTACACCAAGTTTGTCACGACCCGAGCTAGAGCTCTGGATCAAAACACGGAACCTAGAACGATGAATGGCCCTAAGTCGACCCAAGGCATAATCATAAAAATTCGAAAGCATAAATAATCAACCATATCATGAATAACGCAGAAGCCTAAATAAAGAACTCTTGAAAGTATGAACAATTAACATCTGTAAAAACTGAGTAAACTACATAATGTCTGAATAAGCCTCTACTATCTAGCGAGCTAATGGGACAACACTCCCAACTAGCTCTCTAAGTCCAAAGCAGAAAAATAATAAAACAAGAGCTAACTAGATGTCCTCGGTAGATGAGGACTCACAAACGGGATAGGCTGACTGGACTGAAATGGGAGTGGCTAATTGCAGGGCAGAACCTGATCGCTTGGACTTGTATCATGAGACGATACAACATAGAGTATGCAGTCAATACTTGGAATGTACTGAGTAAGCGAGATAAATAAATGAACAATTTAAAATACATAAGAGTTCATTAGAATATGGCAGTCCAAAATGTGAAGTAATAATCATAACGTAGACATGAGGGCTCAAGGTTTTCAAAACTATTCATAAACTAGTCATAATCATAATCATAATAAAAATTCTGTAAAAATATAGATTGAGCCAAAATATCGTAAACATAATCATGTATAAACATAAGGAACAATAGGAGATTCTTATAACTGACATACCCCACATGAGCATACATGGAGCCCGACCTGTAAATCCATAGTCGGGAGGGTGTTCGTACCTTACCAAGGGTAGAACCATGAAACAAAGGGCATGATATCACTCATGAAAGGCCCATACGGGCAAAGGGGGACATTCTCAAGGAAGTTCCCATCATGGCTACGTTGCCATGTAGTTTCGAGACTCGAGGTATGCTTGGACCCCGATCTACTCGGTGTTAAATACTACTTCCAAAACATATATAGTGCTCATATCCTAGTAGGGAAAAACATGCATGAGGTTCATGGCTAGTTTAAATCACGATAATCATAAACATGCTTGAAATACGTGAACTAGCTATGAAATAGGGCCTGTAGGTTGGCCATAATCACAATCGTGAAAATCATGAAAGAAATTATACATACTTGATAAGATCCTCATACTTAATTTCTTAAATTCATGAGGGATACTTGTAGGAAATCATATATCATAGACTATAGGTCATAAATTAGGACTTGAGAGGTTTAAAATTTATAAGAGGATCAAAGAAATTCATACGAAGGAATTTAGCCCTAAAATTTTAGAATCCTGCTTGAACCATAAGATATCATAATTTCATAAAATACCTGGAGAGATCTTAAATCCTATCATAGAAATCATATTTTCATATCAAATCAGCTCTACCCATAAATGAATCATGAATAAATTTCAAAATCCAACATAGAATCATAATTTTCGAAATTAGGGCTTTGGGGATATTGGGTGATCATGCTTTTGATTGAAAAGGGACATGAGGTTGAAATGAATCTTCATTGATAGACCCACATACCTGAATTGATAAATCCCCACTGGAAAATGAAACCCCACTTGATTCTTGAAGAACTTGAGGAAGAACCCTAGGAATTTCTTGAGAGATTTGAGAGAATTGATTCTTCAATTTAGATTGTTAGGAGAGTAATAGGTGATCTAGGGTGAGTAATACCCTTATTACACTCTTTTCCATGCTTAAAATAATGTAGTCTAAGACTTAGGAGCTTAGGAATTATAAAAAATACACTTACTAATTTTGCAGGAAAATTGCCACTGCCAGTACCAACGAGGGACCGGACGAGTCATTACCAAACTGGAAGACTCATCATCCAACTCATCGTTGCCACTGGACAAATTCCACTTTTACTGAATTGCTTCAACTGACGACTTACATGATGAGTCGTTAACACAGACGACGACTAGTTACTTTCTTTTGTTGTCACCACTGTAAATCTCATCCTTCAATCTCAGTCATCATGACAACAACCCACTTGACGAGTCGTGAAGTGACACCATGACTTATTTCTTAACTTGTGAAGTCTCCTAATCTAAAATTTTCTTAGCGCATAACGGGCACACTAACGAATCATTAAGTCAAACGACGAGTCATTACACTATCCGTGGTAACCCCCTGACAACGATTCCTTACAAGCTTGATATCTCTTAACGATTAATCGGGTGACCTGACGAGTCGTTTTGTGACCTGGTACAGATTTTCTTATTTTCTCTGCTCAACCCTCGGGTATGATCTTAGGGACTTTCAAGGTATTACAATTTAGCTACTTATAAGTAAAGAGAGAGAAAGTATACCCATAAGGGATTTCTCCACATTCATTATATTAAGTAATTAATTTCACGCTTAAGGTCTACACTAATGGTGTTCTTGCGTAATGGGAATTGAAGAAGAAAATGTATTTATACTCTACTTTCTATCTCTATGAACTTCTCTCTACAAAATTCTATTCTATTATTGTACACTGGGTAAAAGTCTAAAAATTCCTTTTGTACGCTATCCAAAAATTTTCTTGGAATCTTCTTAGGTGCAATTGTGTAATTTCTGATGATTTTTCCCTCAGCAGCAGTACAACTCACTTGCATGACACCTGCATTTCGTAGGTACCCATCCGTGGCTCGCAGATGCTTTAGTAAGTTGAGGTAGTGTTCTGTGCAAACCATTTGTGGTGGAACCTGCATTCCATAGATGCCCATTTGCGGTTCGGAGGTCCAGTGTAGCCAATCTTCTAGCTTTATCTGCATGGACGTAGGTGCCCATATGCAATACGCATGTCCTTTTTACTTCTAACAAAATGCTTTCAGTTCAATTCTTCCCTTTTCTTTGTCTAAGTTAAATGTCTGCACAAACAAACATAAAAGGCATAAACCCTTCCTCATTTGCTTTAAAACAAAGTGATAGCTCATGCTTAAAAGCCAAATGACTTCAGCATATCACATCATAAGAGCTGCATAAGACCACTAAAACTTAAGACAATCCCAACACGCCCAGACTCAAAAATGAAAAAGACTCAAACAGTTGCACAAATTTGATTGGTATCACCATAAACATTCGGCATTTCATTCTTTCAATTCAAAATAGGGGGAATATTCAATCAAATCAAGATCAATGAGCATCTCAAGTCATTGATAATCAACATTCGAAGTTTGCGTAGAATTTTATTGCACAATTTATCGCAATCATACCTCTGAATTGAAAACACAATTTTAGCATTTACTCCAAGAAAGTGATGTCACTCACCAAAAGAGAGAATCCCACTCACATATATGTTCACATATAGAGATTGTAAAAGATGCAAAGACACTCAGCCTCTCCAATGATATCCAAGTGCACACACATCGAACCATAGGCTTTTCCTTCATGTAACTTGCCACTAAAATAGAGTTTCTACACTCGGAATTACTAAGGACTTGCGGGTTATAAGGAATAGGGGTAAGGTAGGACAACTTTTAGTTCTAGAGACTAGAAATTCTCTAATGCCTTTTTGACATAATACTTCCTCTACTTTCTTTGTTTACCTCCTACTAATTTTGTTTATCATTTTGGTTGTAGGTATTGGTCAAGCTTTGAGGACAAATCTTCTTTAAGTGGGAGAGACTGATAGCAACCAAAGAGGCTCAAATCCAATGAAGGTACAGATATAGTCGATGTCAAGATTCGAGGATGAATCTTCTTTAAGAATGGGAGAATGATATCATCCATGGCATCTCAATGTCATTAAAAAATATGGATAAAGATTTGAAAGTTCCATCGAATAAGAAATTTCAAGACAAACTCAACTGGGCTGCAATTAGCTATTAAAAAGTGTCTTGTGATGGAAGAAAATCTCAAGCCCAATGAAGATACTTTCTTCAAGTCATACATCTATTTAGAGGCCTAAATTAAAGTTCAAGAGGAGATGGAATGAGACCAAATCTTCCCCAGACCACTAAAAGGGTATATCTTTTTGAGTCAACCTAGTCAACTAGGATGCAACAGAAGTGAAGCCTTTTACAAATTAACTATAGTAACTCGCTAATCCTATAAAAGTACAAATTTCAGTCACCATATGGGCCTAGCCCAATTTCTAACAGCATCCACCTTCTGTGGGTCAACCATAATTCCTTCCTTTAAGACAACATATCCAAAGAAGGATACAGATACTAGCCGAAATTTACACTTAGAAAATTCAGTAGACAAGTGTTTTTTTCAACAACCCCAAAACAATCCTCAGGTGATTTTCATGCTCTCCTTTGCTCTTTGAATATACCGGTATGTCATCAATAAAACAATCACAAAAGAATCCAAGTATGGCTTAAACACGCTATTCATCAAGCTCATGAAAGTAGCTAGAGTATTAGTAAGTCCAAATGACATGACTAAGAACTCATAGTGCCCATACCTAGTCCAAAAAGCAATCTTCGAAATGTCCTAAGCATTAATCTTCAGTTGGTCATAACCCGTCCTCAGATCAATTTTTGACAAAACAGAAGCTTCCTGAAGCTAATTAAATAGGTCATCTATCTACGGAAGGGGATACCTATTTTGTGTGCTAACCTTGTTCGACTGTCGGTAGTCAATACTCATTCATATGCTCCCATGTTTCTTCTTAACAAACAACACAGGAGCACCCCATGGGGAGACACTTGAACGGATAAACCCTTTACTAAGAAGGTCCTGCAACTGTACTTTCAGCTTCCATAACTCAGCAAATGGCATTCGATATGGCAAAATGAAAATAGGATGGGTTCTTGGCTCTAAATCAATGCAGAAGTAAATGTCACATTCTGGAGGCATGCTAGACAAGTCCATAGAAAACACCTCTAAGAACTCCTAAATAACCAAAACTGACTTTATAGGTAGAACCTTTGTACTAGTATCCCGAATGTGGGCTAAATATGCTGAACACCCTCTCTTTTCCAAGCATGAATGAATGATATGATTTTCTTAGGAGTAAGGCTACAATCACCTTTCCACTCAATCCTAGGAACCCGATATCGTTGTGGTGGCTATCTTAGCATGGCAGTCTAGAATTCATGATAGGGAGATGTCATAACCCGAGCATGGACCCTGGACAGCGATATGGGACCTAAAACCATGAATGGATGCAAGCTAACCCATGACATACATATCATATTCTTGAGCATTAACTAAGCAGAAAAGAATACTAAACATAGCATAAGCGAAAGTCTGAATATCATAAAGAATAAACGTAATCAACAAGTCAACAATGCTGAACCATCTAATACATAGCTGCCTGAAAAGCCTCTAATCATACGATGAGCTGATGGGACAAAACCCCCAACTAAATCTACCAAAATATGAAAATTAAAAGACTTAGACAAAGAAACATATGACAAAATTGATGTCCTCAGATCATGAGGACTCACCAAAACTTAAGCTAGACTGATTCGAAGCGGGAGCAAAGCTAATGTTGGGGCTGAGACTGATCATTCGAACCTATATCATGAGACGATATAACATAGAGTATATGGTAAGTATTTTAAATGTATTGAGCATGTAAGTTAAGTAAAACATTCTAGTAAGGCGATAGTCTAAAATCATGAGTATAAAGCAAGCTAAGACATGAGATTAAGGACAACATGCTAAAATCATAATTGTGAGATAGTCATAAACTTGAGTTATTCATCATAAGATGAAACATAGTGACCTAAGGTTTCAAAAGTAAACTCATATTGTTTAACATGTTTGAAAACGTAGATAAAAGCTCATAATCTGATCAATGGGTCAATTACATCATAAAACATGATATCATAAATCTTGTACATGAATAACTTAAAACATGAGGAATAGTTGGAGGCTTCATCATAACCAACACCATTATGAATGAGTACATGATGCCTCAACTACCTTGCTCAAGTGGGCAGAGTCGTCCTAAGCCTTGCCAGGGCAAAGAACGATAAAGGCGTGACATCACTCCTGAGCATGAGCCCAGTAGTGTAAGGGAGACACTCTCAATTGTCAAGGACCCCTTAGGCTAGGGGAAAGGGAGACACTCTCTACTAGTGATGACCCCTTATCTTACAGTGGCTTGTAGTTTAAGACCTGAGTGTGCTAAATCCCAGCCTACTCATTGCTAGATACTACTTCCAAAACATGCATATTTCTCATAGACATAATCATGAAATATACTTGGTTTTACGTGGGGTATTCAGAAAACATGAAATCCATAATCATACTTGTCGTACATGAACTAGCCATAAGAAAAATACCACTGAGCAGGCCATGATATATAAGCTTGAGATTTATGAAATTTATGCATACTTGAATAAATCGTCATAATTTGAAATCATACATAAGCTTGAAATTCATAAAATAATACATAATTGAGTAGAACCATTATAAACTTAAAAATATAGATTCATGAGAGATCTTAGTAGAAAACATGCATTCATAATCATAAATCATGGATTGAATAAAAATAGACTTGAATTCGTAAGATATCATAAGAGATTTAATGAGAATTGGGTCTAACCCTAGAATTTCATAAGATCATGCTTGGAAATTTGAATTCATAGGATAGAGATGAAATTGGGCATGAGGGAGGAAGGAATCCCCCATTCATGGCCCTACATATCTGGGCTTGGTGAAGTTCTTGCTAGAGTTTGATGCCCAAGAGATTTGGAGAAGAAGGAGGACCTTGATGCTTGAGGGCTTGAGAGGATTGATCTTCAACTTAGAGGTGTTAGGAGTAGAAGGAGGGTTAGGAATGAGTAAAACCGTAGAATATACCCTCTTAGGCGCTTAAAACGACTTAGTTTAGGAGTTAAGAATATAGGAAGTACAAAAATACCCTTAATAACTCAACTGAAAATTATACTCTTCTAGACTTAACGAACCACTTCATGACCCGTTAAGCTTCTTCACGGCTCGTCACCTTGACCCGTTAGCACTGGAACCAAAAATCAACTTTCTTATCTTGTTTTGAAGCTTCACTTAACGATTCGTTATGACACTTAACAGATCACTTCACCAAACATCAAGACTCTCTGAAACACAACTTTTCACCATCTTCTTGCACCTAACAAGTCACTTGACTGTTCGTCCTATGACCTGGTGCAGGTTTTCCTGCTTTCTTCATTTCGTGCCTTGAGTCTGATCTTAGGGACTTTTGAGGTGTTATAGGAGATAGCCAAATCATACCCAAGATAATATCAAAATGTACTATGTCTAAGATAACCAAATCCACCTAGGTTTTATACCCTATAAACGTGACCAAGCAAGAATGATAGACTCAATCAACAATCATAGAATCATCCACAGGGGTAGAAACATGTATCAGAATATCATGTGCATCACATAAAGGGCTCAAATACACAACAAAGTAAGTAGATAGATAATAAAAAGTGGAACCTGGGTCAAACAAGGTTGTATCAGTCTGATAAAAAACAAGGATCGTATCTATAATTATTTCATCTGAAGCCTCTACCTTGGGTCTTTGATATCACCAAGCGCACGCAAACACACGTGGTCATCAAGTAATATAGGATGGTGAAGTCTCAATATCGATGCCTTAAAGACTTATCAAATTAACTGCTTAAGGTTAACATTTTATTCACTATTCAAATAAATACAGGTAAAATAAGGAAATGGTTTTGGAGATTATTCTACTACTTTGAAATGTAAATTAAACTAATGAACAATAATCATTTTCAAAGTGTTTGTAATTTAAATGATGAGACAAATCCAGGATTTTGGCACTTTTGCTTTCAGGTTGAGTTTTAGGACCAGAATACACTAGAGTAAACTCTTCTGAGATTGCTAGTTGCAACTTACGATTCCATTTCTTACTATTCTCTCGAATATACAAGAACTATCTCATGAACTCTAACACCTGTATCCCTATGGTTGTAGGAGAAACATGAGACTACAGCTGAAGATACTTGTGTTCAGATGAACAGGGTTGAAGGGTATATCTCTATCCTTGATAATGAAATCAACTCTTGAATTAATTGAACAAGATACTTGAAACCTATTCTATGCTTGCTTTTAGCCCCCTTATTTCCCTCTTCTGAGTTCAACCAAGAGCCAACAGATAATATTTACAAGGTGATCAGGTAACGAATAATCAATGAAAATAAGTAAGCATAAAAAATCTTAAATGAAGAATTAAAGTCTAGCACAAACAAGTATTCAAACTACAACCATCAGTTATGGCCAAGACCCTAGAGTAGGAGTTAGTCACTCATGTTCCAACAAAAAACTAAAGAAATCATCATTCGAATCAAAAGAACAAAGTAAAGAAGAAAACCTAAAAGAAAATGAACTTCTTGTCTCTTCCCCCAAGTACTGCGTACAATTAGTCTTTCTGATCGAAGACTTCTAACAAAATACCCTAGATGATGTATTTATAAGCAAGGTATCAAATGACTCTTTTTCCCTTGAGAAGTTCAAATTTTTTAGACTTAAAATTCCACCTTGGATAGTCCCTGGCACACCGCACCTCCCATTTCACCAGACTTTGGCTTGAATTTCCTCTAAAGTTTAGCCTCTGGCACGTTACACCAGTCATTTCTCCAAGGTGTTAGTCAAAATTCGGCACTTCTTGGACTAGCGCACCGCACCTCTCATTGCACCAGAGAACTTGGGACATAATAAACAAGAAACACTCACTCTCACAAATGATGTATCATACACATGCAACATACCATAGGCTTGTATCTCATGTACAGTCAGAGTTCTTAATCACTTCAAAGAAAGTAAGATCATAAGGACTTTCTAGTTATAATGTTGGCTAAGGGACGGGTAGGAATGATTTTCTTTCAGATTGGCTACCAATCCTAAGCACTTTAAGACATTTTTTCATCTTTTTTTTCTTCTCACTGCTCACCCTTTTCATCACTAATCCTCTTTTTTCTTTTCTCATGCCTCTCTTTGTACTACTTGACTACTAGTTTATGCTTATAAGTTCAACAAGAATAATCAACTATTATAAATCTTTTATTTATGTTCTAGCAGCAAGTAAACATGTTATTTTGTGTGGTCACCCCTCTTTCTATTATCTCCTCTTGCTATCCACATTTTTACTTTCTTTTCTTTCCTTTCCCTTAACTTTTTCTATTTCGGTGGAACCTTCATTCTTAAATCTCAAAGTGCCTCAGACTATCTTTGGATAAAAAATTCTAGAGGTCACACAATAAAGGGAATAGACTTCTTCAGTGGATAAGAAGAAAATTAAGGCTTATGGCTCAATGGGGTTAACTAGGGATAACATTAAGGAAGATACAACAATAATGGACAAAATGGGTTTTTTCAAAGAAATACCTTAATCATATCTTACCTCTTTGGCAAATAGCTATCCTATACACACTTAGTCAAGTTCTAGATATTACATTATGTACAAAAAACAACAATTCAAGCTCACCTCTCATGGAATCATGATCTTAATCGATTTCCTATAGCCACATATCCACACAATCAAATTGAATAAATCTTTCATTATTAAGCCCAAAAAATCTTTTCCTTGAATCAAACTAAAGAACCTACGTGTCTCTCATGAAATTCTCACTTCTTATACATACACAATGACCACTTTATTACTTCTAGTGCTTCTAATGGAATATCAAGAGCATACAAGTGGTGATTTTTGACTCTATTCTAAAAAATGAAAAAAATATGACTAATTTTCCTTTAAGATGGTGTCATCCATCCATCATCAGAAGGGTCACTACCTCTATAACGAACATAAAAAAAATTTAACTCTCGATCAACAAAGCAAAAATAACTAGAGACGAACAATCACATCACATAGCATCAGTGTTCACAACCATCCATGTTACTAGCTATTGGAGACCCAGGTTAATTAATCACAAACCAAGATACTACTACAGAAGATTGAAAACTATTGCTACAGTCCACTACAAATTTAGAAAAGATAGAATAACAGGAAATCTATTTCCTCCACTCACACTTAACTGTACACTTATAATACCCCGAAGGTTCCTAAAACTAGACCTGAGATTTGAAATGTGTTAAGCATAAAAGATGAAAATTTTTGCTCAGAATGACTCATGGTACGAGTCGAGGAGAAGGTACTACTTGTAAGAAGCGTTCGTGGTTAGGATCTGTATTAGGATTTCAGTGAAAATAAGTCAAGGTATGACTCGTTGGATTATGTTATAAATCGTAGAATAAACAGTGGTTTAAGGACTAAGTTACCCTGGTTGGAAGGTATGAATCGTTGTATGACTCGTTGTAGGAAATAATGAGTCGTGGCCTGCATCCGTGAGAAGGAAATGAGGATCTTGGAAATAGTGATCATGGGTGGATCTAACGACTTGTAGATTGGTGGTACGAGTCGTGGTCTAACCCATGAAAAACTTTAGAAAGTCAGGGAATAATAGTGGTGACTATGGATGGTAACCGCGAGTCACGGTATTGAGGTACGACTTGTGGTATGAGTCGTGACACTTGGCAAAGTGAAGTTTTCTTCAATTTAAGTAAGGATATTTCCATAAATCCTAAGCTCCTAAGCCCTAAACTACGTCGTTTTAAGCTGTGTTAGGAGGGTTTTAAAAGGGTTAAACCTATTCTAAACCCTTACCCTCCCATGCATGCAATTTTAGACCTCTCCATTGAAGATCAAGCCTGGAACCCTTCAATTTCTTCTTGAAATCCTTTGGGCTTTCTAGGGCAAGTGTAGATTTAGTTTTCCCGAGTATCTGAGGCCATGAATGAGGGTTCTTTTCACTCTCATGCTCATAATTCTCCTCAATTTCATGAATTAAGTCTCAATTCAAATTATGATCGAAAAGAGATTTCAATCTAATTTCATAGAATTCTTACAAATTGTTTTAAAGTATGTTTGATGATTAATGGGTAGATTCTATACATGTTTTGATTATAAATTCACGAGTTCAAGTTTTAGAAGATTTTCCCAATTATGCAAGTTCATGAAAAAGTTTAGTTTATGATTGATGATTTCAAGTATGATGAAGTATTTAGCATGTATGTATGTTTACAAATTACCCACATAAGAATCTATGATTTTGACTAGTGAAGTCTATTTCAAGTATGCATGATCTTCAGATTTTGGGTAATCCCACTCAGATTAAGCAAGTTTTCATGATTCAGTTTAGTTCTATAAATTAGCTTACCATATGGATTTGGAGTCTATACTCCCACTTTCAGCTTATGGTATGGGTTTAGCTTTGTTGAAAAATGATGCATATTTTTGGGAGCAGTATCTAGCACCGAATAAGCCAGGGGTTCATGAGAAACCCTGGGTCTCAAAACTACGTGCCAACGTAGGATTTCACATTTACTTTAGGACCTCCCTTGTGAGTTTCCCTTGCCCTGAAAGGGCCTTCAGCTTGATATCAATATCATGGTAGCACCCTTAGCCCTGACAAGGCTTTACATGACTTTGCCCACTTGAGTGTAACAGTTGGGATCACGTAAGCTCTATCATGATGCTATCGGTTATATGGAGAGTCTCCCATTATTCCTCACGATCTCTGATCTTGGGCATAATTACATGCCAAAGTGATACTTTATAACCTAGTTTTGTCTTGTTTATGTATTTAATTATGTACATTTTCATGCCTTTTTATATAAATGAGAAGAAATATTAACCAACATGATTCGTCTTTGTTTTTGAAGGAAATAATGCATTGGAGGACCCAATCTATGATTTGGTGAAGTGGAGGAATGATATCGGGAGCGGAACACCAAAGTTGGAATAAATTGGGCGATTTCCAGAGGGCTTTCGCGATACCTCCCTGTCACGGAGGCAGTGCTCTGCGATACACACCGAGTCATAGAGGCAATGATTCGTGATACACTCCGTGTCACGGAGGCAGTGCTCCGCGATACACTCCGTGACACGTTGCTTGTTATTCCGGGAAAAATTTCCACTAGTATAAATAGCACACTTAGGTTTTATTTTAAACATTCTGACTTGGTTGAGCAAGAACGTGGGTTATAGGCAGTTGAGAGGACGAAAATTCTAGGGTTCTTCTCTATCTCTTTCTCTTTTATTTCAATTGTTTGTATGAATTCTACTTATTTGATGATGTTAAATCCACAAATGAGTGGATAAATTCACTTCTTGCTGAGGTTAAGAACAATTGTAGTGGAATGTAATTGTTAATCATTTCAGTTTTCATCTTTTCTTCAATGGTTGTTCTATCAATTCTTGTTCTTACTGCATTAATGTTTGGCCAATGTCAATGTATATCAAAAAAATCCAATTTTGATTTTGAAAAGGAAAGAAATTGGAAAGATGTGAATTGGTAGGATATGATCTCTTCTTAGTTTGGAAAATTGAGAATTGATTTACATTCAAAATAGAAATATATCTGAAAGTCTTATTAGTCAATTAAGGAATCGGGAATGTATGGCTAGAACATGAAATCCTTTTATCACATAAATGTAGATTAAGGCTCATGATTCTTAAGTTGGATAGGAGTCGAAAGTTCCAATCCATAGACAATAATTCTTGACTAGCAACCGAAGGAAAGATTAACTGAATTGTATTGATAAATTAATTCCCTGCATGTTCGTTTTAACCTCAGCTTGCTCATTACTGTTGTTCAGACTCACTTTATAATTTTTCCTTAGATTCTTACTAATCAGTAAACTCAAACTCTCAAAATATTATTTATTTAGTTGTCTGCATTCTTAAAGATCTCATTAACACTTAAGTTAATTAGTACCGTAGCTCAATCCCTGTGGGGTCGATACTTGGCTTTACTTAAGCCACTTTACTACTTGTTCGACCACGTGTACTTACTTAGCCTTTCTCTTGCAGGTATAGAATTCTTGTGTTAGTCTTATTTTTGAAAGAAACATAAAAATAAAAATAAAAATTGTAGATATTTGTTTTAATTCTTTTTGATTTTTTTTGGATACCCTTCTTGACATGACATCATGGAATACAAATGGTTTAAATGGTGGATACTCATATTTTGGTGAATCTTGTCTGAATTGCAGAGGACCCCACTTGTGGCAACACTGTAACACGTGCAATATATGTGGTGGTCAAGATGGCCATTGGGATGGCTGTCCGAATGCATACTCCCCTCCCCCAAGCCCCTACTATGATCCTTCTGTTGTTTTTGCTGAATAGAGGCATGATGAAAATGAGGACTTGGGACGCCAAGCTCGAATAGAAGACATGCTGAAACAACTCCTTGAGCAAATAGAAGCAACGAAGGAGGCGATGGAAGCATTGAGAATTCAGCAAGAAGAGAATGGAGAGGCTCTAGAAAGGATGAGCGTTAAAGTCACGGAGATGATGGCTGAGGCTGAAGCTTGTGGTCAATTGCAGGTAATGGTTTTAGGCGATACTCAAGAGGAACTACAAGAAGAAGACAAGGGTGAATTTTTGGATGAAGCCCAACAATTAGAATCTCTTGAGTGTCCCCGTGATGGGCTCACACTTATGGAAAATCCATTCATCGAAGAAGAGATAGAGTATCCCCCAGTTGACATTAATGGAGAGATAGATGTCGATGCTGAGAAGGTGTATACAAGTAAGGAGGTCAAGCACAATGCAGTTTCCAAGCTGAGGTGTATTGGACCACACTCGAAGCATTTTTCGACATTAAGTTTGGTTGACAACTGAGAATAGAGTCTTCCAAGCTTATAGAGAAATGTCTAGAGGAGGACCAAGCCCCGTATATTTTGAAATTTGCTGACTCGGAGAGACAAAATGACTTCGCTTACTTAAGGGCCAATAAGTTCAAAAGGCAACATCTACTGCTTGGTCCTTACAATTTTTCACCACCACCCTTGGAGCATAAGAGGAAATTAGAGAAGAAATTAGGGGTGAGATTCATATCCTCAAGGTGGAGGAAAAAGTGGTGAAACTAGATATGTCGTGCCACGACGTAAAATTAGGTACTGCTTGGGAGGCAACCCAAGGGTACCATTTTAATTTATTGCATTTAAGTTGATTTTATTTATTTTTCATCTTGTGTTGTTTTGGTGGAAAGTTAAGAACAGATGGAGGGGAAGTTTGAGTACCCGTGGAGGACGAAGCTAACAAGCATGGAAGAGAAAAAATGTGGGGTCGACCACCCACTTGTGCAAAGTTGAAGAAAAGCATGCTGTTAGCTAGGCCTAAAGGCCTCAGGGAGTATTTCTCACCCTCTTTAAATGTTAAGTTGATGCTATGGGGACATAGCATGACTCAAGTGTGGGGTGAGGAAAATTTTAAAATTTTTGTGCTTAACGATTTTTGGTGAATGTAATGCTTGTGAGAAATATTTGGAAAAAAAAATCTTTGTTTTTGTGAGTCAAGCATGACTTCATCACCCGTTGGTTTTATTTTCGGTTCTTTTCCGACGGGGGGTCTTTGAACCTAAGAATAAAAAAAATTTCTTTCTATGTGTATAATGTTTGTAGTCATAGTTAGATACTATTTCCGACGATGGATGGATGATGACCTTCTTGAGGAAAAATTAGTCAGTAGGTTGGTTTTTCAACCCGTAGCTAATTGATGGCTTGATGTTCTTGTTATGTGCTATGCATGATTGTAAGATACAAGTGTGGTTAGTGTTGAAGCATGTAAGAAGTGTATAACTTTGTGTGAAACACTTAGGCTCTTGAATTTGACTCTATGTGATTGAAGCTTAATTTTGAATTCTTGTGATTAGCTGAGTTAAGAGTCTGCGGAATGTGTCTTGAATTGAGCATGTGCTGTGAGTGTAAGTTTTTCGAATATTCCGTGCTATTGTTGAATGTCTAGAACTTACCTGGTGTGTATATAAAACGAAATTAAGGATGTGAATTGTAGGAGATGATTTAGGCATTTCTTTGAATGAACCTAAATGTTATCCCTCACTTTACCTACCTTGAATATTTAATCCTAGTTAGCCCCATTGAGCCTTGAGCCTATTCTTTGATAGCTACAACATAAGCTTAATCCTTTTTCTTTCATTAGCCTTGAATTTGATCCAAAACTCCGAAGCGCTTAAGTGAAAAATCCGAAAGAGTGAAGGAGTGAGAATTGGGAAAAAGAAGGAAAAGTAGCAAGTTGTAAAAGTTGAGAAAAGGACAAAGGTGCACTTGTGTGAAAATAGTTGATTATTAGTAGGGAGTAAGAAAATAAATGAATGAAAAAAATTGCTTAAGTACTCCTTTCTACTAAGCTGAGTGTGCTTAAAGAAAGGGGAACAAGAAGAAAAAAAATTCAGGATTGAAAAGAATGAGGGTGAAGTAAGAGAAGAGATATCCTTAAGAAGGTTGAAGTTATTAAAAGCGCTTGGGGAAGATAGTCACTATTACTGGCCAGAATAGTACCTACCCGTCCCTTAGGTTACATTACAACCCATTAAGTCCTACTTGATCTTACGTTCATACATCCTTAAATTAGTGGAGTAAAACACTAAGGGAAAGCTTATGATTCACTACATGATGCATGCGAATTCTTTGTGAGAGCGAGTGTAATTTTTATTCATATACCCATACTTGGTGTGATTTGAATATTTGTGAGTAAAAAGGGGTAACTCTCTTGTTGTGACGGCACATGTTTAATGAGAGATAACATCAATGTCGGATTTCTTGATCAGTTGATTTGCATGAGTTTGCCAAGATTGACAGTCGATTCTTGAGGTTAGGAAGTCTTAACGGAGTTGTATATCATTTCATTGATTAAATCATGCATGCTCTATTTTTAACTTGTTATCTTAAATAATCATTATAGCCATAGCTTGAATTATCTTGCTAAATTAGCTATGTGTGAGTCTTCATGTGCATGAGATGTAAAAGGTTTGTTCGAGGACGAACAAGACTTTAAGTGTGGGGTTGTGATCTTGGGCATAATTACATGCTAAAGCGATACTTTATAACTTAGTTTTGTCTTGTTTATGTACTTAATTATGTACATTTTCATGCCTTTTTATATAAATGAGAAGAAATATTAACCAACATGATTAGTCTTTGTTTTTGAAGGAAATAATGCATTGGAGGACCCAATCTATGATTTGGTGAAGTGGAGGAATGATATCGGGAGAAAAACACCAAAGTTGGAATAAATTGGGCGATTTCCAGAGGGCTTCCGTGATACCTCCGTGTACGGAGGCAGTGCTCCGCGATACACACCATGTCACGGAGGCAGTGCTCCGCGATACACACCGTGTCATGGAGGCAACGCTCTGCGATACACTCCGTGTCACGGAGGCAGTGCTCCGCTATACACTCCGTGACACGTTGCTTGTTATTCTGGGAAACATTTCCACTAGTATAAATAGCACACTTAGGTTTTATTTTAAACATTCTGACTTGGTTGAGCAAGAACGTGGGTTACAGGCAGTTGAGAGGACGAAAATTCTAGGGTTCTTCTCTATCTCTTTCTCTTTTATTTTCAATTATTTGTATGAATTCTACTTATTTGATGATGTTAAATCCACAAATGAGTGGATAAATTCACTTCTTGCTGAGTTTAAGAACAATTGTAGTGGAATGTAATTGTTAATCATTTCAGTTTTCATCTTTTCTTCAATGGTTGTTTTATCAATTCTTGTTCTTACTGCATTAATGTTTGGCCAATGTTAATGTATATCTAAAAAATCCAATTTTGATTTTGGAAAGGAAAGAAATTGGAAAGATGTGAATTGGTAGGATATGATCTCTTCTTAGTTTGGAAAATTGAGAATTGATTTACATTCAAAATAGAAATATATCTGAAAGTCTTATTAGTCAATTAAGGAATCGGGAATGTATGGCTAGAACATGAAATCCTTTTACCACATAAATGTAGATTAAGGCTCATGATTCCTAAGTTGGATAGGAGTCGAAAGTTCTAATCCATAGACAATAATTCTTGACTAGCAACCGAAGGAAAGATTAACTGAATTGTATTGATAAATTAATTCCCTGCATGTTCGTTTTAACCTCAGCTTGCTCGTTACTGTTGTTCAGACTCACTTTGTAATTTTTCCTTAGATTCTTATTAATCAGTAAACTGAAACTCTCAAAATATTATTTATTTGGTTGTCTGCATTCTTAAAGATATAGTTCATTAACACTTAAGTTAATTAGTACCGTAGCTCAGTCCCTGTGGGATCGATACTTGGCTTTACTTAAGCCACTTTACTACTTGTTCGACCACGTGCACTTGCGTGTAGTCACCAAACCACCGAACAATCTCAGTTATGCATGTTTATCAGTTATGATATTATGTTTTCAGCAGGTTTGACCCAATGATCAGGTTATTAGTTTTACCCATGAATTTTAGTTTCAGCTTTGGGTCATTCGATTCAGTTATGAGATCCAGTTTATGACTATTCATGTTATTAGAAATCAACATGTAGTCCCTACTCTTATGATGTTATGACTTATGTTAATATACTGGATTTCAGTTTATACTTACTCAGACTATTTTACTTACCTTGCATACACAGTATATTTCAAGTACTGACCGCATACTCTATGCTGTTTGTCATGACTCGAACGTAGGCCCGGATCGAGACACGGGACAAGGAGCTTTGAGAGATGCCAAGTTGACCCATGGCATGAACATACATCTAACTCAATCAATTAAACAGAAGGATTGACATGATAATCATAGAGGAAGTCTATAATAAGCATAACATCAAAAATACATGAATCTGAAGCTGAATACATTCTTGTCAAGACCCAAACGTACACCCGAATTGTAGACACTGGACAAGAAGCCCCGAGAGACCCCAAATCGACCCATGGCATGAGCATGCATTTAATTCAATCACATAAGCGGAAGACTTAACATATGGAACGTAATCATAGCATAGCATAAGGGAGAATCAGTACTAGACTTATACAATACGGCGGAATACAACTAGTAGTCTGATAAGCCTCTAAACTTGATAGGCGAATTGATGGGACAACTCCCAAACTAATCCAACATTATGAAACTGAAAGGAATAACATAGAGTATGAACATATGGCCCTCGAAACATGAGGACTCACCAATACGCTGATAACAATCTCGGAAGCACTACTGAGGAGGACGAGCCTGAGAACCAAGACCCGTATCATAAAATGATACAACATAGAAAGTATGCGGTCAATACGTGAAATGTACTGAGTATGAAAGGTAAGTAAAACGAACATTTAAAATGTGTAAAAACTCATAAATGATCATAAGAGTAGGACATCATGCTCATATAATAAATATCGTAGCATAACATAAGGCTCAAGGTTTTCAAAACATTCTTAATACAATCGTAATCGTAATCATAAGAGAAAAACTTTATTTAGCATGACTTGAGCCAATATACATAATCATAAATATACATAAATCATGAGGAACAGTGAGAGATTCTCTTAACCAACATACCCCATATGAGCACACATGAAGCCCGACTTGTAACCATAGTCGGGAGGGTGTTCTTACCTTGCCAAGGGTAGGAACCATGAAGGGCGTGATCACACACGAATCCCGACATACTTACCATGGCACGTAGTTCATGAGATTCGGGGCTTAACCTGAGCCCCGAACCTACTCGGTGTTCGATACTACTCCCAAAACATATATAGTGCTCAAATACATACATGAGTTCATAGGCTAGTTAAATCATGGTAATCCTAGACATGCTTGAACATATGTGAACTAGCCATGACTTTAGGCCCGTGGGTCGGCCAAAATCATAATTCATGATTGATAAAATTCATACATACTTGTAGATCATGCACGTAGCTTGAAGTTCATAAGTTCGTAGTAGATAACATAATAAATTCATAAATAAATTCATAATTCATGCTGGGCTTATCAAAACACCAATGGATCAATGGATCATAAATCGATTCATCATGGGGCATGCATAATCAAGCTTAATTGTTTAGAAAAATCAAAATTAACAATATTATAATCAATTTAAATCCAAAAATATGATCAAAACCAATAGATTATGATAAGACTTCAAAATCATAAGACCCATAATTAAATCATTTAATTTTATACAAATCAATTACAAAACTCCATGAGTTTTTGATAATTTATAAGTAAAATCATAGAGTAGGAGTACGGATGTGGAAGGAACCACCCATTGATGACCTTACATACCTAGAAACACCGATTCTTAATCTCCCTCGAAAGCCCAAGATGGAATTTAGAGAAATTGGGGAAGAACACCTTGAATCACCTTCTAGACTCCTCTCTATACCCTTGCATGCATGGATGAGGCCTAACATGAGTTAATCCCCCTTAAAAGACCCCATTTAGAGCTTAAAATGATGTAGTTTAGGCCTTAGGAACTTAGGAATTACGAAAACACCCTTATTAAAACGCAGGAAAAACACTGCCAAGGCCCCTAATGAGGGACCTCGCGAGTCGTTGCCAAGGAGCACGACTCGTGGCCAGGACCCGTGAATTCCACTGTCCAAAACACTCAGGGGGACCCCACAAATCGTGGTGGCTGACCACGACTCGTGGTCACCACCCGTTACCCCTACTGCCCCAAAACCTTGACCAACCCTCCAATGCAGGCCACGGGTGACCTCATGAGTCGTGAGGTCTGACCATGATTCGTGGTCAGGCCCGTGGCCTCCTCAACCTGAGCTTGCCCATCCTTTTGACCATGATTCACATCACGACTCATGGTCACTCCTCACGACCCACCTCACGAGTCATCCTACAACTTGATGCAAATTTTCAGTTTTTCTCCGTTTTGACTCCCGGGTCTTATCTTTGGGTTCCCGGGGTATAACAATATCTCCCCCTTGGGAAAATTCATCCTCGAATGTTAGAAACATGCAGAAAACTCATAAACAATCAATCACCATATATAAATACCTATTGTTAAGCTGAAAACTGACGGATTGACTACCTCCGAAAAGGACTACATAACTGAACTGAATTCATACACCACATACAATACCATATCATAAAACAAACTTGTACATAGGAACAGAACATGAAAACTGATTAGAGGTTTAGGCCAAAACTAATACCTCAAGCGAAAACTGAGCCGGTAGAGAACAAGTGTGGGTATCTAGCCATCATATCCTCTTCGGCTTCCCACGTAGCTCCTTCAACATGTTTATTTCTCCACAATACTTTAACTAAAACTACTTTTTTGTTCCTTAGCTTACAGACTTGACGATCTAGGATTTCCACCAGAATTTCTTCATAGCTGAGGCTATCCTTTACACCAACACTATCCACCGGGACTACTAAAGCTGGATCACCCAAGCACTTTTTCAAAAGTGACACATGAAACACAGGATGAACTGAAGATAACTCCGAGGGCAAGTCCAACTCATACGCCACCTTACCAACTCTCCTCACAACCCCGTACAGGCCAACATAGCGGGGACTAAGTTTCCCCTTTTTCCGAAACCGTATGACTCCCTTCATGGGAGATACCTTTAGAAATACCCAGTCGTCCACATCAAAGTCCAAGTCTCTTCTCCTCACATCAGCATATGATTTCTGATGACTCTGAGCGGTTTTCAACCAGTACCTTATCAACTGAACCTTCACCATCGCCTCGTGAACTGAATCTGGCCCTATCATAGCTGCCTCACCAACCTCAAACCATCTGATGGGAGATCTACACCTTCGCCCATAGAGGGCCTCGAACGGTGCCATTTGGATACTAGAGTGATAATTGTTATTATAGGCAAACTCGATTAAGGGTAAATAATCGTCCCAACTACCTTTAAAATCCATAACACATGCCCTCAACATATCCTCACGAGTCTGGATTGTTCGGTCGGCTTGGCCATCCATTTGTGGATGAAAGGCCGTGTTGAGCTTGACTTGAGTCCTAAGTCCCTTCTGAAAAGACCGCCAGAATTGGGAGGTAAACTGAGTACCTCAGTCTGATATAATAGACAAGGGAACTCCATGAACTTGAACCAACTCCTGAATATAATTTGGCATAATCATCCGCTGAATATGTGGTCTTGACTGGTATGAAGTGTGCAGCCTTGGTTAACTCATCGACCACCACCCAAATGGAATCATATTGTCGGTGAGTATGAGGTAGACCAGTAATGAAATCCATATTAATCTCTTCCCACTTCCAAGTGGGAATGCTGACATCCTGAAGTACGCCTCCCGGCCTTTGATATTCAACCTTCACTTGCTGATAATTAGGACATTTGGATACAAACTTTGCAATATCCTTCTTCATATCATCCCACCAATAGATTTCTCACAAGTCTCGATACATCTTCGTGGATCCCGGTGGATAGAATATCTGGTACCATGTGCCTCATGTAATATTCGAACTCTCAAATCATCAAGGTCTGGGACACATAGACGACCTTGGTATCGTAGCACACCATCTCCCTCTTGGGAGAAAACCTCCACCTTTTGACTCCACACTACTTCCTTCAGCTTCCTCAAAACCAGATCTTCATCTTGCTTAGATTTGACATCAACCACCAAGGACGATCCTGACCCATTCTGCACAACGACGCTGCCATCGATCGAGTCGACTAATCTAACTCCCAATCTTGCGAGCCGGTGGACATCCTTCACCAACTCCTTCTTTCCCTCCTCCATGCGGGACAAACTATCCATAGAGAGCCTACTAAGTGTATCCGCCACCACATTAGCCTTGCCCGGGTGGTAAAGAACACTCATATCGTAGTCCTTCCATAACTCCAACCACCTCCTTCGCCAAAGATTGAGATCCTTCTGTGTGAACACATATTGCAAGCTCTTGTGATCCGTGAATACATCCATGTGGACCCCATACAAGTAATTCTGCCATATCTTTAATGCAAACACCACCGCGGCCAACTCGAGTCATAGGTCGGGTAATTCTTTTCATGAACTTTCAGCTGTCGAGAGGCATATGCTATTACTTTCCCATGTTGCATCAACACACATCCCGATCAGACTCTCGAAGCATCACAATATACAACAAAGCTATCCTTACCCTCGGGTAAAGTCAACACTGGTGCTGAAGTGAGTCAAGTCTTCAATTCCTAGAAGCTTTCCTCACAAGCCTCCGACCAATGGAGCTTTACCTTCTTCTGAGTCAACTTGGTCAAAGGTACCGCAATAGATAAGAAACCCCCAACAAATCTCCGGTAGTAACCTACTAGACCCAAGAAACTCCAAATTTCTGAAGGATTCACCGGTTTGGGCCAATTCTTCACCACTTCAATTTCTGGGAATCTACCTTAATGCCTTCACCTGAAACCACATGGTCTAGAAATGCCACCGAGTCCAACCAAAACTCACATTTGCTGAACTTTGCATATAACTGACGATCCTTGAGGACCTGAAGCACTATACGCAAGTGAGTAGCATGCTCCTCCTCGCTCCGGGAGTATATAAGGATATCATCGATGAACACAATTACGAACATGTCCAGATATTGCTTGAACACCCTATTCATCAGGTCCATATAAGCTAGAGGAGCATTGGTTAGTCCAAATGACATAACTACAAACTCATAATGGCCATACCGGGTTCTGAAGGCTGTCTTTGGGATATCACTCTCCCAGACTCTAAGCTGGTGATACCCGGACCTAAGATCTATCTTTGAGAAACACCTGGAACCCTGGAGCTGGTCAAATAAATCATCAATCCTGGGCAAGGGGTACCTGTTCTTGATATTGACCTTATTCAATTGCCAATAGTCAATACACATTCGAAAGGACCCATCTTTCTTTCAAACAAAGAGAACCGGTGCACCCCATGGAGACTTGCTCGGTCTAATAAAACCCTTATCCAACAAGTCCTTCAACTGTTCTTTTAGCTCCTTTAGCTCAGCTTGAGCTATCTTGTAAGGAGGAATAGATATAGGTTGCGTGTCGGGAAAAAGGTCTATACCAAAATCAATCTCCCGCTCGGGAGGGACACCTCTGGATACTCACACACCACTGGAACTTACTGAATAGTTGGGGTCTCGAACTCTACATCCTTAAACCTAACTAGGTGGTACATGCAACCCTTAAAGATCATTTTCTCGGCCTTAAGGTATGAAATAAACCGACCGGTCGGTACAGCGGAATTACCCTTCCATTCCAAAACTGACTCACCTGGAAATTGGAATTCTGCTGCATGGGTCCTACAATTAATCAAAGCATAACATGAAAACAACCAATCCATACCCAAGATGATATCAAAGTCCGTCATGGACAACTCTACTAGGTCCGTAGAGGTAACCTTATGCAACACTGTAATGGGGAAACCTCTATATACCCGCCTAGCTACAGCTGATTTACCGACTGGAGTGGCTACGGAGAACGGTTCTGACAAAATCTCGGGACTAACTCCAAAACTACTAGCAATGTAAGGGGTCACAAAAGACAAAGTATCTCCTGGATCTAACAAAGCATAAACATCAATATGGAAGACTTGCAACATACCCGTGACCACATTTGGCGAAGCCTCCTGCTCCTGGCGAGGCACTAGGGCATAAAACCTATTTTGGCACTGACCGCCTGCTGAACCAGTGGAAGCACCCTGCTGTGGGGGTCATGCTGCTGGAGTGGTAGAACAGTTGCAAGGCAATCTCTGATCCTATGTCTGGGTTTGCCACACCCGAAACAAGCATCTACACTGACCAGGCACCTCTCGGGATGATTTTTACCGCATCTCGCACAAGCTGGGAAAGTGCGCTCCACCTACATGCTACCATGATACCTTGAGCCTATAGCCCTGCTCCTCTAGGCTCCCTTAAACCAGGATGGCGTGCTGGCCGATGATGGAGCTGGAGCAATGACCTGTGCTGGGACTGCTGACGTGGTCCACCTCCTAACCTGACCTGAGAAACCTCATAGCTGTCGGTTTTGTCCCTCTTGTCCTCTCTCTTCCTCCTATAGAATGACTCCATCTGCTGCGAATACAATACAATATGGGGAAAGTCAATGTCCCGGTGAAGCGTGGCGATCCGACAATATTTGTTCAAGTAATTTGTTACTCCATGCACAAAGTGGCTCACCCGAGCCACTGATCCGCTACCAACTCCGGAGCATATTAAGATAATCGGGTGAAATCCAATGCATACTCTTGGACATATATGCTACCTTGCTTCAGATTAAAAAACTCGTATGCCTTGAGCTCCCTCATCTCCCGAGGGAAGAACCGATCCATGAATGTAGTGTGAAACTCACCCAACCTATCGGGCATGCACCCGCCACCCTGGAACCTCTCCATTACTTAAACCATATATGTGCTACCCCATTTAGCTGATAGGAGGTCAAGTCAACGCATTCCCCATTGTTCACCCCCATGACCTGGGTGATTTTCAGAATCTCCTCTATAAAATCGTGTGGATCCTCGTCCACCTTTGACCCCGTGAACTCCTGAGGGCTCATCCTCAAGAAATTTATCACCCTAGCTTCCACTGCATTCCCAGTTTCAGGGAAATGCGCCACCGTCTGATTCTGGACCTAGGCAGTCATGGCTTGTCCCAGCATTTGAATTGCCGCCCTAACCTCAGCATGGGCGGCTGGCTCTGGTACGTGCTCCTCATGAACAGGTAGAGCTGGCTGATGCTCTCCATCATGGGCACCCTCATGATCATTACCATTTCCATTTCTCCCAGCGTTTACTCGACGTGGAGGCATGATTCTGCAAACGCGAATAACACGAATTAGAGGAGTAAAGGACGTTCATAGCATGACATAGATCATGCGCTTCACACCCATGAAAAAGACTCTACTTAACGCGGCTTTTAGACTTCCTAGGACACTTCAAAACCTATGGCTATGATACAAAGTTTGTCACGACCCAAACGTACACCCGAATCGTAGACACGGGACAAGGAGCCCCGAGAGACTCCAAGTGGACCCATGGCATGAGCATGTATTCAATTCAATCACATAAGTGGAAGACTTAACATATGGAATGTAATCATAGCATAGCATAAGGGAGAATCAGTACTAGACTTATACAATACGACAGAATATAACTAGTAGACTGATAAGCCTCTAAACGTGATAGGCGAATTGATGGGATAACCCTAAGTGTGGAAGTAGTCACAATAAGTTCAACCAACAAAATGACAATGACTATTACTACTTTCCACAATGAATTATCATGAACTTTTCAACAACCCAAGATTTTCACTATTCAAGAATCACATTATTCAAGCAATTTCTCTCTACAAACATACTCCAATTCACAAATTTTCATGAGATTTCTCTGCAACCCATTCATCACTCTCTTCATACCCCAAAACTTCACATCACCACAATTCAACCAAAACAAGTAACCCAAACAAGGATATAACATTATTATGGAAGAACATATGAGATTTAAGCTATGAAGATGTGCGGTAGCGTCAAGAAAGATTTTGGACTCTGGATTCAACTTTTCTATAATTATCCTTTGGCTGCATGTGGTGCGAGCAATCTCTCAAGTAGGCCTCGTATTGCTCCCAAGCCTGAACCAAGGTTCACTATCTCTCTGCACAAAACCGGAGATCTTCCCTCTTAACTCTTTTGTCCTCCCTGATAAGAAGAACTTGTTGATGAACTTTTTGAAAAGAACCTCCCTAGTGGTGATTGAACCTGCCGGCTCATTTTGAAGCCACTCCTTGGCCTCAGCAATGAATGAGAATGGAAACAACGTGAGCTTTACATACTCATCTGACATGTTCTGATAGTGAAACTTCTTACTCAACTCCATGAACATCATCAGATTCCTGTGAAGATCCTCGTGTGGCTTGCCCTGATATTGGCAAGTGTTTTGGACCAACCGCACAGACCCTTCGTTTAACTCAAAATTTCTACTGATGGCCAGCTTGATGATCTCTTTGGAAGCATTCTCCAAGTTCGACCTAGAAAAATTCAACACTGGAATCCTCTCCTAGTTTTTGCCTTGTGCTTGCTCATTATTATCCAAAGTTAACCTTCAAAAGGTTCTCTCAATTTCAGGATCAAGAGAAGACAAAAGTTGTTCTTGACTTCTCGTATTTGGCATATACTGAGCATACATCACCTGTAAATTCAAAAACAAACAAAAAAAATGTAAAACATAGAATAGCAGGAAAAAATCCTGACCTACAAACAATCAATCAATCTTAAGTTCCCGGCAACGACACAAAAAACATGATATCGCCCAAGCGCACATGGTCATCAAGTAATATAGGACAGAAAAGTCCTGATTATTGATTCCTTAGAGACTTGTCAGGTCAATCATTTTAAGGTTATTTCTTTATCTTTTTATTCT
This sequence comes from Datura wrightii, assembly GCA_035772735.1. Classification (NCBI taxonomy): domain Eukaryota; kingdom Viridiplantae; phylum Streptophyta; class Magnoliopsida; order Solanales; family Solanaceae; genus Datura; species Datura wrightii. The sequence continues at coordinate 81,680,013 of JASDFA010000006.1, read as the reverse complement.
AACAAAAATAGATATAATTGGGGAATGGGTTTAAGAATTAAACTACTAAAAACTTGAAATGTAAAATTAACTAAAGAACTAAGATTGTTGCAGACTTGTTTGTACTTCAAATGATGATGAAAATATAGGAAATTGGCACTTTCATTTCAGGTTAAGTTCTCAAGACATGATTACGCTAGATTGATTCTTCCTAAGGTTTCTAGTTGTAAGTTACCATCCCATTTCTTGCCACTCTCCCGAGCATCCAAGAACAATCTCATGAACCCTAACGTCTATATCCCTATGGTCGCAGGAGAAATATGAAAAGACAGTTATGCCTACTTGTATTTCAACTAAATAGGGTTGAAGGGTATATCCCAATCCTCAACAACAACTTCTAACCTTGAATCAATGGGCCAAAGGATCTTTCAATTCTTGTTTTATATTTACTTTTAATTCTTTTGATTCCCTTTCCCAAGTTCAACCAAAAGCCAACGGATTCACTCACAAGGTGATCAGTCTAGTGAATAAGTAATTAATATAAGTAAATATAAACAACTTTTAATGAAGAATCAAAACTAGCATTAATCAGTCTATCAAACTTCAACCATTAGCTATAGCCAAAATCCTAGAATGGGTGTTTAGCCAGGGTCAACCATAGCCTTAGTTATTATGGCACGACGCACTACATAATTTGGAACGGTGAGCTCCACTTCTTTAGGCATATCATTGACTATCAAGGCTTGCTTGGCTATTCCATAAGGAACACCAACATCATCACCATCCCCACACTCCTCATCAACTACAATATAACCCTACACTTGGGTTCATCAATGCAAACCCCCTCAACAACATCAACATCATTATGACAATAAAGACCATTGGCCAACACGATGAATCCCCTCCGATTAGGAAACTCACTCATCTTATGACCAATACCTTGATATTTGGGATATTTAAGAGGGCGAGAAGTGTTACCTCCTTCATTTGGAGGAAGAACGGTAGTAGTCCTCTCCACTTGATTGCTTTTAATAAAGGGCTTCTTGAGATCTTGCATGGAACCCTTGTCCTTTTGCCAATTGGAAGAAGAAGTTCCACCTACTTTGTTGTAGTTTCAAGTACCTTTGAAATACCTTAATTTGTCAAACTTCTCCTCTCTGAGCCCCACCTCTATCTCAATAGCCACCTCAAGAGTTTCATTGATATCACGATAGTAGTGGAGTCTCATGCGAGAAGCATTCTCCATACTCAACCCGACTCTAAATTGAGTCATAACATTCAAAGGATCTACATCAAAATTAATCCACATCTTCAAGAGGTAGAACTCATCATAGTATTTCTCTACACTTTTGGTGCCTTGTTGTAAAGTGTAGATCTTCTTGAGTTGCTCTTGGAAGTACCTCTCAGAAACATACTTCCGCCACAAAATTGCTTTCAACTTTTCCTAAGATGGGGTGAGAGATGAGCGATGCATCCTTCGTGCCTTGACTTGAGTTCCCACCATGTGGAAGCAAAGCCCTCAAATTGAGCAATGGAATAATACGCCTTCCCATCATAGGACATCTTATTTGTCAAGAAGATTCTATCACATAGCATCACCCAATCAAGAAAGACAGTCGAGTTGATTTCACCTTTGAAGGAAGGAAGAGTCACTTTTATGGAGTTGAGACTCATGTCCGACCTCCATTGTTGCCATTGAACTCATGAACCCCATAAGGATCCTCAACATAGAACTCATCATGGTATCGCCGACCACCGTAGCCATCTCTTTTATAATCACCCCCCTTTCTACCCATGTGATGGATAGGACCATGTCGACCTTCGTGATGAGGACCTTGAAGGTTCATGCGTGGCCTTCTCATATGGTTGTCGTAATCATTGGGAATATCATCAAACTCCTCTTCGAACTCTCATGTAATTCACCATCCAAAGGTTGGAAACTGCGGATTGGGCAGATATTTTGAATTGGAAGGCGGGTATTTGGTGGAGGTAAAGACATATGTGGGTGTGGTGAAGGAACAAGTGGTGGTGGAGGAGGAATATATGGTTATGGTGGAGGAACATCTGGTAGGGTACTAGTAGGTAATGGGGTGGTAGAAGATGGTTAGGGAGTGGTGGAGGTGGGGTAGAACAATGGATGAATAATCCTTGGTGATATCGGAGAAGAAGAGTCATGACGGACTCCACTTGTTTGCCATGGTGATAGAAAGGAGTAGAAGAGTCTCTATTCCTTGATTTAAGGTCTAAAAAAAAATTTCCAAGTTATTCATCCTCCCTTTCATACAGTAAGATAAAGCGGTTATCATGTTAACCACATCATCCAAAGTGGGTTCCCCGATGGGCACCTTATTCACTTCTTCTTGATTGGGAATCATACCTATGGAAAACACAAAAAAAAGAAAGAAAACTCATTAAGTTAGTAAAAATAATTCACACTCTCTCAAGGAAAGCTCACCTGAGATGCCTCATGATTGCCGTAGCCAAAGATTATAGCTTGTGTAATTCGTTGAGTTCCAAGTGGCCAAGCTCAACTTGAGGTCTAGAATGGACACTTGTTGACTCAATGAAGAAAGGCACGATATAAAGTTATGGAATCAAGAAAATTCAAAGAGAATAAAGAAAAAAAGATAGAAGAAGAAGCACGAAAAAAAATCAGACTAAAAAAGACTAAGTAAAAAAAAGTAGGTGAAGTACTTGATGTTAGTCGTTTTTGAGAATTAAAAGATGAAAAAATTGAAGAACTAATTAAACAACTAATTAAGTGTGTTAATTAGATATTAATTAGTGCAGAAATTGAAAGGAAAAAATGAGTTTGGAAGAACTGTGAAGTTTGGACGCTTAGAAAAATTTTGTGGTCCAAAAAAGTCGCAACACATAGAAAATTTTTAGCTAAAAAGCCAAAACCTACACATTTTAGCCTCTAAAATTGTGCTACCCACGCCAGGCATGCGAGTGGGGAAGCCTGGGCGCGTGGTAGCTCTGCTAGTGCTTATGTGGCGCTGCGTTGGTGCTGTGTTGGCGCTGACAGGCTGCTGACATGGCATCCACGTGGAAAATGGATTTTTTTTCTTTTTTAATATTTTTTCAGATTTGATTTTTTTCAACTAATAATTTCCATAAATGGACCTACTAACACATTTTCACAAAATTAAAGGGAAAAAATGGATCAAAAGTACTTAGGTCTTTTTCTTCATCTTGAAGATATGAAGATCTTCAAGAATACCAAGAACTTGAAGAACAAAATCCTTGATCAAATCTTCTCCAAATTAGCTCAAAATTTAGGATTTTCTTCTCCTTGATGTAGAGAACAAAATCCAATAAAAAATTAAGCACCAATGCAACCCCAATAAACAAGACCCAATTGTAATTTTCATAAAGTTTTCAAGCTTCAAGTTTTTTCAATGGTAGATTGATATCCAAAATCATATTTCAAGAAGAACCTAAGATCTAGACACAAAAAACACTAGGGAACAAGAATCTAGCGTAAAAGATAACAATTAAAAAATTTCAGATTTTTTTTTGAATTTTGAGGAATTTCAATTTTTTTAAAAATTTTAATTTAATACCTAAATCCCAACATTAGTATTGTAAAAACAACACTAACCCTAGCTCTGATACCAAATAATACAATAAACTAAAAAAGATAACTAACTAGAGATAAAGTGATTGGAGTCAGTAACCCTTATAAAAAGGCACAAGGACCTCCACCTATCAAATCAAGAAACACCTAGTTCTTAAGAGGACCTCAAGGGAGATGATTCCCGTGCAACCCTCCTCTCTACAAAATGAACAATCTAAGGATAGACAAAAGCTTAGCAATCTACTACACTCAAAATATGATTTGTTCAAAGTGATGAAAATTCTACCATAAAAATTGAAAGAGCCCCTATTTATACTATGTAAGGAAAAAGAGAGGCTATTACAAATATGCCCTTCATGAGTAAGAGCCTTGTTTGGATGGTCTTCTTTTTTAATGAAATTCAAGATTAGTCAACTTCACTTCTGTCCACTTTCTTCACTCCTTTGTCCATTGATGTACCTTCTTCTTTCCAAGCTACGATCAAAACAAGGAATACTTTAGACGTCTCCCATATGCATTCAAGTGCCTCTTTTATCATGAAGAGGCCTTCTAGATCTTGGAGCTCTCTTTCTTAGCTCCTTGTGAACGGTCTTGAAGGAATGAACTCAAAAGAAGTCAATCATTTCTATCTCAACTAAGTTAGAAATAGTGTCTCTATGATACACCGTAATTTTATAACCCCTGTAAACCATTCAATTATAATTCACTCTCCAATAGGATTAGACATAAAAAATAGTTCACATAATTTTTCGGGCTTTTCCCCAAATTTCTGAGCAACATACGGGGCTATATAAAACAAGAAAGATCCAGGATCAATGAGTGCATATACATCAAAAGCGCAGACTATCAATATACATATAATGATGATATCCAGAAAAGCCTTTGAGTCCTAATGATCAGCTAAAGCGTACAAGTGGTTCTAACCTTCGCCTGTTCCTGATGTTGCACCTCTAGTGGAGCCTTGTCCACTTATGGATTATGAGCTACGTGGGGATGTTGAATAAGTAGAGTGAACCTTCTTACCACCATACCCTACTTTCCTGAGGGTAATCTCTCTAAAAATGGCCTCGAAAATCATATCCATAACATACGTCCATACCCACATGATATTAATATGCATGACCCTTATGACACTTGTTACAAAGAGGACGTTGTGAAGTCCTTTGTCCTATGCTAGCCTATGATAGTGAACTTGGTGTCTTGAAACTCTTATTATTTTTAGTGTGAAAGATGGTGCATTAGCTGTAGAAAGTGAAGTCCCTAGTGATCTCCTATTGAAGAAACTTCTGCCACCATTTCCCTGATAATTCTCGTTGTTGCCTGTTGATCTGGCTCTTTTTTTCTAGTTTTTGTCCTTGTCTCATCTTATCCTTTATTTTTTTTCCTCCTTCTATTTTTCATAAGCCATCAACATAGATGTATTCATGTTCTTGTTTAGAAAAGATGCAGCACATTCACCTGCCATATGAGTTACAATCCCATACACAAATTGATGCAGTCTTACACGCATAGTAGAAACCAATTTGGGAGCACATCCATATAGTTGCGTGAACTTTAGGTTGTAGTACTTCAGTCTTATGGAGCCTTTCCTAAGGGTTGTAAATTCGTCAGTCTTGAATTTTCTCAACTCTAAGGGTAGGAAGTGACCGATGAAAGCATCCACAAAATCATCCAAGACCATAGGAGCAAAATCTTCTCTTTTGGACAGTTCCTATTGCTCGTACCATGTGATAACTACGTTTTTAGCTGATGGGAGGAAAAATCTACTGTCTCAACCTCATTAGCATGCATGGATCAGAGATTCCTATACTGTTTATCTATAAAATTTTGGGGATTCTTTTTAGGTTTGGATTATGTGAAGACTGGTGGGTTCATGTAGAGAAATTCTATGATTCAGGAGGTAATTGACCCCTCATAAGAACTAGCACTTGTAGGTGTCATTCCTTGTCGCTGAGATTTATTAGTAATAATTTGTGAGAGGTACTGAATAGCTCAAGAATATCACTATTAGAAGACTTCGACATTAGCATATATGATGTAGGGTTATCCATAGGAGCCTATATTAATAGTGGAGTTGACGTACAGGTGACCTGAATAGTTTGGGGACTTTGAGATTTGGTTGAACACCTTGAGCTTGAGGAAACTCATTGGTGTTCGCCTCTGTTGTAGCATTATCCCTTTGGATGATAATTGTTTTACTCTTAGCAGACATTGTCTGAAAGAGCATAACAGTGCATGACTTAGAATCAATTCTGAAAGCTCAATTTTATAGAATGATCTAGAGTATGAAAGAAGATTAATATTCTTAAAAGGACCATAGTCTCCTAATTATAAACATGGCATGTTACACACACATAATTAAGACTCTACTAGACACGACTTCATAGATTCTTTAGGGCACTTGTACCTAGTGCTTTGATATCAAGTTTGTTATGCCTTGACCCTAGACCTAGGCAGGACCGACATTCGATGTCTTAACATACCTGAGCGACCCAACTAGCATAATCTTATTAGGAGACATGTGTGAAATAAGAGGAAATAGATCCAATATCATAAAATAAGATTCTTTAAGAAAGAAATTCCAATCATAAGTTTTCATTAAGTTCAAAATGCAAAAAATGTAATATCCAATAAAATAGAAAGATTTGCCATTATTTACATCATTGAACACTCTAGACTCATCTAATCTTTGAATCCTCAAACATAACATGATGTGACTATTTTATCGGGACAAGGCCCTCCATGTACCTATAAGCAAACCAAAAAGCTGAAACAAAAGAGAATTCCAAGCAGCAAGCAGAAATCACCAATAGATAAAGTGTCACGAGTTGAAATCAGGTCATGATGGTGCCTACTAGAACCCCCGAGTAGGCAAGCCAAATTCCAAAGTGAATACCGAAAGTAAAGACCAACATAATAACAAGAATGCAAAAACTGAGATAAATGGACCACAAAGTGTACATATACATAATAGGCTCAAAATATATAACATGATCCCTAAGAAAATAAGGAAAGACAATGTATACATAAGATACCAACACCAGACCTTGTGTTACCGGTATGAGAGCCTCTAAAAGTACAAGAATAAGGATATACAAAAGAATAAAACTGTCTAGCAGATACCAAATATAAACAGGAGATACAAGATGGAAAGTAGTAAATGTCTTAACATCAATAGCTCACCAAGAAGTATAGTATGCATACCAAAACATGGGGTACTCAATAAGCATTATAGGCTGAACGTTCTCAGAAAATAAAATATAATAGAAAAGATATGGAAGGAACTATCTATATACACACGTACACACACACGCACACATATATATATATATGAGTTATGCTATGTGGTATGGGCTAATGCAATGCAATATATGGCTGATAAAAAAAGTAGTGTACCCAAAACATGAACTTGGGCCGCCCAGACATTTAACCTCGGACATAGTAATAGAGAGACCCGACAAATGACCTTGGGCCCACACGGCAAATTACCTCGAATACATTTAGTAAAAGAAAATAATAACTGGATCGTCATCTTACCTTGAACCGATTACAAATAGTACAACTCTTTATGAAACCAAAATTAGTAAAAATAGTAGTACAACTCCCCTCGGAGCTCAAATCAGTAAAAAATGAGGCATTTGAGTTTAAAAGTTGAAAATCAGTATTTGTCCTTCAAATCATACATCAATCTATATACATGTATATGTAGATGTATGCATGCTCATTCAGGGGTGTATGTGTGTCTCCATATATATAAAAGCATATAATTCCACATTAGATAGGGTAAATCACCCGCCATACATCAACCATACCAACCCGGAGTCCAGCCACCCCAAAATGTCACGAGCCAAACATAGGCCCAGATCGAGCCATGGGACAAGGAGCCCCGAGAGACTCCAAGTCGACCAATTGCATGAACATACATCTACTCAATCAAACAAAGCGGAAGACTTAACATAATAAGCAAACCAGAAGTTTATGCATAACATATAATTTGAAATATACAACACAAGTCTGAAGCTGAATACAATCTATTGTCTAAAATGCCTCTAAGTCTGATGAGTTGATGGGACAAGACCTCAACTAACTCTCTAAGTTTGAACTGAAAATACGCCAACATAACTGAATAAAAGAGGGACCCTCGATAGATGAGGACTCACCAACAGAGAGTAATGGTAACTCTGAAAGTTGGCTAGTGGCGGAGCTGAGTCTGATGATTGGACCTGTATCATGAAACAATACAACATAGAGTATGCGGTCAGTACGTGGAATGTACCAAGTATGCAAAGTATGTAAAACCGCTTAAATTAGTAAAAATCATTTAAAACATGCATAATATAAAACATAATAAAATCAAGAATCCGAGGGTAGGACTTGCATGCTGTTTTCTGAAACAATAATCTGAACATAATTGAACATCAAAATAAATGGAATGACCCAAAGCTGAAATCTATTAATCATAAGTAAAACTGAACATTGGGTCAAACATACTTTAGAACATATATATATATATATATATATATATATATATATATATATATATATATATATACATATATTATGAATGATAAAAATGCATAATTAAAATCATGAGGAACAATGGGAGACTCGTCATATAACCAACATACCATGATAGAGCTTACGTGGTCCCAACTATCAGACTCAAGTGGGTAGATCCATCCAAAGACTTGCCAGGGCTAGGGACGAAACCATGATATCGATATCAAGCTCAAGGCCCAATGGAGGTAGGGGATAGTTCACAAGGGAGGTACCAAAGTATATATATAATATGTAAACCTACATTGGCGCATAGTTCTGAGGCATAGGGTTGATCGAACCTTAGCGCACTCGGTGCTAGACCCTACTCCCAAAAATATGCATATGCTCTCCATCGTTTTTCAACGAAGTTGACCATCATCTAGTGACGAAGCTGAACAATCAAATCCATATCAATTTTGAAATTATATATGAGGAGCTTTTGCTCAAACCATACCACAAACTGAACGAAAAAAAGAGTCTTAACTCCAAAACCATGTTTAAGCTTATTCGTGAAATCATAAATCATACTTGAACATATGGGCATTTCCCAATACTTTAATCGTGCTTGAAAATATTTAATTCATTTGAAAACATGATCATAAACATGGGTAACTTGAAAACATGCTTTTCATCAATAATATCTCATCATACTTGAACATTCATCATAAATCTCAACTTTCATGAACTTCTCATAATTGAGCATTTTAATTTATAAAGCTTGAAAACATAATTATATTTGAAAAAAATGTAAAACTTGCCCACGAATCACAATTCAATAGTAGAAACATTTTTAGATCATACCCATGTAGAAAATTAAGAATTTCATGCATTGGGTTAAAACCCCATAGTCAACATATGAATTTCCATGATTTAGAGAGGTATTGGGCAGAAGTGTGAAAGGATTCACCCATTCATAACTCTACATACTTGATAGGATCTGATTACACTAATTCCTTGATAGCCCAAAGACAATTAAGGAAGAACTTGCAGAGAACCTAAGCTTAATCACCTTCTAAGCCCTCAATCTTGCATGCATGAATGTGAATGAGCCTAGAATAAACTTACCCCTCATAAAACTGCCTATTTTGAGCTTAAAACGACATAGTTTAGGACCCTAGAACTTAGGAATGACGAAAATACCCTTAATAAAAATTCTAGAAAAACTGAACTGCCAGTGACAACGGATGTCAAATACAATCCGTTGTTAGCTCCTCCAATCCGTTGTTACCTTCCATTGCTATTCCCTGAATTCATGTCTCTAATCCTTCACCACGACCGACAGGGCAGGTTGTTGCTAGCTCAAATGACTCGTTGCTGTGAGTCATCGTCACCACTGCCTTAACTTGGGATCCCTTTAAACGATTGTTGATGATGGCCCATTGTTACCTGCAACGGATCTTTCCATGACTCATCACTTCTTCCTTGATGAAGGAGCAGTCTCACCACGACTACCTCCAACAACTCGTTGCATCGAACAACGGGTCGTTCCTATGCCCATTACTCCAAACTCTAAACCTGTTGTACCTCACCACAAACACCTCCAACGGGTCGTTGGTGGCACCAACGATCCGTACCACGACCCATTTTGAGAACATCTTTTCCAGATTTCTGCTACTTTTCATTTTTAAATCCCGGGTCTAGTCCTGGGAACTTTTGGGGTATTACAATATGTCCCCCTTGGAAACATTCATCCTCGAATGTGGGAAAACATACAGGAAACACAAAAATACAATCATCATACTCAATGACTGGTCATACAAGATGAAAACTGACAGAATGACCAACTCTGATTTAAACTATATGACTGAACTGAATTCAAGAATCATACACTCATTCATTTACATGAAAGAAACAGGGGTACATGAAATGAACACAATACTGATTAGGGTTCTATGGCAAAACTGACACCTCAAGCTAAAACTATGCCGGTAGAGGATAAATGTGGGTATCTTTCCATTATGTCTTCTTCGGCTTCCCACATAGCTCCCTCAACATGCCTATTCCTCCATAAAACTTTAACTAAAGCTATTTCTTTGTTTCTTACCCTTTCAACCTTCCGATCTAGTATTTCCACCGGAACCTCCTTATAACTAAGGTTGTCTTTCACACTAACACTGTCCACCGAGACAACTAGAGCTGGATCACCCAAACACTTCTTTAAGAGTGATAAATGAAAAATAGGATGCAGAGAAGCTAATTATGAAGGCAACTCCAATTCATATGCCACCTCGCCAACTCGCTTCAATATCAGATATGGGCCTACATATAGGGGACCGAGTTTCCCCTTCTTTTCAAACTTCATCACTCCCTTTATGGGAGACACCTTCAGAAACACCCAATCATCAACTTAGAACTCTAGTTCTCTCCTTCTCACATCGGCATAGGAATTTTGGACTTTGAGCTATTTTTAACCTATCCCTTATGAGCTGAACTTTCTCCATGGCTTCATGGATTGAATTTGGTCCTATCATTAGGGCTTCACCGACTTTAAACCAAGTAATAGGCGATCTACATCTCCACCCATAGAGAGCCTCAAAAGGAGCTATTTGAATGTTGGAATGGTAGCTGTTATTATATGAAAATTCAATAAGAGGCAAATGGTCATCACAACTACCCTTGAAGTCTATCACACATGCTCTCAACATGTCCTCAAGAGGCTGAATTGTCCGCTCCACTTGACCATCCTTTTGTGGGTAAAATGTTGTATTGAGCTTTACCTGAGTACCCAATCCCTTTTGAAACGACCTCTAAAACTGAGAAGTAAATTGAGTACCTCTGTCTGGTATAATGAAAAAGGAACTCCATGAAACCGAACTAGCTCTCGAATGTATAGTTTGGCATAATCCTCTACTGAGTTAGTGGTCTTGACTAGTAGAAAGTGAGCAGCTTTGGTCAACCTGTCTACAACAACCCAAATAGAGTCATATTGTCAACGAGTGCGAGGCAACCCTGTGATAATGTCTATATTGATTTCTTGCACTTCCATGTAGGAGTACTAATATCCTGAAGTGCACCTCCTTGTCTCTGATGCTTAACCTTCACTTGCTGACAATTTGGGCACTTAGTTACAAATTCTGCAATGTCTTTCTTCATACCATTCCACCAATAGACTTCCCCTAAGTCACGATACATCTTGGTTGCACCTGGATGGATTGAATAACTAGAACCGTGAGCCTCATGTCACATCTAATTTCTTAAATCATCAACCTCTGGGACACACAAGAGACCTTGATATCGAAGCACCCCATCTCCCCCTTTTGGGAAGACATCTACCTTCTGATTTTGGATAGTTTCCTTTAACTTTACCAAAATGAGATCCTCGTCTTGTCTAGCTTTTACATCAGTTACCAACAATGATTTTGATCCGTTCTGAACTATAACACTGCCATCAATCGAGTCAACCAAACGAACTACCAACCTTGCAAGTTGATGCACATCCTTCACCAGATCCTTCTTTCCGTCATCTACATAGCACACACTCTCCATAGAGAGTCTACTAGGTGCATCAGATACTACATTAGCCTTGCCTGGATGGTAAAGGACACTCATGTCATAATCCTTAAGTATCTCCAACCACCTTCTTTGCCACAAATTTAGGTCCTTCTAGGTAAACACATATTGTAAACTCTTGTCATCCGTAAACACATCTATATGGACCCCGTACAAATAGTGTCTCCATATTTCAAGGCGAATACCGCCGCTGCCAATTCCAGATCATGAAATAGGTAATTTCTTTCATGAACCTTCAACTGCCCGGAAGCGTATGCTTAGAATTTACCATGCTGCATCAATACACAACCAAGGCCAATCGTAGAACTATTGCAATACACCACAAACCCATCGGTTCCCTTGAGTAGAGTTAACACCAGTGCTGAGGTAAGTCGAGTCTTCAACTCCTGAAAGCTCCTCTAACAAGCATCTTACAATTGGAATCTCACCTTCTTTTGGGTCAATTTGGTCAATGGTGCTGCAATAGATAAAAATCCCTCAACAAATCTCTGACAGTAGCCAGCTAAGCCCAAAAAACTCTTGATATCCAAAGGATTCACCGATCTAGGCCAGTTCTTCATCGCTTCTTTTTTTTGAGAGTCCACCTTCATGCCCTCACTTGATACTACATGGCCTAAAAATGCCACTGAGTTCAACCAAAATGCGCACTTGCTAAATTTAGCATATAGTTGGCGATCCTTGAGAGTCTATAGCACCACCCTGAAATGAGCGGCATGTCCTCCTCGCTCCGAGAGTATATTAGGATGTCATCAATAAACACGATCACGAATATATCCAAGTATGGCTTGAACACCCTGTTCATCAAGTCCATAAAAGCTGCAGGAGAATTCATTAGTCCAAAAGACATAACTAACAAATCATAATGATCATACCGCGTCCTGAAGGCTGTCTTCAGGATGTAATTCTCTCGAGTCTTGAGCTGATGGTATCGGACCTGAGACATCTTCGAAAAGCAGTTGGCACCCTGAAGCTGGTCAAACAAATTATCAATCCTTGGTAGATGATACCTTTTATTGATGGTGACCTTGTTCAATTACCGATAATCAATACACATACGGAGAGCCATCTTTCTTTCAGACAAAGAGAACTAGTGCACCCCATGGGGATTTTCTCGGTCTAATGACCCCTTATCTAGAAGGTCTTTCAACTGCTCCTTCAACTCCTTTAACTCAGCTGGGGCCATTCTGTAAGGAGGAATAGATATAGATTGCGTATCGGGAAGAAGGTCAATACCAAAATCAATCTCCCGCTCGAGAGGGATTCTCGGTAGATCATCTAGAAAGACTACTAGATACTCGCATACTACTATAACAGACTGGATAGTCGAGGTCTCGGACATAACATCCTTAACCATGACTAGATGGTATGCAAAACCTTTGGAGATCATCTTTCTAACCTTAAGGTAGGAAATGAAATGACCTATAGGCATAGCTGAACTACCCTTCCACACTATGACTGGCTCACCTAGAAATCTGAACTCTGTTGCCCAAGTTCTACAATTAACTGAGGCATAACATGCAAATAGCCAATCCATGCCGAGGATAATATCAAAATTGGTCATGGTTAACTCTACTAAATCTACTGAGGTGACTTTCTGAGGACTCTGATCGGGCAACTTCTTACTCCCGCCTAGCTACAATTGAATCACCCACTAGAGTAGAGACTAAGAAGGGTTCTGTCAAGATTTTGGGACATACTTCGAAACTACTAGCCACATAAGGTGTCACAAAAGAAAAGGTAGCCCCTGGATCTAACAAAGCATATACATCAAGATGGAAAACTCGTAACACACCAGTGACTACATTCGGGGAAACCTCCTGCTCTTGGCGAGATGCTAAGGAATAGAATCGATTTTGGCACTAACCACCACCTGTGCTAGTAGATGCCCCCTGCTGGGTTGGGCGTGCGGGTGGAGCTACTGAACTGGAAGTTGGGCCTCGACCCCTATCATGGCCCTATCTAGCTGTTGGGGCAATCTCTAAGCATATGCCCAGGCTTCCCACACCCGAAGCAAGTGCTTGTACCTGGTAATGGCACAGACAACGAAAGACTCTAAAAATTAGAAGATTAGAAAGGGGGAAGGAGTTTATTCTTGAAAAAAGAAGAAACAAGAAATAGTGAATCAATTAAGAAGAAGTAGAAGAAGAAAAAGGGGGGGAGGGGGGAACTCATGTTCGGTGGGTTGTTGGGGTTATAAAACCGACACGCAAGTGCACGTGGTCAAACAAGTAATAAAGTGGCTAAGTAAGCCAAGTATCGATCCAAGGAGGCTTAGGGTATGTAAAAATTGCCTAAGTATACTATATTCTTATTTTACTTCTAACTATGCTAACAACAACGTAACCAACAGTTAATTGAGTTTTTGTTTATAAAATATATACTAAAACTATTAACAATTATTTAGTATGAATTTAAACTATGGATATGAGCATGCCAAGGTTAAGAACAAGTAATGAATTCGATTGTAATAATAATTCGGTTAATCTCTTCTTCATGTTGCTAGCCAAGAACATTAGCCTAGAAATTAAAACTCTCGTATTTAATTTCACTTAAGAATCATAAACCATTCGTCTACATTTCTGTGATCAAATGCAATTTACGACCTAGCAATACAACTCCGGTTCCTCAATTGACTAATACGGCTTTCCAGTATATTTCTATCAGGAAAGCACATCAAAACCCAATTTTCCCAAATCAAGTTAAGAACAATATCCTATTAATTCACAACTTTCCAATTTCTTGCTCTCTCGAGTGAAATTGGACTTTTTAGATGTACATTAATGTTGGCGAAGCACTAATGCAGTAAGAACAAGAATTAATAGAACAACATGAAAGAAGAAGAAGAAAACCATATCATTTACAATCAAAATTCACTACACATGTTCAAAACCTTAGCAAGGAAGAGAATTGGCCACTCATTTGTGGATTGATCATCCTAAAACAAGTGTAAATCATACATACAATTGATTGAAAGAAGAAAGGAAGAGAAGAAATCTCTTAGCTTTTTCGTCCCGCAACTGCTGCTAACCCACGTCCTAGCTCCACCAAGCCTGAACTAAAACTGAACTAATTAAAATAAACCTAAGTGTGCTATTTATACTAGAGGGAAATTTTTCCCGGAATAACAAGCTACGTGTCACGGAGGTCAACGCGGAGCACTGCCTCCGTGACACGGCGTGGACGCGGACCTTCACTGGAAATCCAGGGTCCGGTAAATTAGCCTCAACGTGGCACGGAGGCCAACGCGGAGGCCTATCTCCGTGCCACGGAGCTGTCGCGAGGCCCCACTGGAATTTGCCATTTAATTCCCTCTCCAGGCAGTGTGCCTCCGCGATGGTAGCGTGGCACGGCTCCATCGCGGAGCCCCTATAATTTGTGCATTCCAATGTCTTTTCCACGCTCGTATCCAAGTCCAACTCCGATATAGTTCCAACATGCATTTTAGCTCCTAAAAATCATATTTACCTACAAAACAAATGCTAATCATGTTGGTTAGTATAAATTCACATTTTATTACCAATTACATGAGAATATATACACATTGCACACAAACAAGGCGAAAATAATACATTTGAGTATCACTTGGGCATATAAATCTGCCCAAGATCACTTACCCCACACTTAAATCCTTGTTCGTCCTCGAACAACACATACACAACTCATGCAAATTACATCCCAACCTTCGTCACTATGGTGCGACCATTTACGCTACGGTCATACCGATTATTCAATTTTTGCAAATCATCACGAAAACATGCTTGGTCTTACAATACAATGACCTTTAATACGTCAAGACTTCCTAGACTTTAAGAATTGATTCTTGATCTCGGCAAACTCATGCAAATCAGCTAATCAAGAAATCCGACCCGAAAATCAATCTTTCATCAAGCATGTGCCCTCACCACTCAAGTGAATCTTCCCCTTTTTATTCATGCAACACACAAACATTCAAGTAGGGGCATATAAAAATTAATTTCACTCACTCTCCCAAAAGAATTCACATGCATCATGTCATGACCCATAGGCTTGCCCTTAGTGTATTACTCCACTAATATAAAGACATGCAATGTAAGATCACGTAGGACTTTAATGGGTTGTAACGGGGCTATGGATCTAGTATATATATTGGATTAGCCAATAATAGTCGCTAGCATCCTTAAGCGCCTTTTCGACACATTCCCATCGACTCATGGACATTGTTCCTCTCTTTTCTCTTTTTCTCCCATTCCTGCTGGTTTACTTTCGTACTGCCCATTTCATCAAACACACTTGACACAAAACAAAGGGTTTTCATGTACCCTCAATATCATTTAATTTCAACAAGTGCCTCTTCAACATCATCTTTTCTTTCTTCACTCTGCTTTTCTTTTTCTTTTCACTCTTTTCACTCTTTAACACTTTGGGAAACATTTTCTTTTCTTTGTAAGCGCTTAAGAGCTTCGTATAGACTTTAAGGCTAATGAAAAGAAGGAATAAAGCTTAGTTTATACAATTTTGGACAAAAGAAAGAAAGAAATCGACTAAAGGCTCAACGGGCTGACTAGGGTATACAACATATAAAAAAGGTAGAATTTGACAAGAAAAAAAATGGAAACTATCGGTTAAAAACAAAGAAATGCCTACATCCTTTCCAACACTACACCTCCTTCATTTCGTTTTGTAAACACACCAGGCAAGTTCTAGACAATTCACAATGGCATGGAATAACAATACCTCACTTCACACTTCATGCACATGCTCGAATCAAGATGCATTCACAGACTCTCTAATTAGCCAACCACATGAATTCAAAATTAAGCCTCAATCATACTGAATCAAATTCTATAGCCTAGGTAACTCAACATATTTACCAAATTGCATGCTTTCAAACGAATCATTTTCACATTTTGAACATCAGTTACACAGGCAACGAAATTTTTGCAAGCATAAAGCAACTACAGTTCATTGATGCAATCCACCAAATAAAAATTAAAAACAAATTAAAATCCTACTCCTACCGACTACATTTCCCTTAAGACGGTCGTCATCCATCCATCATAGGGAACGGTCACTAACTATGACATTCGGTTCAATGGGACTATTCTCGGTAAAAGAACCAAAAACAAACTCCGAGAAACCCAAAAAAAAAAGAACCGAAAATTTTTGCAACACATCGATCATTTCGATAGAAAGAAAATAATTACAAGTGCAAAATATTCTCGAAAATTTTTGAAAAAAAATATCGATCATCTCGATAGAAAAATAAAAAAATATTTACAAAATATTTACACTGGCAACCATAACTTTTCATACCACACATCATTAACCACACAAACAAATATATACACATACACCACAAATCAGTTCATAACAGGGAAAGCACAAACATACATACAAACCAAGGAAAAACATACAACAAATTAGAGCCCAAGTCCCAGCACCTAGCTACTCCCCACCCCACACTTAAATCGAACACTGTCCCCAGTGTTTACAAAAATTACAAAACAAAATTTCGGGTGGTGGAACTCCCTGATCAGTCGAAATATTCGACTTCTTCATCTGGTGCTGCTACCTCGTCGCCCATATCTGAGTCAGCTCCATCGTCGTCATCGGACTCCACATCGGAGTCCTCACGACGTGTCTCCTCATCAGTAAGGACATCGTCATCCGTCGGCTCCACAAAGGCTGGTCCCACTCGGCATAAGGCTCTGGCATTCTCGCCAAATGGGTAATCCAGCTCCAGCTGCCATAATTCTTCCTCGGTGGCTGGTCTCCCACCAATCCCTAGCTGCAGCATCTGCATGCCGAACATACGTGCCATGTACTGATCGTCACGAGCATGTCGCTCGCCCAAAGTCAGCACTGGCCCGTGTGTGGTGTCGGGGGCCTTAGTTTTTGTCACATCGAGGGCCCTCCGCTCCAACTGCGGAATATAGTCCAAAGCCTCTTCCTCAATGTCGAGGCCTCGGAGGAAGGTGGTGATGAGTCCGCCAAACCCGTATCTGTGGCCCTGGTGCAGTCTGGCTCTCTTCATGGCGGATATAATGACCGCCCCAACATTAATCTCAAGCCCTTTCATAAGGGTATACACCAAGCAGACATGGTCCCGGGTCACATCCGTCATGTGAACTCCCGGGATCAAGCATGAACACACAATCTTCAGCCATATTCTGGCCTCCCTGTTCATCTGCGAATAAGGCAGAGTCTGGTGGTAACCCCTCTCCTTATGTCTACTCCATCGGGCTGTGGATCGAGCCCCGCACAACGTACGTCTGATGTCGGCGTACGGTGGGGTGATGTTTAGCTGGCGGAGAACGTGGGCGTCTATGTCCCGCGCTCCAACGATGGCATTAAATTGGTGGGGTTCCAGAGTGACAATCTGCCCTCTGATTTTTATTGTGTGGCTTCTGATGGCCGGGTTCCAGTTTGCATAGAATTCCCGGACCAAATGTAGGTTGCACTCCTTGGGCTCCTGAAAGATAAAGCTGAGCCCAGCTGCCTCGATTCTCTGCACAATACGTGGGAACTCCTGTGCAAGTGGTTCCCGTGCAATATGTTCCTCGGGGAAGTACTTGTTTTCTTTATGTTTCGCGTACCACTTCTTCCCTTCATCGGTTACCCATCTTGTTCCGTATTGGCGGCGTTGGCCGCGCGGAACAGCTGGTGCAGCTGGGACTGCAGTGCCCAACCGCAATCTTTTCCGTCCGGTGCCTGAGGTAGAAGCACCCTTGCCCTTGTCCTGTCGACTTGCCATTGTACCTGTCAATATACATAAACAAGCACAAAGCTAAGCTAAATACAAATTAACTTAGGCTAAGGTCGGGTTAAACTAAGTTTACCCCACACTTAGTCCCTAACTATATTTACAATACTTCGGCAAGGATTACTCTATTTACAACCTCAAACACAAACAACTATAAGGTATATTGTTGAGTGCGTTCACGAAAAATTTCGACAGCATAACGGTTAGCGTACTACTCAGACTTCATACAGCTACTCCCAATCCTACTATCGATAGCAATCCAATCATCGCACTTAGCAACAAAACAAAAAAAAAAACAAAAACAACAACGAAAATTCTATGTACATACAAATCTAAATAATCAAACCAATTTACAAAATTTTCGCATTTTCCCCAACAATTCGAGAATTCGTCTTCTCTTAACATTCATACAATATTTACATCGACTTATCTCAATTTACAACCACACCCCGGCATCTAATTCATCAAACTATCAAGTTCCCCAATTCAATTTCAATAACTCAAGCCCTAGAATGCAATATTTCAATCAAATTCGAATTATTCACATAATCGACAAGTTCAAATGCTAATTACAACAATCCGAACATAATCAATCACAAAATAATTCAACATCATGTTTAATTGCTACTTGGGGTGATATATTTCACCTCACATGCTCAAATTCGACTAACATCGCCAAAAACTTGAGAGAAACGATGAAAACATACCTTTTAGTTGAAGAACCGAAGAAATTTGACGTTTTCCTTGCCTATTAGCGTGGCACGTTGGTTGGGGAGGGGGAATTGGGTGTTTTGGTCGCGGAGGAGGAGAGAAATGGGGAGAAAAGAGGCAAAATCGGGGTTAATTTAAAGAAAAACACGCGGGTCACCTAGCAACCCGGTGTGACCCAGCACTGAATAAAGGGCAACGTGTCACGGAGGGTAACGCGGAGCCCCTCCTCCGTGACACGGAGCCAACGCGTTGGCTCTCTGGAAATTTTAAAAAATCTGATTTTGCCTTCAACGTGTCACGGAGGGTAACGCGGAGCCCCTCCTCTGTGACACGGAGCCAACGCCCCAGTGCACTGTTTCTTCAATAAAAATTATTTTCATACCTTGCCTTATTTTTCCCGCTTCCATGCATATTTTTCTCCGTTAGACCTGAAAATCACCTCACTAAATGAAATTGGTTAGATTAATAGATTTTCCTAACTACCATGAAAAAATACTAACTAAAACGAAAACATTTGTATGAAATCAAGAAAAAGAAAAATTAAAAATAAAAAATAAAAAATACAAATTATGTACACTATAATAAAAGAAGAAAAATAGAATATTTTTCTTTTCACGGGTTGCCTCCCGTGCAGCGCCTGGTTTACCGTAGCGGCTCGACGTTCATTATGCTCAATTATCTACTAGGATGAGGGACGATTTTTCACGATCCTTGTCCTCCCCCCAGTAGTGCTCAACCTCATCTGGTGGCCTTCCTGTTAACTCTCGGGAATCATTCATTATATTAGCATTCCCATGATCAATCACATTGATCACCGAGAGTTCCTCTTTTACAATCGGGAGCTTGGGTGCTTTGTACACGTCAAATACTTCTATCTTTTCATGTGCCCGCATTGTAAGTTGACCCGCAGCTACATCAATTAATGCTTTTCCGGTTGCCAAAAAGGGACGTCCCAAAATAAATGGGACTTCAGCATCTGGTTCAAAGTCCAGAACAATAAAATCGACCGGAAAAATGAGGGAGCCCACTTGCACTAACACATCCTCAACAATACCATCCGGTTTAGCTAAGGATCTGTCCGCTAGGTGCAAGATTACTGTGGTAGGTCTAGGACTCCCTAGACCTAACTTTCTGAACACCGAAGATGGCATCAGATTTATACTTGCCCCCAAGTCGCATAATCCACGAGCTCGGATACTTTGCCCAATAGTCAGCTGGATAGTAAAACTTCCAGGGTCTTTCAGTTTCGTGGGCAGTCTATTCTGAATCCGGGAAGTGCATTCCTCCGTTAAAGCCACCGTGGCATACTCAGTCAAATGACTTTTGTTAGCCACGATGTCTTTAATATATTTTGCATACTTTGGCACTCCCTGCAAGAGATCAACAAGAGGTAAGTTAACATGTACCTGTTTAAGCACCTCCATAAATTTCTTGAAACACGCCTCCTCCTTGTGTTTCTTAAGTCGTTGAGGGAACGGGGGTGGAGGCCTTTCTGATTCTGCTTCTTTAGTCTTCCCCCTATCAGAACTTTGTTCCTCCTCAACATCTGCTGCTCCTGACTTTTGAGGCGGTCTTTCCGGTTCCACCTCCTTCAACTGTAAGCCACTCCTCGTGGTCACCGCATTTACCTGCTTCGGATTAGGATCCGTGTCGCTAGGTAGTCCTCCTCTGGGTCTTGTATTTTGGGCACTAGCAAATTGCCCAAACTGATATTCAAGGGCCTTGGTCGCCAATTGATTGTTCTTCACTTCGGCTGCCAATTTAACATAGTCAGCCTGCAATTGTGCCTGATTAGCGATCATGGTTTTGAACATCTCCTCAATAGTCGGTGATGGTGGTGGAGGAGGGGCATTGTGATTTCTGAATTGAGCTTGATAGTTTTGTTGCCCTCCTTGATTTCTCTGCATACCCTGACCAGAACTTTGGCCTTGTTGGTTGTTGCTACCCCACGAAAAATTCGGATGGTTCCTCCAATTTGAGTTGTAGCCACTACCAAACTGCTGCTGATTTCTCTGTGCATTGCCCACAAAGTTAACAGAATCAGGATTTGCACCACAACATTCAGCTGAATGCTCACTACTACCACACACTTCACACCACATCTGCTGGACTGCATTGACCGAAGCTGAAGGCTGGTTCAAGTTCATATTGCTGAAGTGATTATTTAACTGATTTTGCAAGGCAGCTATCTGTGCAGCGATAGCTGTAAATCCATCCACTTCAAGCACTCCCGCTGCTTTCCTTGCTCCACCTCGAGATGAATCTGCATTCCATTCTGGATTGCCTTGTGAAATTCGGTTGAGCAAAGTGTACAGCTCCTCGTAAGTCTTTTCCAGTGCTTGCCCTCCAGCTGCTGAATCTAACAGAATTTTAGTGTGGGGTTCCAAACCCTCAATAAATGTGTGTACCAACACCTCATTGGATTGATGATGATGAGGACAGTCCCGCAACATGGATTTAAATCTTTCCCAGGCTTGATATAGATTTTCTCCCTCCCTCTGTTTAAAACTTAGAATTTGACTTCTAAGTCTGGCTGTTTTACCAGAAGGGAAAAATCTAATCAAAAACTTCCGTGCAAGATCATCCCACGTTGATATAGAATTGGGTGGTTCAGATTTTAACCACCTCTTAGCTTCACCAAGTAAGGAAAACGGAAATAAGGTGAGCCGAACATAATCAGGTGACACTCCAGCGGGTATATAAGTGTCACTTATCTCCAAAAAGTTTTGGAGATATTGTTGTGGATCTTCATGAGGGAGACCGGTAAATTGTCTGCTTGTGTGCAAAAGTTGCACCATATTCTGCTTTAATTCAAATCTCCCTCCAGGCTCTGGTTTGCGGATGCTAGAATGTACATTGTTAGCGTGTGGGATTGCCACCTCGCGAACCGGCCTTGCTGCTGCTTCATCGGGCACTAACACTGCCCTCACAACTGGTGGATTTTGTTGCTCCATAATAGATTGTCGGAACAACTGCAGCTTCTTTTGTAGAGCTTCTCTACGTTGACTATGAAATTCACGTTCAGGCTCTAAGTAAGATTCCACCAGCTCCTTGTCCCTTGCCAGTGTTCACAGAAACAAAATCTGCAAAATACAGGCTAAGACCAAGTTGTTAACACTTAAGAAAATAAAAATAAAAATACAGTAAATTTACACTAAACACAATTTCACAAATTTGCCTAGCCTCCCCGGCAACGGCGCCAAAAACTTGTTCGGTGGGTTGTTGGGGTTATAAAACCGACACGCAAGTGCACGTGGTCAAACAAGTAATAAAGTGGCTAAGTAAGCCAAGTATCGATCCAAGGAGGCTCAGGGTATGTAAAAATTGCCTAAGTATACTATATTCTTATTTTACTTCTAACTATGCTAACAACAACGTAACCAATAGTTAATTGAGTTTTTGTTTATAAAATATATACTAAAACTATTAACAATTATTTACTATGAATTTAAACTATGGATATGAGCATGCCAAGGTTAAGAACAAGTAATGAATTTGATTGTAATAATAATTCGGTTAATCTCTTCTTCATGTTGCTAGCCAAGAACATTAGCCTAGAAATTAAAACTCTCGTATTTAATTTCACTTAAGAATCATAAACCATTCGTCTACATTTCTGTGATCAAATGCAATTTACGACCTAGCAATACAACTCCGGTTCCTCAATTGACTAATACGGCTTTCCAGTATATTTCTATCAGGAAAGCACATCAAAACCCAATTTTCCCAAATCAAGTTAAGAACAATACCCTATTAATTCACAACTTTCCAATTTCTTGCTCTCTCGAGTGAAATTGGACTTTTTAGATGTACATTAATGTTGGCCAAGCACTAATGCAGTAAGAACAAGAATTAATAGAACAACATGAAAGAAGAAGAAGAAAACCATATCATTTACAATCAAAATTCACTACACATGTCCAAAACCTTAGCAAGGAAGAGAATTAGCCACTCATTTGTGGATTGATCATCCTAAAACAAGTGTAAATCATACATACAATTGATTGAAAGAAGAAAGGAAGAGAAGAAATCTCTTAGCTTTTTCATCCCTCAACTGCTACTAACCCACGTCCTAGCTCCACCAAGTCTGAACTAAAACTGAACTAATTAAAATAAACCTAAGTGTGCTATTTATACTAGAGGGAAATTTTTCCCGGAATAACAAGCAACGTGTCACGGAGGTCAACGCGGAGCACTGCCTCCGTGACACGGCGTGGACGCGGACCTTCACTGGAAATCCAGGGTCCGGTAAATTAGCCTCAACGTGGCACGGAGGCCAACGCGGAGGCCTATCTCCGTGCCACGGAGCTGTCGCAAGGCCCCACTGGAATTTGCCATTTAATTCCCTCTCCAGGCAGTGTGCCTCCGCGATGGTAGCGTGGCACGGCTCCATCGCGAAGCCCCTATAATTTGTGCATTCCAATGTCTTTTCCACGCTCGTATCCAAGTCCAACTCCGATATAGTTCCAACATGCATTTTAGCTCCTAAAAATTATATTTACCTGCAAAACAAATGCTAATCATGTTGGTTAGTATAAATTCACATTTTATTACCAATTACATGAGAATATATACACATTGCACACAAACAAGGCGAAAATAATACGTTTGAGTATCACTTGGGCATATAAATCTGCCCAAGATCAACTCAAACAAGAAATCTTACCATTGAAGAATCCAAGTTATGGTTCAAAATAGAAAAAAAAGGGCATAACTCAAGGAGAACCTACAAAGGTCTCCACAAGCCACAAGGATGCTACTAATATGTTAAATCAAACTTCATTATAATGAAGAGAAAGAACCCCCTTTATATAGAATCTTAGAAGGGGCTAGTCAAATATTCAATTAAAGAAATTATGTTCCCTAGGGACATAGAAGGCTGCCCACACTTAGACCAATATAGTCAACATAGATTAAAACAAAACACTATATGGCATTGAAAGCTGCCACACACAAAGTCCTAGAAAGTCAACATCTATAAAACAACTCTTAAATATTCTAGAAACTAATTAAAAATTACTGCAATATTTTCTCCCATTGGGGACTGATTTGGGAACCATTCCATCTCCTTTTAAACTTTAATTTGTGCCTCCAAATAGATGTAAGAGTTGAAGAAAATATCTTCATTGGGCTTGAGATCTTCTTCCATCACAAGACACTTTTTAATAGCTAATTGCAACCCATTTGAGTTTTTCTTGAAATTTCTTATTTGATGAAACTTTCAAATCCTTATCCATGTCTTTTAATGACATTGAGCTGCCATGGATGCTTTCATTCTCCCCTTCTTAAAGAAGATATGTCCTCAAATCTTGACATTGACTATATCTGCACCTTTATTGGATTTGAGCTTTTTTGGTTGCTATCATTCTCCCTCACTTAAAGAATATTTGTCCTCAAAGCTTGACCAGTACCTACAACCAACATGATAAGAAAAATTAGTAGGAGGTAAACAAAGAAAGTAAAAAAGCATTTGGAAAAATAACACCAGGTAGTGACCATGCAACCACTTAACCTATTTAGTTCTTTTATGCACAAATACACCTTTTAAATATCCAAGCACTACACCATTTAACAAAATAATGTAATTACCCACACAAGCAGTTAAAACACAATCCATAAGCTCTTTAAACAATAGAGGGTCATTAGCTAGACCAAAAGCATATGAATACCAAACAAACATACTGCATTTGCTCTTGTTAAACAACTTAACCTCACCATTGGATATACCATAATCAAGATATGGATCAAAAGCAATTATTTTGAGAAGTGGCTTTGATTGAACCTGTAAAAAAGGATCTTCAGAATAAGATAGAGATAATAAGAAGTTAGAAACCTGTGAGCACTGCTCCTTCTCTATACTTGAGCTATTACATTCATCATTTAGCTCAACATTCTCAACATCTATGGCTTCAAATGTTTGATGTGTCTCATTGCCTTCAATGGCAACCTCTCAAGTGATATTCTCAAACCATAACAGACTAGAGATCACTTTAAAGTCTTCTCCAATTTCTTTCCACAATGAGTTATTGTACACTTTAAAACCCCAACCAATATTAGTTTCTTCCTCAAATGAGGTACTATCATCCCCCTCACAAGGTTCTTCCTCAAATTTCTACATTGATTGAGAATGTGAATAAGATTCATTCTCTCAAATTCCTTGGACTTGTTCGCTCAAGTTACCCTACACCTGTCTTTCATCACATTGTGATGGAGTGCTCACATGAGAAGAATAATTAAAATGGGAAGTATCGCTCCCAATTTGAGTTATATCTTCACTTAAAACATTGGCCTCATGAATTTGTGGTACAAGTTCTTTTTCATTTGAAACAAATAGAGCATCAATAAGGTCATACCACATGATACAATCAAGGTGAAACTTGTGTTCAAATTGCAATTTCTTCCATAAATCATTGGCCTTTACACTTTCCAAATCCTCTTTAAAACTAAATTCCCTTACTTCATGCAATTGTTATTCCAACTCTTCATTGATTTCTTATTCATTGACCTGCACATTTAGAACAAAAACAATAGAAAAAGAATGAGTATTGTCTAGATCTTGAATAAGAATCTCTCACACTAATGCACTCTATTCTTTTAATCTCTTCGTTTTACCTCAAATGCACTGGTTCACTCTCTATTTTACCTCTCAAACTCGCATTACTCAATTCTTTCCACTCATTCTTACTTTTTTATAACTCACTCTCTTCACTCATCACTTCCTCTTCTTTTTCCTCTCTTGAGTTGTCAAGTTGCCCACCCTTAGTTCTCTCTTTATTTTGTCTCTCATCCTTACTTTTATTTGGTGTGAAGAAGTTTGTCACTGCACTAGCTCCCATGTACTTTCCAAGAATCCCTCTTTTATCCCTTGGAGGACTTCTATGGTCAACTCTAATTTTAGGCTTCTCAAACCTGTTGTTGTTTCCCCTCTTGTATTCCTTTTCCTTTTCAAACACCTCCATTGATCTTCTTACCCTTAATTGATCTTCTTGAATCTAAATAGGTGCTAAAGAAACAAGGGAAGTCTTTTTTCCATCATCTTTTACCAAGGAGTACCTATTATTTTTAGGATCATATGAAGCTTTTCTATAGAGATACCATGGACTTCCCAATAAGACATGACATGTGAATAAGGAAACCACATCACACCAAACCTCATCCTTGTATCTCCCAAGATTAAATCGCACCAGCACTCCATTGTCCACCTTTACTCCTTTGAAGGTGTAGGGTGAAGCATGCTTAACACAAGATAAACCCACCTTTTTAACAAAGTAAGCACTGACTAAGTTGTGACAAATATTTCTATCAATTTTAGTAGCACACACATTAGACAATACTTCCATTCTAGTTTTAAAGATCTTGTTAACTCTCTCATGGCCTCTTCTAGGATTCTTTGCATCTGATTCCCAATCATCCCCACTATGATCATCCATTCCTTCATTCCAATTTCTTTCAAAATCTGTAGAAGACATGCTAAAACAAGAGGCTGTTAGTAGTAAAGTTGTCTCACATGCACTCCCTCACATGTATCTTGAATGGCTGGCAATACTTGTATATCACACAATTAGGCCTTTACCTTTAAATAATCTCACCACTCTTGCCTTTTACCACTTAAAGGATGCTCCTTAAAGTTCTTCAATGAACCAACTCAAACACTTCAAAACAAGTTCCAATGTATGGTTAAAGAATGGAGTTTATGTCAAACAAAGAAAAGGACAGCAAAACTATAACGAACTGGAAACAAAGGAGTACACAATGAAAATAAAGAGAAAAGCATGAAAAATTTTCATACAAAATTTATAGAAATGCACACAAATTACTAGACTACACTAAGTATGAACAAATACTTAAAGTATCTAGCCAGAGAATAATATGAAACTAAATATAGTGTATATACACTTTTAAGACACCAAGAACATATTCAATGAGCTTTTGAATCCAAGGAGCTGCAATGACCTTTATAATCCCCAAGTGACTTTTGAGTTTCTTTTTGACCAAAATTCAAAGAACCTTCAAATCAAATGAGATTTTTGAGAGATTGATCATATTTTTAATAAATCAAAGTCACCAAATCACAAGGTAAAGTATAGAACAAACCATGATCAAGTGAAGAAAACTAGAAATGACTATTCATGTCACTACTCACTTGAGGAAATAATTTCTTTTTTACTTTTTTTTGGGTTACTTCACGCTATAGTAACTTTTTTTTCTTTTTTTTTTAAAGATTTTTTTGTAGTTTTGTATGAGTCAAATTAGTAGATCGAGTGAGTATCAGAATACCCAACCATCCAAAGCTCTGATACCACTTGATAATAACATGGACTCCGAAAGACTCTAAAAATTAGAAGATTAGAAAGGGGGAAGGAGTTTATTCTTGAAAAGAGAAGAAACAAGAAATAGTGAATCAATTAAGAAGAAGTAGAAAAAGAAAAAGGAGGAAGGAACTCAAACAAGGAATCTTACCATTAAAAAAATTCAAGTTATGGTTCAAAGTAGAACAAAACGGGCATAACCCAAAGAGAACCTACAAAGGTCTCCGCAAGCCACAAGGACGCTACTAGTATATTAAACCAAACTTCGTCACAATGAAGAGAAAGAACCCCCTTTATATAGAATCCTAGAAGGGGCTGGTCAAAGACTCAACTAAAGAAATTATGTTCCCTAGCAACATAGAAGGTTGCCCACACTTAGACCAATGTAGTCAACATAGATTAAAACAAAACACTATATGGCATTGAGAGCTGCCCCACACAAAATCTTAGAAAGTCAACATCTATAAAACAACTCTTAAATATTTTAGAATCTAATTAAAAATTACTGCAATATTTTCTCCCATTGGGGGCTGATTTGGGCCCCATTCCATCTCCTTTTGAACTTTAATTTGGGCCTCCAAATATATGTAAGAGTTGAAGAAAATATCTTCATTGTGATTTAGATCTACTTCCATCACAGGACACTTTTTAATAGCTAATTGCAACCCATTTGAGTTTGTCTTGAAATTTCTTTTTTGATGAAACTTTAAAATCCTTATCCATGTCTTTTAATGACATTGAGCTGCCATGGATGCTATCAGTACCCGCCAAGAACTGACCCGTGGGCCACTGACCACACCTACCGCAATCTAGAACACTGGAATTAGTGAGCCTACTGCTCTAAGCCCTAGAGCCTGATGCTCGCCCTCTATGGTCGTGCCTAGGTATGGGTAGCACGCTCATCGCTGAAGATGCTGGGACTGAAGATCTCTGGTGGGTCTGCTGTTGGTGCCCACCACCTGGCCTCAGCTGAGAGAATCTATAGCTGTCTGTCCTGGCCCTCTTGATCTCTCTCTCCCTCATGTGCGCCGCCTCCATCTGTTGGGCATACAAGACAATCTGAGGGAAATCTTTATCCTGATAGAGCATAGCGGTCCTGCAATCCTTGTCTAGATAGTCCACCACCCCATGAACAAACATGCTCACTTGTGCTCTCTGATCAACCACTACCTCTAGGGCGTACTTTGACAAACGAGTGAACTCAAGAGCATATTCCTGCGCTGTTATCTTCCCCTGCTTAAGATTCACGAACTTGGCTGACTTCAATTCCCTCATCTCACGAGGGAAAAACTGATCTATAAAAGCAACGTGAAACTCCTCCCAACTGGTACGGCCTGCTCCGGCTGCCCTACTATCCTTCCACTGTCTAAACCAAATGTGTGCGACCCCCTTCAACTTATATGAGGCCAAATCAGCACACTCTACTCCATTCACCCCCATGACCTGGGTGATCTTCACAATCTCATCGATAAACTCATATGATCCTCATCTACCTTGGACCCAAGAAACTCTGTTGGGTTTATCCTTAAGAAATCTCTGACTCGTGCTGCCGCTGCATTCCCATTCTGCGATACATGTGCCACTGTCTGCTGGTTGACCTGGGCGGTCAAGGCCTGCGCTAGCATCTGAATGGCTGCCCGGAATTCAACATGGGCAACCGGCTCTTGTGTATGGTACTCCTGGACTAGATAAACACGGATTAAATACGTCCCTCTACCCCATCTATACAAATAGAACAACCTATTTATATAGAATGGTAAAGGGGACTGGTGGGGCTTGTTGGTGCCCGTCCCCATTTCCATTCCTTTTGTCATTAATTCTTCGGGGAGGCATGATTCTGCAATCGTGAATAGCACGAGTTAGGAGGTTAGAGAGACATTTCACCACACGACATAGATCAAGAAAGAAGGGAATATTTCCTAAATGTCTTGTAGCCTTTTCGCCGCTTCACACCCATGAAAAAGACTCTATTTAACGCGGCTTCCAGACACCCTAGGACACTTCAAAATCTATTGCTATGATACCAATTTTGTCATGATTCCAACATAGACCCAGATCTAAACACAGGACAAGGAGCCTCGAGAGACTCCTAGTCGACCCATGGCATGAGCATACATCTAACTCATCAAACTAAGCATAAGAATTAACATAACAAGCAAAGCAGGAGTCTATGCGTAACATATAATCCGAATTATACAACATGAGTCTGAAGCTGAACACAATCTATTTTCTGAAAATCCTCTAGTCTGATGAGTTGATGGGACAAGATCCCAACTAACTCTCTAAGTCTGAAATAGAAAATACGCCAACATAACTGAATAAAAGAGGTGCCCCCAATAGATGAGGACTCACCAACAGAGACTGATGCTAACTACGAAAGCTGGCTAGTGGCAGGGCTGAGTCTGAAGATCGGAGCCTGTATCATGAAATGATATAGCATAGAGTATGCGGATAGTACGTGGAATATACCGAGTATGGGAGGTATGTAAAACCACTTAAATAAGTAAAAATAATTTAAAACATGCATAATATAAAATATAATCAAATCAAGAATCTGAGAGTAAGGCTTGCATGTTGTTTTCTGAAACAATAATCTGAACATAATTGAACATAAAAAATGAATCGAATGACCTAAAGCTGAAATTCAATAATGATAAGTAAACCTGAACATTGTGTCAAACCTGCTTTATAACATCAATATATATATCATGAATGAAAACATGCATAACTAAAATCGTGATGGGAGACTCATCATATGACTGACATTCAATGATAGAGCTTATGTGGTCCCAACTATCAGACTCAAGTGGGTAGAGCCGTACAAAGCCTTTCCAGGGCTAGGGACGAAAACATAATATCAATATCAAGATCAAGGCCCAATCGGGGCAAGGGATAACTCACAAGGGATATCCCAAAGTATATATATATATATAATATGTAAACCTATGTTGGCGCGTAGTTTTGAGGCATAGGGTTGATCGACCCTTATCCCACTCAGTGTTAGACAATACTCTTAAAAACATCCATATGCTCTCCATCATTTTTCAACGAAGTTGACCATTATTTTTCAATGAAGCTGACCATCGTCTAGTAACGAAGCTGAATAATCAAATACATATCAAATTTGAAATTATATATGAGGAGCTTTTGCTCAAACCATACCACAAGCTGAACAAAAAAGGGGAGTCTTAACTCCAAAATCATGTGGTAATCTTATTCGTGAAATCATAAATCATACTTGAACATATGTGCATTGCCCAATACTTCGATCATGCTTGAAAATATTTAATTCACTTGAAAACATGATCATAAACATGGGTAATTTGAAAACATGTTTTTCATCAATAATATCTCATTACACTTGAACATTCATCATAAATCTCAACTTTCATGAAGTTCTCATAATTGGGAATTTTAATTTATAAATCTTTAAAACATAATTTTTTGAAACACTGTAAAACTCGCCCACAAATCACAATTCAATAGTAGAAACATATTTAGATAATACCCATGTAGAAAATTAGGAATTTCATGCATTGGGTTAAAACCCCATAGAATCAACATATGAATTTTCATGATTTAGAGAGGGATTGGGCATGGGTGTGAATGGATTCACCCATTCATAACCCTACATACCTAATAGGATCTGATTACACTAATTCCTTGATAGCCTAAAGAGAATTAAGGACGAACTTGTAGAGAACTAAGCTTGATCGCCTTCTAAAAAAAAAGCCCTCAATCTTGCATACATGAATGTGAATGAGCCTAGAATGAACTTACCCCTTATAAAACTGCCTATTTCGAGATTAAAACGACGTAGTTTAGGACCCTAGAGCTTAGGAATGACAAAAATACCCTTAATGAAAATCCTGGAAAGATTGAACTGCCAGAGACAATGGATGTCAATATGATCCATTGTAGCTCCTACGGTCTTTTGTTACCTTTCATTGCTACTCCTTGAATTTAGGTCTCTGATTCCTTACCACGACCGATAAGGACGAGTCGTTGCTAGCTCAAACGACTCGTTGCTGCTAGTCGTTTTCACCACTGCCTTAACCTGGGATCCCTTTAAACTACTACTGACGACAACCCATTATTACCTACAATGGGTCGTTCCATGGCTCGTCACTTCCTCTTTGACCAAGGACCAGTCTCACTATGACCTCCTACAATGACTCATTACGTTGAACAATGAATCATTCCTAGATCCGTTACTCCAAACCCCAAACCTGAAGTACCTCACTACGGACACCTCCAATAGGTTATTGGTGGAACCAACAATTCGTACCATGGCATGTTTTGAGAACTTTTTTCCAGATTTCTACTATTTTTCATTTTTAAATACCGAGTTTAGTCTTGGGCACTTTCGGGGTATTACACAAAACTAAGGCCTTGGGCCCACAATCTCATAACAGAAGGAAAAATGGGGAAGTAAAGCGATAACAACTCCATCAATATCGATAACGACCAATTATCCAAAAAACATCACCACTTATCCAATTCTACCATGAAAACCACTCCTAAGAATAATTTAATGATCCCAATTGTATCCTCAATATAGCATCTAACAACCTAAACTAAGGCTTATAAAGGAATACCATTTTTAACTCCAAGAATGGCCAAATATCTGAAAACTCATCACAACCTAAATTTAACTAGAAATTCACACTAATAGTCATTAAACTTATAAAATATACAACTTAATCGAGCCAAATATAAAGAAAAGAATCTATAACTTACCTCACGGCTGAATGACAAGCCAAAAATCATCACCCAAAAGCTTTCCCCATTCACAATGTGTCAAATCACTGCCACTCTATCACAAACACGATCTACTCATAAAAATAAGACTAGTGATACCTATATTGACATAGTATATTTCGGGCCAGAAAATGAGCCGAAAGTCGACCCTTGGGGCTGCCTAAAAAAATCTAAAACAAATTACAGCATTGTCTTCCTTGCAAGGTCATGAACCCATACCCAAAATTTGGGCTAAGATGGAACTCGTTCTGAGCTCAAAGCATCCTAGAAATTTCAAGATCATAAATGAGATATTCTAGGAATTTAGAGCTCAAATATGTAAATTAAACACGACAATGAAACTATAATTAGCTAAGAAATGAAGAGGGAAAGATAATTTACCTATTTACTCAAGAATCCACTAAGAATTGGTGGAAATCGCCACCCACGAGCTCTCAACAATAGAGGTTTTAAACTTTTGCATGAATGAGTTCAAAGGAAAGTGAACTAACTGCCTATAATACTGTCAATTTTTCACTGTAGGAGATTCTGGTTCTATATAGCGGGCTTTGGCTCACTATAGCGAGTTTCCTGGCACCATCCATAACTCAAATTTCAAATAGACCCCCGAAATTCATTCGGAGTCCTGTAAACGTGATGTGTTGGGAATTTGCGACATATCTTTTTTTTATTTCATAGAATATTGCGTATTTAGGAGATAACTTAAGTTGAAACTAACCTCATTATCTCATGTTTCATGAACCCGAGAAAAATGAAGAAGAGAGGTGTTAAAGCGAGAAATCCGTCCAAGGAACGAGCCAAAATATGGATTGTCTGTCTAAAAGAGGGTCCGATGTTCAGCTATCCAGCCCAAGACAATAATTCCAGAAACTAGCTTAATGAAGTCCTTAAATGACAAGTTGAAGGGAAGTCCATCTTTCAAGAAGATGGTCCGTCAATTGAAGGACAAACTTAAGATGAAGCAAAAGGTAATTCTAACTGACGAAGCCAAAGATGGACTGTCTTTTTAGAATGTGATCCGTCGATCAAAGGACGGAAAGATAATTGACAGAGGCCAATTTTAATCGAGGGGATGAAAGATAGTCCATTCTCCTAATGGATGGTCCGTCCCTGTACACCTGGCAACTTTGAGTTTAAATTATTTTAGGTTTTCTGAGAGATAGTATAAGTAGATTTTTCTTCCTTTTTTCAAGGAGCTTTCAACCATTTTTTTTAGTAGAAAGTAGAGATAGACAGGTAGCTTTACTTTTCATAGTAGATCTTAGATTTAGCTTATAATTTTGAAGATCCAAGTACATCAATTAAAGATTTCTTCTACAATTTACAATTTCATTAGTGAGAATGTCTAAGTACTTACTTTATGTTCTTCTTCTTGGTATGGGTAACTAAACCCAGATCCAGGGTTTTGAATCCTTATGATCCCAATTTGGTTAAATTGAGTATGGGATTAAGAATGTTTGATTAATTATTGCTTTGTAGTGTATGATTGGTGATCAAAGTCACACAATTTACCTTTACGACTCTTGAAAGATCAATTTTAGGTCGAGTTAGCATCAACCATAAATAACTCAAGGCATAACCCTTGTTTAATAGATTCTCCTAGACATAGGTTGAATTCCAATTGGCAACAAGCAATTGGGTAGAAGGGAGTTCTCTTCATTTGACAAAATTGAAGTAGATTGATAACTATAGTGCTATTGAAAGACACCCATGGATTTCCTAAGTCTTTGCTTGCATATTCAACCATATCCTATTATCAATCTATGCATATCGGGTGATTTAGGAGGATCGATCCATAACTAGAATCACTTCCCTAGAATTTCCTTAAATTGATTACAACAACAATTGCATCCAATAGCTGTAGTTAAATTTTACTCAATTTTAATTCGAATAGTTTTAAAATCTTGCAATACTATATCAATTTGTACTAGATAGAGTGGGCTTAACATAGTCTCTATGGGATTCGACCCCCAACTCCACATTGGGTTCTATATTTTCTTCGATCATTTACACTACGAAAAGTTTGGAGTGTATTTGAGCGAGATCAAATATTATGGTGCCATTGCCAAGGACTATGACATAAGCCCTATCCAGCCCTATTAGTTTAGTTTGCTTGCTTAGACCTATTTTATTACCTTCTTTTTGTTTTTGTTGTTTGGGACAGGATCATGGCTTCTCTACCGGCAAAGCTGGAGAACGTGTTTTTGGAAGTCAACTATGAAGTTGGCTAGTGCTATCGTTCCACCAAGGGTGAATGCTTCGTCTTTCAAGATATATGGAAGAATCTAACCATACTAACATAGAGGTATAGTTCACAACTCCGGGGACAATGACCCTCATCAGCATTTGAAGAATATTTTAGAGGTATGCAGCCTCCACAAATAGAAAAATATTTTCGATGATGCCATTCTACTTAGCATATTCAAATACTCTTTTGCCGGTGAAGCAATAGAATGGCTGCATAGGCTTTATTTGAATTCAATCCATACATGACAAGACCTTGTGAATGCCTTCCTTAAAAAGTGGTTCCCTCCTAGCAAGAA
This sequence comes from Datura wrightii, assembly GCA_035772735.1. NCBI lineage: Eukaryota > Viridiplantae > Streptophyta > Magnoliopsida > Solanales > Solanaceae > Datura > Datura wrightii. Next base: position 81,645,339 of record JASDFA010000006.1, on the reverse strand, counting down.
GAAGGGCAGCAGGACAAGATCTTCTACTTTAGAAAGCTCCTGAGGTGAAATTGTTAGAAGCTTGGGAAAGGTTCAAGCAATATATACTTATGGTACCCAACTATGGGTTCCCGGAGCATATTTTTCTTGATAAGTTCTATACATGTTTGGACCCATTGACATAGTTAGTTGAAAATAATGAGGATGTTTCATGGATAAGACATTCAATCAGATTGCCATCATATTAGATCGAATTGCAAAGTGCAACCATGCATGGGATGGAGGGGATAAATGTAGAGGCTTTATGTGGGTACTCCTTCATTGTCTCACTTGAAGAAGGAGAGCCAATATTGTGATCAGATGATGGCCTCCATGGCCATCAACATAGCCCCTCTCACCAAGAAGTTGATCGAGTCAAAGGTCAAAAAGGTACATGCAGTTGACGAGAACGTTCGAGGAGCCACTCATCCGATGGATATGGACCGCATTATCAAGAAGGCCACCCATATTTATTATATCAAGGGAAATGAAGACCTCAACCCCAAGATCAAGTTCAATATTACCCGACAAATGATTATGGTAGCCAAAATCAGGGTGGGCACAATGGTTCAAATTGTTAGAATTAAAGCTCTTCTTATGTTGCGCTGAGAGGTCCCTCTTCTAATTCTCAAAATTGGAGGGAGGATCCTACTCAAGATCATGGAGGCTTAAATCTTGAAGGAATGTTGGAAAAGGTGCTTGCTAATATCTTATATAAAGAGCCTTACAAAGATTGTAGGTTCTCACACTGCATCCATACTAAAGTTAGAGCAACAAGTGCGGGGTCTTTCTTGTGACCAAAATATGAAGTAAAAAGGCCATCTTCCTAGTGAGACAATGGCTAATCCGAAAGGACATGTGAGACCTTTCAATGCTCATTGTATGGCCATTGTCACTATGAGTGGCAACATTGTGCAGCCCGTGAATGTTGAAGTTGAAGATGGTGTGATTGATAAAGAGTCCGAGATTGTGCAAGAGGTTGTTGAACAAGATGAAGGGCCAAGTAAGCCTTTTGTTGATGAGAGAATTGAGGTGGGAGTTGAATAGCCACCTATAGAGAAAGTTGCAAAATATGGTTCAGATACTCCGAAAGAGAGAGGAAAGGCCAAGGGAGGTGTAGATGACTTTGCTAAATATTTTTCTCCACCCGTTCCTCCTTTTCCACAAAGAATAGCCCAATAAGATCTTGATGCAAAAGTGGCAAAGCACATTGAGCGGCTAAAAGAAGCAACACTCAGGTGCCATTTGTAGATGCCATCAAAGAGATGCTCAATTTTGCTAAGTACTTAAAGATGCTACTGATAAAAAAGTTGTCGTGTGACAATGAGAAGTAGATTCTTGTGATGCACCGAGTGAGTGTCATTATTGCCGGCACATGTATTTAGAAGAAAGGAGATCTAGGTGAATTTATCATTCATTGTAGGATCAGCAGATATGATTGCTTGCACACCCTTTGTGACAATATATCAAGTATATATTTTATCCCTCTAGCTATTTACAAGTGGGACGGTTGTCCATGTTGAAGTCCACCTATATCCGACTCCAAATGACCGATAAGACAATCAAGATAGCAATGGGCGTGGTCAAAGATATGTTGTTAAAAGTTAGAAAGATATGTGGACTGAATATTCCCATCATACCTGAGATACCTTTTCTAGCTACTGGGAGGGACCTAATGGACTCGAAATAGCATAAAAACATATTCCGGATCATAAAAGGAAGCACCACCTTCAAAGTCAAGAGAGGCGATTTTTTGCCCATAGGAATTGGGGACATTTTTTTGGTTAATGTGGAGAAGAGTGCTAATGAAGAAGCTAAACATACAATTGCTTCATCACCCAAGAGAAAGAACGACAAATCAAAATGGGTGAAGCAGTATCTCTGTGGATCTAAAAGCAAGATATGGATGAGAAAGTCCCATCCCAAGGACTGCTTACTATGTGTACGATCCAGGTATCTTGCATCGTATCGTGATGTTAAATTAGGCGTTTCTTGGGAGGCAACCCAAATATTTTTTGACTAATGGGTGTTGATCCATGCAGGTACACTTGAAAAGACGAAGAAAATTTATTTAAAATAGAAAGGGGAATTCTAGAATTCAAATGATGGAGGGATAGACGGACCATCTTTCTAAAAAGAACGTGTTGCATTCCCTACCATCATTTAGATAAGGGATTCTGGTAAGAAAATCCTAGAGAAGGTCCAATGTGCGGAATGTACTCTGGCTAGACGGTCCGCCCTTTAAACCGTCTATGGATTTTAAAATTTTTGGTATGGGTCCTTTTTTAGGTGAATTTTGATGAGTTCCTTTTAAAATGGGTTGGGATGGTTTTTAAATAAACCACCCATGGGATAAATGACTCAACCCTCATGTGTTTTAAATTGAAACAAAAATTGTATCGCGGGGCACCCTCACCCGATAACTCAGTTCCTTCTATCTCTCCCACCATATTCCCCCTTCACCTCTACCTTCTTGCTAAGAACCTCCAATTTTGTGCACTCTTTCTGATCTTACTGTTGCATTACATGCCTCAAGCACATACAAGAGCATAGTGTACATATCTAGAAGTTTGGAAGCCCTCATTTCGTGCACTTTCTCATTCAAGCACACGAGCACTTGTGAAGTTATATAAGTATTTATTCTCTTGTTTGATCTTCACTTTGAATGGATACTGTGATAATTGATGTTTTGACTTGGAGTATTGTTAAACCTATGCTTGGAAGTAACTCTTGGGGGGGGGGGACTTTGGTAAAATTCTCTACAAAATTTGACGGGGCTTAGGTGAATGTTTGTTTGAGCTTGAATGTTGCTGCTAATTGCTTAGTGGTTGCTAAACTTGTATAGTCCTATCCCATGTTTATGCTTTATACAAAAATGAATTGCGCAAAAATTAGAATTATATGAAACTGATGAGCGGCAAATTTACGCGTCTATTTTAGCTATATTTTTCCCATACTTAGCTATGTTTTGAGAATAAATTACGTGTGCTTTCTTGTGTTTTATGATTTATTTGCAAAAAAGAGCTAAAACACATGATTAGATGCTTTCAGGGATTAAAGTGATGAATTTGTTCTTAATTGTGGCTTAAAAGTTCAATAATGGTAAGACGGGGTTGGCGAGACGAGTTGCTAGAAGTTGGCATCGTGCAGGTACACCTGTTCCATGGCCTGCGCAGCATGCAAGAAAGGTCGGGGCACCAAGAGGCACGACGTGCCAAGCGTAATGGCGTAGGGAGCGGCGCGAAACATAGGGTCGGTCGGACGACCAAAGATGCATGAAATCCTACTTTGACGAGGATCAGAAGCTGCAAAATCCAATTCAAATCCAAGAAGGAAAATGAAGGCTTAATCTACTATTATAATTACCCTTTTTTTTATGTCTTAGATGTGTCATATTGTGTATTCTTGGAATTTAGTTGTGCACAATTCATACATTACGAATTCGTGTAACAACTTAGTTGAGTTTTTGATAGAGAATTCATCAAGTTCTTGTGATTCAATTTACCCTGGAGATGTTTTTGAACAAGTTTATATTAACGTAAGTATTTTGATGATGATTTCTTTTACATCTTTTGCTTTTATTTTCATAAATATAAACGGCTAAATCTGCTAAACTAGGGTTGTGGGAACCATGATGAATTAACAAATATATGCATAATAAAATATTGATTCTTGAATGGTGAATTGGGTGGATTGTATTTTATTCATCTTAATGCTTAATTGCATGTATCTTCAACTTGCCCGACCAAGGAGGTTGAAGTTAGGAAAAGAGAATAATAATGGCAATTTGAGACTACCAACCATCATCTAAATTAACTTAAGCTCTAACCGAGGATTAGTTAAGTCAAGACTTACTGCAAGACAAAAATTTACACACTTTGAGTCTATCACACCCCGAGCTTACACCCTGGATGGGACACAACACTTGGAGTCACAAGTATCCCCAAGTCAACCCCTGATCTATCAAACACTCGCATTCTGAGTAACATATAGATATATACAGTGGAAAATTGAAGCAAAAATATAAATACTTCAAAGAAATAAAGCTGGTTCATAATATTTGAAAATAATTGAACAAAGCTACATGTCTGAAAACCAAATTTGCGTCTGAAAGCCACTACCACTGATGAGTTGCTAGGACAAGCCCCTAGCTAATTCCAAGTCTAAATAGAAGAAAAGAAAATGTAACTAAATGAAATAATCTCCATCCTTGGAAGATGAGGATTCACCAACTAGAGCTGCTAAAGTCTTCGGAGAGAGATCGGCTAGCAAGGCTGAGACTGAGACCTGCAGATGTATCATCAAACGGTATAGAATAAACATATGCATCAGTACTTTGAATGTACTGAGTAAGTGAGAGAAACTTAACACCATGGAATAAAATGTTGAACTGAAAAGACATGCAATGATGAACTAAACCTATTGAATTGATTAACCGAAATAACTGAGATAGTCTAAAAGACCTTGTCTAATGGTCAAAGCATGTTCTAAATATGAAATACTGATCTGAAACTAGACTGAACTGACTAGTGGGAGAGTCTATAACCGACATATAACCACGCGAGCTAGATGTGGAGTCCGATATATACACCCCATCAGTAGGACCTAATACACCTTGCCAGGGTATAAAGGCATAAACTGGGTGATCACAAGAGTCTGGGGCCAATCAGGACAATAAATACTGTAACCTACGGTGGCAACGTAGTTTTGGGAACCTGGGTACGCTGGAACCCCGGTCCACTCGGTGCTAAGTCCTACTCCCACTGGACAGTCCTAGACTGAAGACTAAGCTGATAGCTGAAAGCTGGGGCCCAAGACTAGTCAGTGATACATATCTTAAAGCACACTGAGAGTCTTATCGGACCAGATTGTAGAACTAGGATCTAAAACTGGTCAGAGCTACTTATCTGGAAGTGTCGTAACCGTCTAAAGAACAAACTAAAATCTGAAATTGGGGTCCTAAGGCTAGTCAAAGTTGTTTATCTAAAGTGTCATGACCACCTAGTGGACCAATAAAACTAAATTCTGAATCTGATTCTGATAACTGGGAGGTACTATTGACACATCGTGAAGTTCTGTAGTCAAACTGATCAGCTGACATTTTTTAAATGACACTGAGAATTCTAACATTCTTACTAAAACTAAACCAAAAATAATCTGATTTAGTTTCAATGCTACTAAAAACAAGGGAGTCCACAATACTGATAAATCAAAGTAAAATTTTGATATTCAAGCACTAATGCAAAATTCGAGATTTTTTAGTTTAAGAAATCGGGCTAAATTTCACTTCACAAGATTTAACATCATTTCAGTCACAAACTGGTGGAAAATATCCATAACTAACATGAAATAACATTCCTCATGAATTAGATGAAGACTTTTTAAGAATTTCTTAACATATGATAATTTCATGCCTAAAACTGATAGAGAAAAGTAGGGCGAATTTTGGAGACACAAGGGAAGAATTTCCCTTGTTGAATTCCCACATACCTGGTGAAGAAGCCCGATGAATTTCCTTGAGAAACTGAGGAGAAAAGGCATCCCTAGCTCTTGCTCTGAAAAGCTCAGAGAGAAGTTCTACGATGATTTCTGAGAGTCTGAATGGGGAGAATGAGGAAAGAAACCCTTTAACCCCTCTAGTAAGTCCAAAAATATTCTTACAATGATGTAGTTTAGAGTCTATAAGGGTAGGAAATTACTGAAAGACCCTTGGAAACTCGCCTGGGGAAAATTGATCGTCAGTCCTCACGGGTGACACAACGGGTTTTGGTCAATGACCACGACTCGTGGTCACACTCGTGAGGTACACTGCCTGGACCCCCTGTTGGTCACCACGAGGGACCTAACAAGTCATGGTTAGTTACCACAACTCGTGGTCACCTCTCATGGACTATATTGCCCCAAAAATCCCTAGAGTCCCCATGGGTGACACCACGATTCGTGGTGTCCCAAACGAGTCGTGGTGAGGACCCGTTGGGTACACTGTCTGGCCTCCTCTAACTCTTAACCAAAACCTAACCATGGGTCACCCAACGGGTTATGGCATGGACCACGACTCGTGGTGAACAGTCATTAGGTTCACCGCCTAACATTTTCGTGGCCTAACATTGCTCTTGACCACGGGTCATATCACGACTCGTGGGGTTGACCATGATTCGTGGTCACACCCGTGGTTACCCATTCTCCAAATTTCTCACTAAGTCCACAGGCCTCACCACGAGTCACTTAACGACTCGTGGTCAGCCCCCATGGGTCACAGAATGCCTCGTTTTGTACCTGGTGTAGATTTTCCAGTTTTTTCTGTTTTGAGTCCGGGGTCTAGTCTTTGAGTTTTTGGGGCATTACAATATCTCCCCCTTGGCAACATTCATACTCGAATGTTGGAAAAACACACAGGAAAGCAGAGAATGGAGACTTTTATACACAAATACTGATCATGAAACCTGAAACTAGCGGAATGACTACCTTTGAACTGAATCACAAGTATGAACTGAATTTACTAATCATTCCCACATTCATTTACATTAATGAAATTGAAACATACGAACTAAATGCAGTTTTAGGGAGGAAATTGATACCTTAAACTGAAACTGAGTCGAAAGGGAACAAGTGTGGGTATCTAGCCATCATATATGCTCCGGCTTCCCACGTAGGTCCCTCAACCTACTGATTCCTCCATAAAACATTGAATGAAGCTACTTCTTTGTTCCTCATCTTACGAACCTGACGGTCAAGGATTTGGACTGGGACCAACTCGTATTAGAGACTATCTTTCACTCCCATGCTGTCCAATGGCACAATTGCGATTGGATCACTGATGCACTTCTTCAATAGTGACACATGGAATACTGGGTGCACAGATGTCAATTTTGAAGGTAATTCCAGCTCATAAGCTACCTTCCCAATACGCCTTATAATTATGTAGGGTCCCACTTATCTCGGACTGGGCTTTCCTTTCTTCTCAAATCTCATCATCCTTTTCATGGGTGAAATTTTCAGATAAACCCAGTCATCCACAACAAATTCCAATTCTCTTCTCCTCACATCATCATAAGATTTCTAATGACTCTGAGCTATTTTCAATCTTTCTCCGACGAGCTGTATCTTCTGCATAGCTTCATGAACAGATTCTAGCCCGATTATAGTAGCTTCACTAACCTCAAACCATCCAATAGGAGACCTGCACCTTCTACCATACAATGCCTCAAACGGGGCCATTTGGATACTGGAGTGGTAGTTGTTATTGTACGTAAACTCGATAAGAGGCAAGTGGTCATCCCAACTACCCTTGAAATTGATCGCCCACACCCTCAACATTTCTTCTAGGGTCTGAATAGTCCACTCATCTTGTCCATCTTTCTGAGGGAGAAAAGTTGTGCTGAGCTTGACCTGAGTATCAAGTCCCTTCTGTAAAGACTTCCAGAAATGTGAAGTGAACTGGGTACCTCTATTTGAAATAATGGATAATGGAACCTCATGAAGTCTGACCAACTCCCAAATATAAAGCCTAGCACAGTCCTCAGTGGAATCTGTAGTTTTAACTTGGAGGAAATGTGTTGACTTAGTCATCCGGTCTACTACTACCCACATAGAATCATAATCCCAATGAGTTCGAGGTAGACCCGTAATGAAATCCACGTTCACTTCTTCCCACTTCCAGGTGGTTATGTCGATATCCTGAGGCATACCTCCCGGTCTCTGGTGCTCTACTTTGACTTTCTGGTAATTTGGACACTTAACTACAAATTCAGCGATATCTCTCTTCATGTCGTTCCACCAATAAATATTCCACAAATCGCGATAAATTTTAGTAGCACCAGGGTGGATGGAGTATCTTGAGATGTGTGCTTCAGCCAGTATCTGTTGTCTCAAATCACCAACGTCCGGTACACACAATCTTCCCTAGTAACGGAGCACACCATCTCCCCCTTTCGAGAAAGCCTCAACCTCTTTTCTGAGAACCGCTTCCTTAAGCTTAAGTAAGATGGGATCTTCATCTTGTCTGGACTTAACTTCCACAACCATTGAGGAATTTGACCCACTTTGCACAATTACTCCACCCTCAGCTGTATCAACTAATTGTACTCCCAACCGAGCAAATTTGTGGATATCCTTTGCCAACCCCTTCTTGCCCTCCTCAACATGAGTTATGCTCCCTATAGATACCCTGCTCAGGGCATCAGCCACCACATTGGCTTTTCCTGGGTGATATAGCATGATCATGTCATAATCCTTCAGGAGGTCTAACCACCTTCTTTGACGAAGATTTAGGTCCTTTTGACTGAATATATACTGAAGGCTCTTGTGATAGGTGGAAACATCCACGTAAGCCCCATATAGGTAGTGTCTCCATATTTTCAACACAAACACCACTGCTGCCAACTCCAAGTCATGAGTCAGATAATTCTTTTCATGAATTTTTAGTTGTATGGAGGCATATGCTATCACCTTGCCCCTCTGAATTAGAATGCAACCAAGTCCAACTCTGGTAGGGTCGACATTGGAGCAGTAGTGAATCGAGTTTTTAACTCCTGGAAATTCTTCTCACATGCATCTGACCACTAAAACTTCACCTTTTTCTATGTCGGCCTAGTTAGAGGGGATGCTATAGAGGAAAATCCTTCCACAATGCATCGATAATAATCGGCTAGACCAAAGAAACTTCTAATTTTGGTTGGGGAGGTAGGTCTGGGCCAGTCTTTCACTGCCGCTATCTTCTGAGGATCAACTTGAATACCCTCACCTGAGACCATATGACCCAGAAAGATGACGGAGTTCAACCAGAATTCACACTTGCTGAACTTGGCGAACAACCGGTGATCTCTGAGTTCTGAAGCACTATCCTCATTTATGGAGTATACTAGAATGTCGTCAATTAATACAATGACAAACATATCCAAATACTGCTTGAAGACTCTATTCATCAAGTCCATAAAGGTTGCAGGGGAATTTGTTAGTCCGAAGGACATAACCATAAACTCGTAGTGACCATACCAAGTCTTGAAAGCTATTTTCGGTATGTCACACTCTCTGACTCTTAGCTGGTGATACCCTGACCTGAGATCTATTTTGGAGAAATAGCTGGCTCTCTGAAGTTGTTCAAATAGGTCATCCATTCTGGGTAGGGGATACCTATTCTTGATTGTGACCTTATTCAACTGACGGTAATTGATACACATTCTGAGGGTACCGTCTTTCTTTCACACGAATAGCTCTGGAGCACCCCAGGGAGAGATGCTGAGTCCGATAAAACCCTTATCAAGAAGATCTTTTAGCTACTCCTTCAACTCTTTATGTTTAGACGAAGCCATTCTATAATGAGGGATGCAAATGGGATGAGTATCTAGAATAAGGTTTATACCGAAGTCAATTTCTCATTCAGGAGGAACTCCAGGATGATCTTCGGAGAACACCTCCTGAAATTCACTGACAATAGGGACTGACTGGATAGTTGGGGGCTCAGAGTTGGGATCCTTGATCCAAACTAGATGGTAAATACATCCCGTAGATATGAGCTTCCTGTCCTTAAGGTAGGAAATATACCTACCCGTAGGTGGTGAACTACTACCCGTCCATTCTAGAGTTGGCTCATTAGAGAACTAGAACCTGACGATCCTAGTTCTGCAGTCGATTGAGGCATAACCGGAGTGTAACCAATCCATGCCAAGAATGAGGTCAAAGTCGACCATGTCTAACTCTACAAGGTCAGCTTGAATGACTTTATTGAAGACTGAGATTGGGCAATTTCTATACACCCGACTAGCTCTAACTGACTCTCCAACTAGGGTGGAGACTGAAAATGGTTCTGAGAAGACCTCTAGACTGATATCGTACTGAACTGCTACGTAGGGAGTCACGAATGATAGTGTGGCCCCTAGATCAAGTAGGGTATATACCTGTAGATGGTAAAGACATAACATACCCGTGACCACACCCAGTCAGTTCTACTGATCCTGACGAGATAATAATGCATAAAAATGGTTTTGGAGTTGACCACCCTCCATACCTGATGTATTAGCTTGCTAAGTTGGTTAGCCTTCTGGAGCTACTGAGATAGTGGATTGTGGCCTTCCCCGTCCTACGGGCGTGCATTCCTTAAGTCGATGACCAAGCTATCCACAACCAAAATAGCCCTCTCAACACTGAAGAAACTCTCCTGGGTGGTTCTTGGCACACTTAGGGCAACCTGGATACCTATTGCCGGCATTATATCTCTGTGATTGAGAGCCAGATGCTCCACCCCTCAGATCCTAGCAGGACTGAATGGTAGGGGAGCTGGTTGAGCTGGGTGATGGAGCTCTCTACTGCTGCTGCTGTGGGCGGCTTCTACTACCAGACCTCTGGTGGCCATAATCTGATTGACCAGTCCTTGCCCGCTTGTTCTTACGCTCCATGTCCCTCAATTTTTCTGCCTCAATCTACTGGGCATAGATAATCAGGCTGGAGAGGTCGATATCGTTAATCAACATTTCTATCCTACACTCTTTGAGGACCAGGTTCGACACCCCATTAACAAACTTCAGCATGTGATCCCTTGGCTCAGCCACCATCTTTGAAGCGTATTTGCACAACCTGGTCAACTCTAGAGCATATTCTTCTACTGTCTGATTTCCCTGTCTCAGATTCATGAATTCTGCTACTTTCTCCTCCTTGAGCTCCCGAGGGAAGAATTTGTCCAGGAAAGCTGTAGTGAACTACTCCCATTCCACCGAACCTGCTCTCGCTGGCCTCCCCTCCTTCCACTATTCGTACCATACCTAGGCTACCCCTTTCAACTGGTAGGCATCCAAGTCGTCACTCTCTGAGGGACTAACACCCATAATTTGGGTGAGTTTTTTAATCTCATCCACAAAACTTTGTGGGTCCTCTCCTACCTTAGATCCATGAAAATTTGGAGGGTTCATCCGAGTGAAGTCCTGAACTTGAGCAGCTGCTATGGAATCATTGTTGTTGATTGGAACCACCAGCTCGTTCACCTAGTTGGTAACAGTTTGAGCGAGCACCTGAATTGCCTCCCTGAATTCTGTGGTAGACACCGAGTCATCCTAAGGTGCTGCCGAGGCTACTGGGGTAGGTCGGTGAGCATTACCATCCCTTCTTCCATTACCACATCATGGAGGCATGATTCACTGAAATGAAACAAAGCACAAGTTAGGAGAATTATTCTGGAACTGAATTTTTCAACACGTGATAAAGAGTATGAAATAAAGGGAGTTCTTGTAATAACATCTTATAGACTCCCCGTCATAAATGTGGAGCACTTCACACCCATGAAGAGGACTCTACTCGATGCGAGTTTCAATCATTGGAGGATACTCTAAACCTAGTGTGCTGATACCAAGTTTATCATGCCCCGAGCTTACACCCTGGATGGGACACGACACTTGGAGTCACAAGTAACCCCAAGTTAACCCTAGTCTATCATACACTGGTATTCGGAGTAACATAAATATATACAGCAGAAAATTAAAGCAAAAATATAAATACTTGAAAGAAATAAAGTTGGTTCATAATATTTGAAAATAATTAAACAAAGCTACATATCTGAAAACCAAATATCATTCTGAAAGCTACTACCACCCCCAGCTACCTCCAACTCTAAATAGAAGAAAAGAAAATGTAACTGAATGAAATAATCTCTTTCCTCAAAAGATGAGGACTCACCAAATAGAGCTGCTGAAGTCTTCGGAGAGCGAATGGCTAGCGAGGCTGAGACTGAGATCCTGCAACTGTATCATAAAATGATACAGCATAAATGTATGTGTCAGTACTTTGAATGTACTGAGTAATTGAGAGAAACATAACACCATGGAATAAAAATGTTGAACTGAAAAGACATGCAATGACCAACTAAAGCTACTTAACTAATTAACCGAAATAACTGAGATGGTCTAAAAGACCCTGTCTAATGGTCAAAGCATGTTCTAAATCTAAAATATAGATCTTAAATTGGACTGAACTAACTAGTGGGAGAGTCTATAACCGACATATAACAACATGAGCTAGGTGTGGAGTTCGATGTATACACCCCATTGGTAGGACGCAATATACCTTTTCAGGGTATAAAGGCATGAAATTGGTGATCACAAGAGTCTGGGGCCAATAAGCCCAATAAATATTGAAACCTACAGTGGAGACGTATTTCTAGGAACCTGGGTGTGCTGGAACCCTAGTCTGCTCGATGCTAAGTCCTACTCCTATTGAAATGAAAATGACCACGAGGATGGCAACAAGGATGGGCACCAATAAGCCTCACTAGCCTTGTGGATCATGTGCCTGAGTAGGTTGCCCATGCTAAGTTTAGGGTAGCTATTCAGATGTTGGCACAAGTGTTAACCGCTTAGGTCAATCAATAGGTAGTGGCTCATTTTCCCCAGAATGGGAACACAGCCCGGCTAGAGTAAAGAATTTCCTTAAGATGAATCCCCCTGAGTTTCATGGGTCAAGAGTTGATAAAGACTCACATGAGTTTATAGAGGAGATCCACAAAAACACCCAAATTATAGGGGTGACAAGCGAGGAGTGTAAAGACCTGGCCTCTCATTAGTTGAAAGGGGTCGCTCATATTTCTTTCAAGCAGTGGAAGGATAGCCGAGGAGTCCGAGCGGGTCCCATTGGTAGGGATGAGTTTCTTACCGCATTCTTAGACTTATTCTTTCCTCAGAAGATGATGGAAATCAAGGCATCCAAGTTTGTGAATTTGAAGCAGAACAACATGATTATCTAGGAGTATGCTCCAGAGTTCACCTGATTGTCCAAGTATGCCTCGGAGATGGTGGCCGATCAGAGGACACGATTGTCAAGGATTGCAGGACTGCTATGCTACATCAGGACATGTACTTCTCCTTATTGATCTTGTATGCCCCATAGGTAGAGGCTATGCAGATGAGATAGAGGGAGCGAGAGGCCTAGAGGTCCAAGACAGACAGTTTGGGTTCTCCCAACATAGGTCTGGGGGTGGACATCGCCAATAGTCCCACTAGAGGTCATCAGCCCCAATGCTGTCGTCAGCCAGTGTGCCATCTAGGTCTAGGCATAATCAGAAGGGACGGGCATCAGGCTCTCTAGTTCAGGGGAGCTAGTCTATAGAGTCCAGCATTCTAGTTTGTGACAGGTGTGGTAGGAGGCACATCAATCAGTGCTAAGCAGGTTTAGGGGCATATTTTGGGTGCGGGAAGCCCAATCACATGCTTAGAGACTGTCCAGCGGCCAAGAAAGGCCATGGTAGAGGCCGTGAACCAACTTCCAGTTCAGCAGCTCCACCATCATGTTCAGCTCAGCAGGGTGCATCCACTAGTGCAGGTGGTGGTTAGTGTCAGAATAGGTTTTATGCCTATCTCTCATTGGGAGCAGGAGGTCTCCCCAGATATGGTCAATGGCAATTTACAAGTATCTTATCTTGATGTTTATGCATTGTTAGATCCAGAGGCTACCTTATCTTTTATGACGCCCTATGTTGCTAGTAGTTTCGGAGTCAGTTCCAAAATACTATCAGAACCCTTCTTAATCTCTACTCTAGTCGGTGACTCAATATAACTCGACATATGTATAAAAATTACCCTGTTACAGTCCTTCAGAAAGTCACCTTAGCGGATCTAGTAGAGTTAGCTATGATAGATTCTGATGTTATCTTTGGCATGGATTGTCTACATGCATGTTACGACTCAATAATTGTAGAACCCGTGTGGTAGAGTTTCGGTTTTCGGGTGAACCAGTCCTACAATGGAAGAGTAGTTCAGCGATGCCTGTAGGTTGCTTTAATTTCATATCTTAAGGCCAGAAAGATGATTTCTAAGGGTTGTGTTTACCATCTAGTTTGGGTTAAGGATGCTACATCCGAGACCCTATTTCTCCTGTCAGTTCCTATAGTGTGTAAATATCTAGAGTTTTTTCCAAATGATCTGCCAGGAGTCCCTCTTGATGGGGAGATTGACTTTGGCATTGAGCTTCTTCCCGATATGCAGCCTATATCTATTTCTCCTTATAGAATGGCTCCAGCTGAGCTAAAGGAGTTCAAAGAGCAGTTAAAGGATCTCTTAGACAAGGGTTTCATCATACCTAACAAAAACCCCCATGGGGTGCACCAGTTCTCTTTGTCCAAAAGAAGGATGGATCTCTTCGTATATGCATTGACTATCGACAGTTGAATAAGGTTACAAAAAGTATCCCCTCACTAGGATTAATGATTTGTTTGACCATCTTTAGGGTGCCAAGTGCTTCTCAAAGATAGATCTCAGTCCGGTTACCACCAGCTCAGAGTTAGGGAGGGTGACATCCCGAAGACAACTTTCAGGACTCGGTATGGCCACTATGAGTTTGTAGTTATATCTTTTGTGATAGCATCCATGGCAGCTCAATGTCATTAATAGACATGGATAAAGATTTGGAAGTTCCATCGAGTAAGGAATTTCAAGACATACTCAAATGGGCTGCAATTTGCTATTAAAAAGTGTCTTGTGATGGAAGAAGATCTCAAACCCAAAGAAGATATTTTGTCCAAGTCTTACATCTATTTTGGAGGCCCAATTAAAGTTTAAGAGAAGATGGAATGGGGCCCAAATCATCCCCAATTGGAGAAAATACTACAACATTTGTTAAATTGGTTTCTAGAACTATATATTTAAGTGTTGTTTTATTCTATGTTGACTTCCTAGGACTTTGTATGCGGCATCTTTCTATGCCATTTAATGTTTTATTTTAACCTATGTTGACTACATTGGTCTAAATGTGGGAAGCCTTCTATGTCCCTAGGGAATATAATTTTTTTTAATTGAGTTTTTAATCCGCCCCTTCTAGGATTCTATATAAAGGGGTTTTGTCTCTTCGTTGTAACTAAGTTTGATTTAATATACTAGTAGTAGCCTTGTGGCTTGTGGAGACCTTTGTAGGTTCTCTTTGGGTTATGCTCTTTTTGTTCTACTTTGAACCATAACTTGGATTTATTCAATTGTAATATTCTCTATTTGATTCCCTCCCCCCTTTTCTTCTTCTACTTCTTCTTAGTTGATTCACTATTTCTTGTTTCTTCTCTTTTCAAGAATAAACTCCTTCCCCCTTTCTAATCTTCTAATTTTTAGATTCTTTTACTATTCGTGTCATTATCAAGAGGTTTTAGAGCTTTGGATTGTTAGGTATTCTTATACTCACCCAATATACTAATTTGATTCATAGAAAACTACAAAAAAATCTGACAAAAAAAAGAAAAAAAGCTACTGTAGAGTGAAGAGTAACCCAAAAAAAAGTCAAAAAAAATTATTTCCTCAAGTGAATAGTGACGTGAACAGTAATTTCTAGTGTTCTTCATTTGTTCATGGTTTGTTCTATACTTTACCTTTTGATTTAGTGACTTTGATTTATTAAAAAATTGATAAATCTCTTGAAAATCTCGTTTGATTTAAAGGTTCTTTGAATTTTGGTCAACAAAAAACTTGAAAGTCATTTGGGGATTGTAAAGGTCATTATAGCTCCTTGGATTCAAAAGCTCATTGAATATGTTCTTGGTGTTCTTGAAAGTGTTTATACACTATATTTAGTTTCATATTATTCACTTGCTAGATACTTTAAGTATTTGTTCATACTTAGTGTAGTCTAGTGATTTGTGTGCATTTTTTAAAATTTCGTGTGGAATTTTTTCATGCTTTTCTCTTTATTTTCAATGTGAACTCCTTTGTTTCCAGTTCGTTATAGTTTTGTTGTCTCTTTATTATTTGACATAAACTCCATTCCTTAGGATAAAAGTCTAAGTGTGTGATATATGAGTGTTGACAGCCAATACAAACTACATGTGAGGGAGTGCATGTGAGACAACTTTACTACTAACAATCTCTTGTTATAGCATGTCTTCTACAGATTTTGAAAGCAATTGGAATGAAGGAATGGATGATTATAGTGGGGATGATTCGGAATCAGATGCAAAAAATCCTAAAAGAGTCCATGAGAGAGTTAACAAGATTTTTCAAACTAGAATTGAAGTATTGTCTAATGTGCGTGCTACAAAAATTGATAGAAATATTTGTCACAACTTAGTCAGTGCTTACTTTGTTAAAAAGGTGGGTTTATCTTGTGTTAAGCATGCTTCACCCTACACCTTCAAAGGAGTGAAGGTGGACAAGAGAGTGCTGGTGCGATTTAATCTTGGGAGATACAAGGATGAGGTTTGGTGTGATGTGGTTCCCTTATTCACATGTCATGTCTTATTGGGAAGACCATGATATCTCTATAGAAAAGCTTCATATGATCTGGAAAAGAATAGGTACTCCTTAGTGAAAGATAATGGATAAAAGACTTCCCTTGTTTCTTTGGCACCTATGGAGATTTAAGAAGATCAATTAATAGTAAGAAGATCAATGAAGATGTTTGAAAAGGAAAAGGAATGCAAGAGGGGAAACAACAACAGGTTTGAGAAGCCTAAAATTAGAGTTGACCTTAGAAGTCCTCCAAGGGATAAAAGAGGGATTCTTGGGAAGTACATGGGAGCTAGTGTAGTGACAAACTTCTCCACAACAAATAAAAGTAAGGATGAGAGACAAAAGAAAGATAGAAATAAGGGTGGGAAACTTGATACTCAAGAGAGGAAAAAGGAGAGGAAGTGATGAGTGAAGAGAGTGAGTTTTCAAAAAGTAATAATGAGTGGAAAGAATTGAGTGATGTGAGTTTGAGAGGTAAAATAGAGAGTGAACCAGTGTATTTAAGTGATGAAAAAAATGAAGAGATTAAAAGAATAGAGTGCATTAGTGTGAGAGATTCTTGTTCAAGCTCTAACTAATTAACTCATTCTTTTTCTATAGTTTATGTTCTAAATGTTCAGGTCAATGAAGAAGGAACCAATGAAGCGTTGGTAAAACAATTGCATAAACTAAGGAAATTCAGTTTTAAAGAGGATTTGGAATGTGTAAAAGCCAATGATTTATGGAAGCAATTACAAGTTGAAGACAAGTTTGACCTTGATTATCTCATATGGTATGACCTTATTGATGATCTATTTGTTTCAAATTACACTAAACTTGTACCACAAATTCATGAGGCAAAGTTTAAAGTGAAGATATAACTCAAATTTGAAGTGATCCTTCCCTTTTTGATTATGCTTCTCACGTGAGCAATCTGACACAATGTGATGAAAGAGAGGTGCAGGATAACTTGAGTGAACAAGTCCAAGAAAATTTGAGAGAGAATGAATATTGTTCAGATTCCAATTTTCTAAATCTTTCTTGTTTTAGCATCACTTCTCTACCGATGCATAAATTTGAGGATGAATCTTGTGAAGAGGATGATAGTACCTCATTTGAAGAAGAAACTAAGATTGGATTGGATTTTAAAGTGTACAATAACCCATTGTGGGAAGAAATTGGAGAAGAATTTAAAGTGTTCTCTATCTGTTATGGTTTGAGAATATCACTGGAGAAGTTGCCAATGAAGGCAATGAGACACATGAAACATTTGAAGCCATAGATGTTGAGAATTTTGAGCTAAATGATGAATGTAATAGCTCAAGTGTAGAGAAAGAGAACTGCTCATAGGTTGCTAACTTCATAGTATCTTTATCTTGTTCTAAAGATCCTTTTTTATAGGTTCAATCCAAGACACTTCTCAAAAGAATTTCTTTTGATCCATATCTTGACTGTGGTATATCCAATGTTGAGGTTAAGTTTTTTAGCAAGAGAAAATACGATATGTTTATGCGGTATTCATATGCTTTTGGTCTAGTTAATGACCCTCTATTATTTTAAGAGCTTATGAATTGTTAAATGATGTAGTGCCTGGATATTTAAAAGGGGTGTTTGTGCATAAAAAGAACTAAATGGGTTAAGTCGTTGCATGGTCACTACCTGGTGTTATTTTTATCAAATGCTTGCTCTACTTCCTTTGTTTACCTCCTACTAATTTTGATTATCATGTTGTTTGAAGGTATTGGTCATGTTTTCAGGACAATTCTTCTCTATGTGGGGGAGAATGATTGCAAACAAAAAGGCTCAAATCCAATGAAAGTGCAAATATAGTCAATGACAAGATTCGAGGACGAATCTTCTTTAAGAAGGGGAGAATGATAGCATCCATGGAAGCTCAATGTCATTAATAGACATGGATAAAGATTTGGAAGTTCTATCGAATAAGGAATTTCAAGACATACTCAAATGGACTGCAATTTGCTAATAAAAAATGTCTTGTGATAGAAGAAGTTCTCAAGCCCAATGAAGATATTTTGTCCAAGTCTTAGATCTATTTGAAGTCCAAATTAAAGTCCAAGGGGAGATGGAATGGGGCCCAAATCATCTGCAAATGGAGAAAATACTGCAACATTTGTTAAATTGGTTTCTAGAATTATATATTTAAGAGTTGTTTTATTCTATGTTGATTTCCTAGGACTTTGTGTGTGGAAGCTTTCTATGTCATTTAATGTTTTATTTTAATCTATGTTGACTACATTGGTCAAAGTGTGGGCAGCCTTCTATGTCCCTAGGAAATATAATTTCTTTTAATTGAGTCTTTGACTAGCCCCTTCTAGAATTCTATATAAAGGGGTTCTTTCTCTTCATTGTAACTAAGTTTGATTTAGTATATTAGTGGCAGCCTTGTGCCTTGTGGAGACCTTGTAGGTTCTATTTGGGTTATGCCCTTTTTGTTCTACTTTGAACCATAACTTTGATTTCTTCAATGGTAAGATTCCTTGTTTGAGTTCCCTCCCCACTTTTCTCCTTCTACTTCTTCTTAATTGATTCACTATTTTTTGTTTCTTCTCTTTTAAAGAATAAACTCCTTCCCCCTCTCTAATCTTCTATTTTTTAGAGTCTTTCCTTGTCCGTGTCATTATCATTTTGGACTAACGAATGCCCCTGTAGTTTTTATGGATTTGATGAACAGGGTGTTCAAGCCATATTTGGACATGTTCGTGATTGTGTTCATAGATGAAATTCTCATATACTCTCAGAGCGAGGAGGATCATGTCGCTCATTTGAGGATTGTGCTACAGACCTCAAGGATTGCCAATTGTTTGCTAAATTCAGCAAGTGTGAGTTTTGGTTGAACTCAGTAGAATTTTTAGGCCATGTGGTGTCAAGTGAGGGTGTACCAGTGGACTCACAAAAGATAAAAGTTGTAAAGAATTTGTCTAGACCAGTTAACCCTTCGGATATTAGGAGTTTCTTAGGTTTAGCTGGCTACTAAAGAAGGTTTGTTGAAGGATTTTCATCCATTGCAGCACCGTTGACTAAATTGACCCAGAAAAAAGTTAAATTCTAGTGGTTGGATGCCTATGAGAAGAGGTTTTTACGAGTTAAAGACTTGACTCACTTCGGCCCCAATGTTGACCCTACCTGAGGGTGCAAATGGTTTTATGGTGTACTGTGATACCTCTAGGGTTGGTCTTGGTTGTGTGCCGGTGCAACATGGTAAGGTCATCGCATATGCCTCTAGATAGTTTAAGCCTCATGGGAAGAATTACCAGGCACATGACCTAGAATTGGCAGCAATAATGTTCGCATTGAAGATTTGGAGACACAATTTTTATGTGGTCCATGTGGATGTGTTTATGAACCATATGAGCCTTCGGTATGTGTTTACTTGGAAGGACCTAAATTGCAGCAAAGTAGGTGGTTAGAGCTTCTCAAGGACTACGACATGAGTGTCCTTTATCATCTGGGCAAGGCCAATGTAGTGGAGGATACTCTTAGCAGGCTATCCATGGAAAGGTATTTCTCATGAGAAAGATGAAAGGAAAGAGTTAGTGAAGGATGTCCATAGGCTTGCTCGATTAAGGGTTCGCTTGTTGATTTGACGGATAGTGGGGTCATTCAAAATGGCTTAGAATCTTCCTTGGTAATTGAGGTCAAGGCTAGGAAAAATGAGGATCCTATTTTAGTAAAGTTGAAGGAAGTTATTTAGAATCAGAAGGTAGAGGTCTTTTCCCAAGGGGGAGATGGTGTACTTCGATATCAGGGGCATTTGTGTGTTCTGAGTATCAATGACCTGAGTGAGCGAATGTTCCAAAAGGCTCGTGGTTCCCGATATTCTATACATCCAGGTGCCACCAAGATGTACCGTGACCTACGAGAAGTCTATTAGTTGAATGACATGAAAAAGGACATAGCGGAATTTGTGGCTAAGTGTCCGAACTGTCAACAAGTGAAAGTTGAGCATCAAAGACTTGGAGGTGTGCTACAAGACATCAGTATCCCCACTTGGAAGTACGAAGATATCAATATGGACTTCATCACAAGGTTGCCTCATACACGTCGACAGTGTGATTCTATTTGGGTGGTTGTAGACAGGTTGACTAAAGCAGCCCATTTTCTACTGGTCAAAACTGCTGATTCAGTTGAGGATTAGGCTAAGTTGTATATTAGGGAGTTAGTTCGGTTACATGGAGTTCCCTTTTCCATCATATTAGATAGAGGTACTCAATTCACTTTACAATTTTGGAAGTCGTCTTAGAAGGGACTTGGTACTCAAGTTAAGCTTAGCACAGCTTTTCATCTGCAGACGGATGGTCAGGATGGGCGAACCATTCTGACTCTTGAAGATATGTTGATCACATGTGTTATTGACTTGAAAGGTAGTTGGATGATCATTTACCTCTTATCGAGATTTCTTACAACATCATCTATCACTCCAATACTCAGATGGCCTCGTTTGAGGCTCTTTATGGGTGAAGGTATAGGTTGCCTATTGGTTGGTTTGAAGTAAGTGAAGCTACATTGATAAGGCTAGATTCATTTCATGAGGCTATGAAGAAAGTTTAGCTTATAAGGGAAAGGTTGAAAGCAGCTCAGAGTCGTCAAAAGTCTTATGCAGATGTGAGAAGGAGAGAACTCGAATTTGAAGTTTATAATTGGGTGTTTCTTAAAGTGTCTCCCATTAAGGGAGTGATGAGATTCAGAAAGAAAAGGAAGCTTAGTCCTTGATATGTTGGCCCCTCCAAGATTGTGAGACGTGTTGGCAAGGTGGCCTATGAGTTGGATTTGCCCGTGGAGTTAGTGTCAGTGCATCTAGTTTTCCATGTATTGCTATTGCAGAAGTGCATTGGTGATCCTGCGTTAGTTGATCCGATAGAGAGAATTAGTGTGAAGGATAGCCTTTGCTATGAAGAGGTTCCTGTTTAAATCCTTGATCATCAGGTTCGGAAATTGAGGAACAAATTAGTAGCTATAGTAAAGGTTCTGTGGAGAAATCAGCTTATCAAGGGAGCTACGTGGGAAGCTGAAACAAATATGATGGCTAAATACCCGCACCTTTTCCCTTTCGGCTCAGTTCCAGCTTGAGGTATCAGCTTCCTCCTTAGTACTCTATTCAGTTTCATGCTTAGTTCCTATCTCCCAGTTTCTTTCATGTCAGAGCATGTAGGTGTGATTCATGAATTCAGTTCATTCATGTATTTCAGTCTAGAGGCAGTCACTCTGTCAGTTTTTAGCTTCAGATACTCATTACTTGGGATTGCGGTTACTTTCCCCAGCTATTCAATATATTCATCCACATTTGAGAATGAATGTTCCCAAGAGGGAGATATTGTCATACCCTAAAAGTTTCTAAGATCTGACCTGAGGGTTGAAGTGGAGAAAATAGAAAAAATTTTGCACAAGTCACAAAATGACCCGTCAGGTCACCCAACAAGTCGTGAAGTTGGTTGTAGGCCAGTAATGAGTCGTGGTCAGGGAGTGACCATGGATGGATCCATTAGTTGTGGTGTCACTTCATGACTCGTGAAGTGAGTCGTGGTCAGGGTTGTTGAGTTGAAGGTGGAATTTCGAGTAGACTTCACGAGTGAGGGCCCCGAGTCGTGACCTACCTAACGACTCGTGAAGTACCTCGTGAGGACTTCCAGAGTCATTTTTCCTGCAAATTTAGTAATGGTGTTTTCATAATTCCTAAACTTCTAAGTCCTAAACTACGTCATTTTAAGCTCTATTAGGAAGGTTTTAAGAAGGTTTAGCTTATTCTAAATCATTCTCTCCCATGCATGTAAGTTTAGAGAGTTCCTTTGAAGATCAAGTCTAAGAATTCCCTAGATCTTCCCCAAATCTATCGAGCTTTCAAGGAAGGGTGTAGAATCAGCTTACCCAGGCATGTAGGGTCATAAATGAGAGTTTCTCCTTACTCTCATGCCCAAATCCCTTCTCAAGTTCATGAATTCAAGAGTATGATCTTATGGGTTTTTAACCCAATTTATGAAATTCTCTATGTTTAATTCGTGGCAAAATTTCCTTATGTTTCAAATGATGTTTTAAGATTCATCAGTAGTTTTTTAATGTGCAAATTGATTATAAATTCATGATTTTAAATTCTTGAAGAATTATGCCGAATTATGCAGGTTTCATGAAAAGTCATGTTTATGATCTTTTTTTTTTCAAGTATGATGAGATAACTAGCATGAAAGGATGTTCATGATTTACCAATGTATGAATCTATGAATTTTACAATCAAGTCTACTTCGAGTATGTTAAAGTTTTGGGGCAAGCCCACATGATTTAAGTATGTTTTTCATGATTCAGTTCAGTTTTATAATATCAGCGTACCACATGGTTATGGAGTCCATACTCTCACTTTCAGCTTGTGGTGTGTTTTGAGCCAAGGTTCCCCATATTCAAATTTCAGACTATGGATGTTATTACATTATCATCTTCATTGAAAAACGATGGATTTAGCTTTGTTGAAAAATGATGCAGAGCATTTGCATGTTTTTGGGAGCAGTGTCTAACACCAAGTAGGCTAGGGGTTCAGGAAATCTCTGAGTCTCAAAACTACGTGCCAACATATGATTATTCAGTTACTTTGGGACCTTTCTTGTGAGCTTCCCCTACTCGGAATGGGCCTTTAGGTTGATATCGATATCATGGTAGCGTCCTTAGCCTTGGCAAGGCTTTGGACAGCTCTGCCTACTTGAGGTGTAATAGTTTGGATCACGTAAGCTCTATCATGATAATGTCGATTTTATGGTGAGTTTCCCATTATTCCTCATTATTTCAGTTATGCATGTTCATTAGTTATGGTGTTATATGTTTAGTAGGTTAGACCGAATGATCAGTTTATTAGTTTTACTTATGAATATCTACTTCAGCTTTGGTTCATTCAATTCAGTTATGAAATTCAGTTTATCTATAATCATGTTTTCAGATATTAGCATCCAGTCCTCACTTTCAGAATCTTATAATGTATGATTTATGTTATGCATGATTTCAGCTTATACCTACTTAGCCTGTTTTACTTACCTTGCATACTCAGTACATTCCAAGTATAGACCGCATATTCTATGTTGTATCATTTCTTGACACCGGTTTACATGCTCAGACTTAGTCCTGTCGCTAGCCAGTCTCCCGAGCTTATCCAGTTCTCCAGTTGGTGACTCCTCATCCATTGAGGACCTTTAGTTAGTTGAGTGTTATTATTTTCAGTTTTAGACTTCTAGTGAGCTAGTTGGGGTGTTGTCCCATCTGCTCATCAGTATGTTAGAGGCTTTTCATACATAAAGTTGTATATTCAACTTCAGATTTAGTATCTTTGATATATCCGATGGTTAGATGTTTTATTATTCATACTTACGCTATTTCAAAATTTAGTTTTCCTTTTTGTGTATTTTGAGCTTTAGTTATCATGTTTATGCCATGGGTCGACTTGGAGCTATTTATGGTTCTAGGTTCCGTGTCTAGATCTAGGCCTATGTTCAGGTCATGACAAACTTGGTATCAGAGCCAAGGTTCAGTGTGTCCTAGGGTGTATAAAAGCCACGTTAAATAGAGTCTTTTTTATAGGTGTGAATTGCGCCACATTTATGTCGAAGAGGCTACGAAATATTTTAGGAAATTTTCCTTCTTTTATGATCTATATCATGCGATAAAGTATCTCACTATCCTTCTAAATCATGCTATATGCATTTGCATAGTCATTCTTCCTAACCAAATTAACGAAAGAAGGGATCGCAACGGAAATAAAAATGGCCACGAGGATGGCGATGGGGATGGGCACCAACAAGCCCCAACAACCCTTGTGGATCATGCGCCCGAGTAGGTTGCCTATGCTGAGTTTAGGACAGCTATTCATATGTTGGCACAAGCGTTAACCACTCAGGTGATAATATCCATGACAACTCATCATCAACTAAGGAAGCTTTGAAATTTCCAAGAGGACCCATGACAAGATCCCAAACAAGAAAATTTGAAGACCAACTTACTGGGCTGGAATTAGCTATTAAAAAGTGCCTTATGATTGTAGAAGATCTCAAGCCCAACGAAGATATTTTCTCCAAGTCTTACATCTATTTGAAGGCCCAAATTAAAGTCCAAGAGGAGATGAAATGGAGCCTAAATCAACCCCTAAATGGAGAAAATACTGCAGCATTTTTTAAATTAGTTTCTAAAATTATATTTAAAGTTCTTTTATTCTATGTTGACTCCTAGGACTTTGTGTGTCGCAGACTTTTATGCCATTTAATAGTTGTTTTTTTCCATGTTGACTTCATAGGATAATGTGTGTGGTAATTTTCTAGGTCCTAGGAAGTATCATTTTTATTTATGATATCTTTTGACCAACCCATTCTTCACTACTATATAAAGGGGACTTTGTTCGTTCATGAAGATTAGATTTTGAATATTAATATATTTGAGAGTTCTTTTGAACCTTTGTGGCAGATCACTTTTGGATTTATTTTGCAAACTAACTAGTTCATAGTTTATGGTAGTAACATAATTTTGTTTCTTGATATCTTTGGTTTCTTATTGCTATTCTTAGAAGGTGATTAGTGCACTTACTAATTGTTGTCTAACGTTACTCATGAAGCGGTCAAGATCTGATTTTAAACTTGATTAGTTTCTCAAGTAAAAGAATTTTCTTTACCTATAGCCAATTCGTTGTTACTTGGATCTTATCAAAACCATATCTCTTAGTTCTTGTTTGGTCTTTTCAATTAGTTTCCTGGTTTTGTTTCCTCATTTGTTTTAAGTTCATACTATAGTTTTGGGATTTCCAACCTTTGTGATATCAAGTGGTATCAGAACGATTCTATCAAGATTCCATTCTTGATAATCTTGGGAGTTTCTTGAACAAAGAGCATAAATTTTTTTTAAAAAATACATACTGTAGCAGTGAACAGTAACGTTAACAAAAATACTATTGTGGCAGTGAACAGTAACATTTTTTAAAAAAAGGAAAAAATGAAAAACAAAATTATTGCTCTTCAAGAAATTTTCCTCATCTAATTGTTTCAAAAGAAAAATGAAGGAAAGAAAGAGGGGATTTTGATATAACACCAGAAGAGGGGATCCTAGATCTTTATCTTCTTATAAAATCCTTTCCTTTTGTTTGAGTCTTGTTTCAACTAAGTTCTATTCTTCCTAGGGTTTGTTTTTCACTTTTTTTGTGCCACGAAATTCCTTATTTTACTACTAAGGACTTGACACTGGTAGGGTTAAATATAAATCCACGAAGTCTCTTTCCAAAGGTCATTTGAGAGGAAAAAGGCTGGACTAAGTGAGAACAATTGGGAAAAAAAGCCAAATTTGAGTGACACACTATTTTTTTAAGATGTCTAATACAGGTGATAGTGATGGTGAAAGGAGGGCTACTCAAGAAGCAGAGATCCGAGAAAGAAATGATTTTACTTTATAACCTATGCACCAACAATTTGAAAGATGGAACTTATAATTCCAAGAGATAAAAGATGTCATTGTTGAACAAATGAGACAGTAGCTCAACTTAGGAGGGGAAATCAACCTGCTGTACCACCCCAAAATAATCCTAGACCTCGAAATAGGAGAAATGTACCCCATGCCCCCATTGTGAATCAAGAAAATCCTATTTACAATTTGGTTGATGATTTTGATGTAAATCTAGATAGGATAGGGAGTGATGGAAGGGGACAATGAGCTAGATTGGAAGATGAAAACATAAATAGTATAAAGATGAATATTCCATCTTTCAAGGGCACAAGAGATCCAGATTTGTACCTTGATAGGGAGCGGAGAGTTGAGGCTATTTTATATTGTCACAACTATTCGGAAGGTAATAAGGTTAAGCTTTTTGTTGTTGAATTTTATGAATATGCTTCTATTTGGTGGAAAAATCTTATAAGGGATAGACAACAAGATGGAGAAGCACCAATTGCTACTTGGGCTGAGATGAAGAGAGTCATGAAGAAACAATTTGTGCCTTCGCATTTTCAAAGAGACCTGCAACAACATCTTCAATCAATGAAGCAAGGAACCATGACTGTTGATGAATACTTAAAGGCTGTGGATATGGCTATAATCCAAGCTAATTGCATGGAAGATGAAGAGGCTACTATGGCTAGATTTATTAATGGTTTAAATAGACAAATAGCTGATATAGTAGAGATACAACCGTATGTAACATTAATGAATTAGTAGATTTGGCTGTAAAAGTAGAAAAGCAAAATAAAAGAAGACATCAGGCTAGTTCATGGAGGAATCAACCAAACACCATTTCCAAGAAGCCATGGTCAAAAGAAGAAGTATCTTCTAGACCTCAAGAAGAAAAAGGTAAGGGTAATGTAGATGAGAAAGAGGGAGGTAAATCTTTTTTTCCCAAGTCATCTAAACCTTACAGTTCTATTCAATTTCATAAATGTCATGGGAGAGGGCATATTATGCATGAATGTCCAACTAGAATAAATATTATGTTGAGAGAAGATGGAAAATATGAGAGTGAAAAAAGTGAGGATGAGAAAGAAGGGGGAGGTATAAGTGAAGATGATGTAGAAATGCCTAATGATGGTTTTGTTGGGGTAGTTAGGAAGATTCTTGAAGTAGAATATGAGAGTGAAAAGAGTGAGAAAGAGGAAGAAGATAAAGGTGAGAGTGAAGATGGTGTAGAACATCCTTTTAATCATAGTTTGATTGGGGTAGTTAGGAAGCTTATGTCTATCAGTTTAGGAATTGATAGTGATGAACGAAAGGAGAATATATTCCATACTAGGTGTGGGATAAAGGGGAAAACTTCTTCTATGATTATTGACAGTGGTAGTTGTGCTAATGTGGTGAGTTAACACTTTTTAGATATGTTAGGGCTTGCATGCATGAAACATCCTAAGCCCTATAGACTCCAATGGTTGAATGATAGCGGTGAATTGAATTTCAACAAACAATGCATGATTTCATTTAATGTTAGTAGGTATGAAGATGAAACTCTTAGTGATGTGATTCCTATACATGCTTGTCATATCTTACTTGGTCGTTCGTGGCAGCTTAATAGGCATACTTTTCATGATGGAAGAAAGAATAGATATTCTCTTGAGCTTAATGACAAGAAGTATACTCTAGCACATTTTAACTCCTTCTCAAGTATTTGAAGATCAAAAGAGATTGCGGGAATGTCAATCCCTGAGTTTACACCATGCACATAACATGATATTGAAGCCACAAGTGACCCCAAGTCAACCCTTGGTTTATCTTACACTGACACTCTAAGTAGGAAAAATACATACAGAGGAATTTGTAGCAAGAATACAAATATTTGATAGAAATATACTGAATCATAATACTGAAAATAATAGAAAAAACTACTAGACTGCAAGAAAACAACAAAGTCTGAAAATTAAGAATAAGTTTGAAAGCCACTAGGTCTAATGAACTGCAGTGACAAACCCCCAGCAAGCTCTAAATCAACTTAAATAAATGAAATCATAACTCAAACAGTAAATCTTCGTCCTCGAATCGATGAGGACTCACCAATTCACAAAGTTAAGGTCTTCGAGAAGTAAACGGCTAACGAAGCAGGGCCTATGATCCTGCACCTGTATCATAAAATGATACAACTTAAAAGTATGCTTCATTACTTTGAATTTACTGAGTAATTGGGAGTACCATAACACAATGAAATAACCAATAAAGAAATGCTGAACTGGAAGACATGCAATAACCAACAGAATCTACTGAACTGAAATAACTGAAATGCTGAGGTGGTCAAGAAGACCCTGTCTGATGGTCGAAACATGTTCTAAGTCTGGTATACTGTTCTAGACTAAACTGGACTGACTATTGGGAGAGTCTATAATCGACATGTAACCACATGAGCTAAACGTGGAGTTCGATGTATACACTCCATTGGTAGGACCCAATATACCTTGCCAGGGTATAAGAAATGAATTGGGTGATCACAAAATTATGGGGCCAAAACAGGCCAAAAAATATTGTAACCTACGCTGGCAATGTAGTTCTGAGAACCTGGGTGTGCTGAACCCCGGTCCGCTTGATGCTAAGTTCTACTCCCACTAGAATTCCTAAGCTAATAGCTCGAAACTGGGGTCCAAGACTAGTCAGGGATATATAAAGTACCCTGAGATTCTTATCGGAACAGATTCTGAAACTAGGTTGTAGACTAGTCAGAGCTGCTTATCTAGAATCATCGTAACCGTTTAAGAATAAATTGTAATTTGACTGGGGTCCTAAGGCTAGTCAGAGCTATCTGTCTAAGTGTCATGACCGCCTAGTGGACCAATAAACTGAGTTCTGGATTTGATTCTGATAACTGGGAAGTGATATTCACACCTCAAAAATTTCTGTAGTCAAACTGATAGTTGACATTATTTTGGCCAACCCGGAGGTTGCTAAACATCTAACTGAGTCTAGGCTAACATTTCTAAGTAATATAAACTTGCTGACTGAAATTGTCTAACATACAGTTGACTGAGTTTCTAACACATACAAATATCATAGAAACCCCTGACTCTAAAAGATTCAAGCAATTTTCGAGAATTTGATGCTTATGCAGGATTCTAGTTTCTGTTTTCAAGAGTTAAGGCTAAAATTCACATTCAATGGAACCAGCATCATTTGAGATATAACTGGTGGAAAACATATAAAATTAGCATAGAATAATATTCCTCAAGAATTAAACAAGGTCTGATAGCAATATCTTCACAATCGAAAATGGCCAGAATTGATAGTGAACTGAGGAAGTGTTTTAGGGGACACATGGGAAGAACAATCCCCTTGCTGAATTCCCACATACCTAACTGAAAATTTCCTGGAGAAGGAAGCTTGAATCTTCTATAATAGGTGTGAAGCCCTAGTCTGGCCTGAGAGTTCTTGAGAGAAAACTACAATCATTTTCCAAAATTTTACGTGGGGAGTGAGGGGGAAAACCATTCAATCCCTCTAATATCTCTAAAATTTTACCTAAAATGATGTAGTTTAGGGATTAAATAGGTAGGAGATTACAAAAATAACCCGGGGCTAAAATCTGAAATCTGGTCGACGGGGTCACCACGAGGGACTTAACGACAAGTTGCTACCACTCACGAGTCGTTATTGATGACCAAAACTCGTGGTCACCTTCCGTTAACCTCACTTCCTCGACCTTGAATAATAAGTTACCAACTGACCACGACTCACCTAATGATTCATGGAGTCCAACCACGAATCGTTTGGTCCTTCCGTCAAGTACACTGCCTCCTCCTCTCATCTCCTCACCGCCACTCCCCACGAGTCACACCACGACTCATGGGCACCTCAAACGGGTCACTTAACGACTCGTTTTGTGCCTGGTGAAAATTTTTTCAATTTTCCATAAATTTTCTATTTTTAAGTTTAGGGTCTAATGTTTGAGTTTTCGGGGCATTACAATATCTCCCCCTTGGGAACATTCATCCTCGAATATTGGAAAACACACAGGAAAGTAGAGAATAACCGCCATAATATACTAATACTACTCATTTACATCAAAACTGACAGAATGATTACCCTCGTTTCAAAATACATAGCTGAACTAAATTCACTTTTCATACATACATCCAAAATCATAAAGGAAACTTAAACACATGAATTGCACAACTAAATTGGTTTCTAGAGAAAGACTGTTATCTCAAGCTATAACAGAGCAGGTAAAGAACAAGTGTGGGTATCTTGCCATCATATCTGCTTCAGCCTCCTGCTTAGCTCCCTCAACCTGCTGATTTCTCCATAAGACCTTCACTGAAGCTACCTCCTTGTTCCTTAGCTTACGAACCTGACGATCATGGATCTAAACTGGAACCTCCTCATATGAGAGACTATCCTTTATTTATACACTGTCCAATGGCACAACTGAAGTTGGATCTTCGATACATTTCTTCAAAAGAGACACATGGAATATAGGGTGCACAGATGCCAACTCTGAAGGTAACTCCAGCTCATAAGCTACCTTGCCGATTGGCCTCAGAATTTTGTAGGGTCCCACATATCTCAGACTGAGCTTTCCCGTCTTCCCAAACCTCATTACTCCTTTCATGGGCGAAATTTTTAGATAAACCCAGTCGTCCACAACAAACTCCAATTCTCTTTTCCTCACATCAGCATAAGATTTCTGATGGCTTTGAGTTGTTTTCAATCTTTCTATGATGAGTTGTACCTTCTGCATAGCCTCATGAACTGAGTCTGGCCCGATTATAGCAGCTTCACCCACTTCAAACCACCCGATAGGAGATCTGCACCTCCTACCATACAATGCCTCAAACTGGGTCATCTGGATAAAGGAGTGATAATTGTTGTTGTACGGAAACTCGATAAGACTCAAGTGGTCATCCCAACTGCCCTTGAAATTGATTGCACACGCTCTCAGCATGTCTTCTAAGGTCTGAATAGTCCATTAAGCTTGCCCATCTGTCTGCGGGTGAAAAGTTGTGTTGAGCTTGACCTGGGTGCCCAGTCTTTTCTGCAAAGACCTCCAGAAATGTGAGGTGCACTTAGTACCTCTGTCTGAAATGATGGATAATGGCACCCCATGAAGTCTGACCAATTCTCGCATATAAAGTCTAGAAGAGTCCTCAGCGGAATTTGTCGTTTTAAGTGGGAGGAAATGTGCTGACTTAGTCATCCGATCTACTACTACCCAGATGGAGTCATGTTGCCAACGAGTTCTAGGTATACCCATAATAAAATCCATATTAATTCTTCCTACTTCCACGTGGGTATGCTGATATCCTGGGTCATACCTCCCGGTCTCTGATGCTTTACCTTGACTTGCCGGCAGTTTGGGCACTTAGCTACAAATTCAACAATATCTCTCTTCATGCCGCTCCACCAATAAATATCTTACAGATCACGTTACATTTTAGTAGCACCAGGGTAGATAGAGTACCTCGAACTATGTGCTTCAGCCAATATCTGCTGTCTCAGGTCACCAACGTCTGATACGCACAATCTTCCCTAATAACGGAGCACACCATCTCCACCTTTTGAGAAAGCCTCCACCTCTTTCTTGAGAATCGCTTCCTTGAGTTTAAGAAGGATGGGATCTTCATCCTATCTAGACTTCACTTCCATAACCAAGGAAGAGTCTGACCCGCTTTGCATTACTACTCCACCCTCAGCTGAGTCAACCAACTGCACCGCTAACCGAGCTAGCCCGTGAGCATCCTTTGCCAACTCCTTTTTTCCTTCTTCAACATGAGTCACACTACCCATAGACACTCTTCTTAGGGCATCAGCCACTACATTGGCTTTGCCCGGGTGATATAGCATGCTCATGTCATAATCCTTCAGGAGTTTCAACCATTTTCTCTAGCGAAGATTCAGGTCCTTCTGACTGAATACATAATAAAGGCTCTTGTGATCGGTGAAAACATTAATGTGAGCCCCATATAGGTAATGCTTCCATATTTTTAGCGCAAAAACCACCGATGCTAACTCCAACTCATGAGTGCGATAATTCTTCTTATGAACTTTGTGCTGTCTGGAGGCGTAGGCTATCAGTTTGCCTCGCTGCATCAGAATGCAACCGAGTCCAACTCTAAAAGTGTCACAATATACAACAAATCCTTCTGATCCTTCCGGTAGGGTCAACACTGGAGCAGTAGTGAGTCCAGTCTTTGACTCCTTGAAACTCTTCTCACACGCATCCAACCACTGGAATTTCACCTTATTCTTAGTCAATCTAGTCAGAGGAGATGCTATGGAAAAGAAACCTTGTAATACCCCAGAAGGGACTAAGAATAGACCTGGGAAGTAAAATTGGAAAAATGCAGAAAAACTGGTGAAAATATCTTAGGATGAGAGACTTAATGACTCGTGGTGGGATACCACAAGTCGTCGTGTTAAGGGTTCTTCTAGACCTAAACCCTCGTTCTCTCAATCCCTTTCTTCCTCCTCTCTTCTCAAATATCCTAGGGGTTTCACCAAGGTGTTCTTCAAGCTTCAAGAAGATAATCAAGAGGCATTTTCGTCTACTAGGTATGTGGGACTTCAACAAGGGTATTTTTCCATCCTTGTGCCCCAAAATATTTTCAATGAGAACCCAATTTAAATTTTTTAGAATATCCTGATCTCGGGTTTGAATAACGGATAATTTCTTCCTCATTCTTTTCTTAAAAGCTAATAATTACTACAATTATGGAATTCATTTCAAATGTTGATGTGATGGATTATTTGGGATGGGGTTATATGTTGGAGATGTATGAGGGTGACATGTCGTTCGTAAATTGGCTTGAGTAATGAATGGGTGTTTCTTATTGTTCGATTAAATTGCATATTCATGTATGAAAACGATGGAATTGTAGAAGTATGGGTTGAGTATGTATGGGTGTACTATGTTCATCCTAACTTGAATTAAGTGTGGAAAGGAACTTGTTCATTTCTCCTTAAACTACCGTATAAATTCTTGATCATGATGGAAGTGTGAAAAATATTACGTAAATTAACCCTAATGACTTGATTATGCTGTTGATGATCATATGGGATTGAGTAGAAGTTGTGGGCTTGAGTAATATAAGTTAAGTGCCCTTACCATGCTTTAGATTTAATTGATTTGGCGTGAGAAGATTTCATCTCCATTGTTGAACTATGAAGCTTGGGCAGATTCTATATTGTTTTTCCTTATTAAAATATTTTTTATAAAAATCTTTGAATCTAAACGTCCGTGGATAAGGAGTTCACAAAGGAGTGATTACGACATGTGTGTGGAATATTTGTAGACTTAAATAAATGGAGTCATGCATTTTGATAGAGTATGAGTTGGATTCTATAAACTATATATGATCTCATATTGCATGTTTAATGAAATGAATCCGAAAATCTTATTACCCTGACAGCATGTGCATAATGTAACCCTGTAGAATGCTCGTTGGCAAGAGATGCTTGAGATAGTTATAAATTTGATTCCATGATGAGGTGAATGATGTTGATAACGCATGAGAATGATATTGCAACTGTTGGGCTTGATAACATTAGAAAGTAGCCCCCACCCGATTGATGAAAATGTTGTATGATGAAAAATCAGAAATCGTCCTTGTCTCTGATTAGCTGTTGCAATTTATATTAATGTTAGTCAGTCAGGATTTCTCGTTAGCAAGAGTGTTTCGCTAGTCAGTCGGGATTTCTCGTTAGTAAGAGTATTTCCCTATTCAGTCGGGATTTCTCGTTAGCAAGAGTGTTTCCCTAGTCAGTCTGAATTTCTCGTTAGCAAGAGTATTTCCCTAGCCAGTCGGTACCAACATCCCTAGCTAGTCAGTGACTTCTTACATCAAAGTTTTCTCTCCCTTCGACAGTGAGTGATTTTCTCTAGTGAGAATGTTTCCCTTGGGCAGTCGGGGACCCTTTTGATATCAGTCACGACTTTGCTTCCCTTTGTCACTAAGATCAATACCTTTGTGCTCTAGTTGAACTTGTAATAATGCATGTCCATATAATGTGATTATGTTTATATGAATATGTGGATATCGTGCAGATTGTGTATCTCTTTTCGGTCATGTTACTAACTTGGTGATTTATAGTACTCCCTATTTGTATATTGATGCTTATGAGTTATTTTTTTACATTTCTGCATACTCAGTACATTCCAAGTATTGACCGCATACCTCTTGTGCTATATCATTTTATGATATAGATCAAGGTCTCCAGGTCCAGCCGCGTGACTAGATATGCTTCTTTCTCTTCCATGTGCTAGCTGTGAGTTCTCATCTTCCAAGGACGTGGTTTATATTCTTATTTTATCTTGTTTTCAGTTTTCGGACTTGTAGAGTTAGCTGGGGGCTTGTCCTAGCAACTCATCAGTTTATTAGAAGGATTTCAAACTTGTTAGATAGGATCGACGTTGTATTTAAATGTTATTAAGTTGTCATTTTGATTTATATCAGTTTCTGTCAGTTCTTCCACTTGTTCATGATGTTAGCTGCGTGCGATGATTATGCCATGGGTCGACTTGGAGCCTCTCAGGGTTCCTTGTCCCATGTCTATGATGTAGGTCTACTCTCTGGTCGTGACAAACCCTTTACAGAGCGTCGGTAATAACTGGCCAAACCCATGAAACTTCTGATTTCGGTTGGGGAGGTGGGTCTGGGCTAGTTTTTCACTGCTGCTATCTTTTTAGGATCAACCTGAATTCCTTCACCCGAGACCACATGACCCAGGAAAGTCATGGACTTCAGCAAGAATTCACACTTGCTGAACTTAGCGAACAACTGACGGTCTCTGAGTGTTTGAAGTACCATCCTCAGGTGATTAGCATGCTCTTCCTCATTTTTGAAGTGTACTAGAATGTCGTCGTTGAATACGATGACGAACATATCTAGATATGCTTGAAGACTCTATTCATCAGGTCTATAAAGGCAGCAGGGGCATTGTTAATCCGAAGGGCATAACCACGAACTCGAAGTGCCCATACCGAGTCTTGAAAGCTATTTTCGGTATGTCACACTCTCTGACTCTTAGCTGATGATACCCCGACCTGAGATATATTTTAGAGTAATAGCTGGCTCCTTGAAGTTGGTCAAACAGGTCATCAATTCTAGGTAGGGGATATATGTTCTTGATTGTGACCTTGTTCAACTGGCGGTAGTCGATGCACATTCTGAGAGTACCATCTTTCTTTCACACGTATAACACTGGAGCACCCCAGGGAGAGATGCTAGGTCTGATAAAACCCTTTTATAAGAGATGTTTTAACTGCTCCTTCAACTCCTTAAGTTCAGTGGAGCCATTCTATAAGGAGGGATGGAGATGGGCTGAGTATCTAGAATAAGGTCTATGTCAAAGTCAATTTCCCATTCAGGAGGGACTCCGGGAAGATCTTCAGGGAACACATCTGGAAACTCTATGACAACAGGGACTGACTGGATAGTTGGGGTCTCGGAGTTGGAATCCTTAACTCGAACTAGATGGTAGATACATCCCTTAGAAATAAGCTTTTTGGCCTTAAGGTAGGAAATAAACCTACCCTTCGGCGCTGAACTACTGCCTGACCATTCTAGAGTTGGTTCTTTAGGGAATTGAAACCTGACGACCCTAGTTCTGCAGTCAACTGAGGCATAATTGGAGTGTAACCAATCCATGCCGAGAATGAGGTCGAAGTCGACCATGTCTAACTCTACGAGGTCAACTGGAATGACTTTATTGCAGACTGAGATTGGACAGTTTCTATACACCCGACTGGCTCTAACTGACTCACCAACTGAGGTGGAGATTGAGAAAGGTTCTGATAATACTTTTGGGCTGATATGAAACTGAACCGCGACATAAGGAGTCATGAATGATAGTATGGCCCTTGGATTTAGTAGCGCATATACATCTAGGTGGAAAAGGCGTAACACACCCGTGACCATATTTGGTGAGTTCTCCTGGTCATGACGAGATAATAACGCATAAAAATGATTTTGGCGTTGACCGCCCTCCATACCTGATGTGTTGGTCTGTTAAGCTGGTCGGCCTGCTGGAGCTACTGAGGTGGTGGATTGTGATCTCCCTCGCCCTGCTGACGGGCACTTCTTAAGCCGATACCCGAGCTGTCCACAACCAAAACAGCCCTTACGGCCCTGAAGACATCTCCCGGGTGGTTCTTGCCACACTTGGGGCAAGATGTATACATGTTCCCCACACTGTAGCTCTGAGACTGAGAACTAGATGCTCCACCCCTCCGATCCTGGCGGGACCGAAAGGTAGGGGATTTGGCTAAGCTGGAAGTTGGAGCCCTCTCCTGCTATTACTGCTGTTGTGGGCGGTTGCTACCGTCTGACCTTTGGTGGCCATGATCGGACTAGCCAGTCCTAGCCCGCTTATTCTTTCTTTCCATGTCCCTTAATTTTTTAGTCTGGATTTGTTGGGCATAAACAATCAAATTGGAAAGTTTGATATCTTTGATCAACATCGTGGTCCTGCACTCCTTGAGGACCAGGTTTGACACCCCATTCACAAACTTCAGCATGCGAGCCCTTGGCTCGGCCACCATCTCTAGAGCGTATTTGGACAACCTGGTAAACTCTAGAGTATACTCCTCCACTGTTCTGTTCCCCTGCCTCAGGTTCATAAATTATGCTACCTTGACTTCTCTGGGCTCCCTCGGGAAAAATCTATCCAGAAGCAGTGTTGAAGTCCTCCCACTCCACTGGTCCTGCTTCTGCTGGCCGCCCCTCCTTCCACTACTCATACCAAACCTAGGCTACCCCTTTTAGCTGGTAGGCAGCCAGGTCTGCACTCTCAGAGGAGCTGACACCCATTATACGGGTAATCTTCCTGATCTCATCTATGAACTCTTGAGTGTCCTCCCCCACCTTGGACCCCTGAAATGATAAAGGATTCATTCGAATAAAGTCCCGCACCCTAGCAGTTGTTGCGGACCCATTATTATTGACTAGAACCACTTTTTGTTTCACCTGGTTAGTCACGATTTGGGCGAGTAGCCGAATGGCCACCCTGAATTCAACAGTTGACACCGAATCATCCTGTGGGGCCACCGAGGCTGGTGGAGTAGTCTGTCGAGTATTTTTGGCCCTCCATCTATTTCTGCACCGTGGAGGCATATTTCACTAAAATGAAGCAGAGCACGAGTTAGGAGAATATTTTTGGAACTGAATTTCAGAGCACAATAAAGAGTATGAAATAAAGGGAAATTTCCTACTGACATCTGATAGCCTCCGCATCATAAGTGTGGCGTGCTTCACACCCATGAAGAGGACTCTACGCGATGAGACTTTCAGACAACTGAGGATAATCTGAAACTTTGTGCTCTGATACCAAGTTTGTCATGCCCCGAATTTACAGCCTTGTTGGAACATGGTTTGAAGCCACAAGTGACCCTAAGTCAACCCCTGATCTATCTTACATGGACAATCTGAGTAGAAAAAATACATACAACGGAATTTGTAGTAAGAATATAAATATTTGATAGAAATATACTGAATCATAATACTGAAAATAATAGAAAAAACTACAAGACTACGAGAAAACATCCAAGTCTAAAAATTGAGACTAAGTCTGAAACACACTAGGTTTGATGAACTGCTGGGACAAACAAACCCCCAGCAAGCTCTAAATCAACTGAAAGAAATTAAATCATAACTTAGACAATAAATCTTCATCCTCAAAGCTGAGGTCTTCGAGAAGTAAACGGCTAACGAAGCTGGGACTGTGATCCTGCAACTGTATCATAAAGCGATACAACATAAAACTATGCATCAATACTTTGAATGTACTAAGTAAGTGAGTGTAACGTAACACAATGAAATAAACAGTAAAGAAATGTTGAACTAGAAAACATGCAATAACCAATAGAATCTACTGAACTGAAATAACTGAAACGCTGAGGTGGTCCAAAAGACCCGGTCTGATGGTCAAAACATGTTGTATGTATGGTATACCGTTCTAGACTTAACTGGACTGACTAGTGGGAGAGTCTATAATCGACATGTAACCACATGAGCTAAATATGGAGTCGGATGTATACACCCCACCGGTAGGACCCAATATACCTTTCCAGGGTATAAAGGCATGTACTAGGTGATCACAAAACTCTGGGGCCAAAACAGGCGAAAAAAATTGTAAACTACGCTCGCAATGTAGTTCTGGGAACTTGGGTGTGCTGGAACCGCGGTCCGCTCGGTGCTAAGTCCTACTCCCACTGGAATTTCAATGTTGAATACTAAGTTGATAGCTCGAAACTAGGGTCCAATACTAGTCAAGGATATATAACTGAAAGTACCCTGAGAGTATTATCGGGCCAGATTTTGAAACTAGGTTCTAGACTAGTCAGAGGTGCTTATCTAGAAGCGTTGTAACCATCTAAGAACAAACTGTAATATGACTAGGGTCCTAAGTCTATTCAAAGCTATCTGTCTAAGTGTCATGACCTCCTAGTGGACCAATAAACTGAGTTCTAGATTTGATTCTAATAACTGGAAAGTGATATTGACACCTCGGAAATTTTTGTAGTCAAACTGATTAGTTGACATTATTCTGGCCAACCCAGAGGTTGTTAAAAATCTGACTGAGTTTCTAGGATGACATTTCTGAGTATATAAACTTGTTGACTGAAATTGTTTAACATACAGTTGACTGAGTTTCTAACACATACAAAAATTATAGAAACCCCTAACTCTAAAAGATTCAAGAAATTTTTGAGAATTTGATACTTATGCAGGATTCTAGTTTCTGTTTTCAAGAGTTAGGGCTAAAATTAACATTCAATGGAACCAAAATCATTTGAGATAAACCTAGTGGAAAACATCTAAAATTAGCATAGAATAATATTCCTCAAGAATTAAACAAGGTCTGATAGCAATATCTTCACAATCGAAAATTCAGGGCCAGAACTGATAGTGAACTGATGAAGAGTTTTTGGGGACATAAGAGAAGAACAATCCCCTTTCTGAATTTCCACATACCTGACTAAAAATTTCCTGGATAAGGAAGCTTGAATCTACTGCAATGGGTATGAAGCCTTAATCTGGCCTGAGAGTTCTTGAGAGAACAGTACGATCGTTTTCTAAAAGTTTACGTGGGGAATGAGGGGGAAAACATTCAATCCCTCTAATATCTCTAAAATTTTTCCTAAAACAACATAGTTTAGGGACTAAATAGGTATGAGATTACAAAAATAACCCTGTGCTAAAATCTAAAATTTGGTGGATGGGGTCACTACGAAGGACCTAACGACTCGTTGTTACCACTCATGAGTCATTACATCAATCGTCAAGTACACTATCCCAAGCTTCACCTGGGACTCCTGACGGGCCACCTTATGAGTTGTTACTGGTGACCACAACTCGTGTTCACCGTCCGTTAACCTCACTGCCTCGACCTTGAACAATAAGTTACCAACTGGCCATGACTCACCTAACGAGTCGTGGTGTCCAACCACGATTTGTTTGGTCCTTCTGTCAAGTACACTACCTCCTCCTCTAATATCCTCACTACCACTCCCCACGAGTCACACTATGACTTGTGGGCACCTCCAACGGGTAACTTAATGACCCGTCTTGTGCCTGGTGACAGGTTTTCTAGTTTTCTACAAATTTTTTATTTTAAGTTTCGGGTTTAATCTTTGTGTTTTGGGGGCATTACAAGGAATCGATGAGTAAACAAAAGGGAGGGAATGAAAGTGAGCTTGAGGGAAAAGAAAAGTATTCTGGCCAAGAGTTAGAAAAAAAGAGAGATGGTCAAGAGAGAGAAAAAGAGGGCAAAAACATAAGCAAAGAGGCAAAAGACAGCTCAAGTGGAAAAAAAAATTGGTGAGAGGAAAGAGACTAAGGAAAAGGAAAAAGAGAGTTTCTATATAAAATCCAAGGAGTGTTTGAATGCAAGAAAAGAGGGACTGCCTATAATACTACTTACTTATAAAGAAGCCTTGATTAATTCTAAGATACCAACTTCTTCTTTGCGAAGTAGTGTTACTTCTCTTTTGCAGGATTTTGCTGATATTTTTCCTAAGGATATTCCTAAACGTATACCACCTTTGCGTGGCATTGAGCACTAAATTGACTTTGTACGTGGAGCACAAATTCCAAATAGGCCTGCTTAAAGAAGTAATTCTAAAGAGACAAAAGAGTTGCAAAGACAATTTGAAGAGTTACTTGAGAAAGGGTTTATACGAGAGAGCATGAGTCCTTGCTCTGTTCCTGTTCTATTGGTGCCCAAAAAGGATGGATCTTGGAGGATGTGTGTGAATTGTCGAGCTATCGACAAGATATAGTAAAGTATCGTCATCCTATTCCTCGTCTTGATGACATGTTAGACCAATTACATGGGTCTAAAATTTTTTTCTAAAATTGATCTAAAAAGTGGTACCATAATGAATCCTGGAGATGAATGGAAAACTACTTTTAAGACCAAATATGGGCTTTATGAGTGGTTAGTTATGCCTTTTGGCTTGTCTAATGCACCCAACACTTTCGTGAGATTGATAAATTTTAAGGATTTTCATGGAAAGTTTATGGTGCTGGTTTTTTTGATGATATCTTGATCTTTTCTAAAAATCTAGATGAGCATGTTGACCACCTAAGACAAATTCTCAAAGGTTTTAAGAAGAAACAATTGTTTGCTAATCTCAAAAAATATACCTTTTGTGTGGATCATGTTGTATTCTTGGGTTGTATGTCGTAGTTCTAAGGGAGGTGAAGTTGATGAAGAGAAAATCAAGGCAATCAAATAATAGCCGAAA
Source organism: Datura wrightii (assembly GCA_035772735.1). Taxonomy (NCBI): domain Eukaryota; kingdom Viridiplantae; phylum Streptophyta; class Magnoliopsida; order Solanales; family Solanaceae; genus Datura; species Datura wrightii. Next base: position 81,604,980 of record JASDFA010000006.1, on the reverse strand, counting down.
CCTAAGAGTGTAACTGAGATTAGGAGTTTTCATGGGCTTCTAGTTTTTATAGGAGGTTTGTTAGAGATTTTAGCACAATTGTTGCTCCTTTGGTTGAAGTTATTAAGAAGGACAAGGGTTTCACATAGGGAAAAAAAGATGTTGTTTTTAACTTATTAAAAGAAAATTTGTGTTCTGCTCCTCTTTAGCAATTGCTAGATTTTTCTAAGTCTTTTGTGGTTGAATGTGATGCTTCCGGAAGAGGAATAGGTGATGTTTTAATGCAGGATTACAAGCCCATTGCATACTTTAGTGAAAAGTTAAGTGGAGCAACATTGAACTACTTAACTTATGACAAAGAGCTAAATGCTTTGGTCAAAGATTTAGCTACATGGCAACATTATTTGTGGTCTAGAGAGTTTGTGGTTAAGACTGAGCATGAATCCTTAAGATACTTGAAGAGCCAAGTTAAGCTAAATCATAGGCATGCAAACTGGGTTGAATTTATTGAAACTTTCCCATATGTGATTGCTTACAAGCAAAGAAAAGAAAATTTGGTTGCTGATGTACTTTCAAGAAGGTATGTCTTGGTCTCTGCTCTTACTTCTAAATTGATGGATTTTGATCAAATCAAGGGCCTTTATACTAATGATTCTGATTTTGTAAAGATTTTTGTAGAGTGTAAGTTGGTTCCTTATGAGCGTTTCAATCTTCAAGATGGATTCCTTTTTAAGGAAAATAAGTTGTGTATTCCTAATAGCTTTTTGCATGAATTATTTGTCAGGGAAGCACATTGTGGTAGGCTCATGGGACACTTTGGAGTTCCCAAAACTTTGGATATACTTGTTGAACATGTTTTTGGCCTGGCATGCGAAAGGATGTTGAGAAAGTTTGTTCTTTAGTGTCTTGAATGTAAACAGGCCAAATCAAAAGTGTTACCACATGGTCTTTATACTCCTTTAGCTGTTCCTTCTTCTCCCTGAATTGATATTTCCATGGATTTTGTGTTAGGCCTTCCTAGAAGTAAACATGGTGAGGATAGTATATTTGTAGTGGTAGACTGATTTTCAAAAATGGCTCATTCTATTCCATGTTTGAAGACTAACGACGCATCACATGTGGCTGATTTATTTGTGAAAGAAGTGGTTAAATTACATGGCATACCTAAAACTATTATTAGTGATAGGGATGCTATGTTTTTAAGTCACTTTTGAGATTTCTTTGGGAAAAATTGGGGACTAAATTTTTATTTTCTACATCTTGTCACCTGCAAAGTGATGGAAAAATAGAAGTAGTTAATAGGACTTTAGGGAATATGTTAAGGGTTGTTTTAAAGGGAAAACTAATCATTTGGGAGGAACATTTGCCCATGGTAGAGTTCGCCTATAATAGAACAATCCATTTTCTACTGGTAAGTCTCCTTTTGATGTTGTTTATGGATTTAATCCCCTCAACCCCCTTGATTTGTTGCCTTTGCATACTAATGATATTGTAAATCTTGATGGTAGGAAGAAGGCTGAAATGATAAAGAAGATTCATGAACAAACAAGTCTTGCAATTGAACAGAAGAATGAACAAACTACCATAAGAAGAAATAAGGGGCAAAAATCTGTTATTTTTAATCCTGGAGATCTAGTCTGGGTGCACTTTAGGAAGGAAAGGTTTCCTACCAAAAGAAAATCCAAGTTACACCCAAGAGGAGATGGTCCATTTGAATTCCTTGAAAAGATTGGATACAATGCTTACAAACTTGATCTTCCTAGTGAATATCAAGTTAGTGCTACCTTTAATGTTGCTAATCTTTCTTTATTTGATGCAGCATTAAATTTGAGGACAAATTCTCTTGAAGAAGAGGGAAATAATAACATCCATGGAAACTCAGGACTGCCATGCTACATCAGGACATCGACTTCTCCTGATTGGTCTTGTATGCCCCGCAGGTAGAGGCAGTGCAGATGAGAGAGAGGGAGAGAGAGGCAAAGAGAGCCAGGATAGATAGTTTTGGGTTCTCCAAACACAGGTCTAGTGGTGGACATCACCAACAATCCCACCAGAGGTCATCAGCCCCAACGTCGTCATCAGCTAGCGTGCCATCCAGGTCTAGGTGTAATCAGAAGGGACGGGAATCAGGCTCTCGAGTTTAGGGGAGGTAGTCTATGGAGCCCAGCATTCCAGTTTATGATAGGTATGGTAGGAGGAATATCGGTCAGTGCTTAGAAGGTTCAGAGGCATGTTTTGGGTGTGGGAAGCTCGGCCACATGCTCAGAGACTGTCCAGAAGCCAAGAAAGGCCATGGTAGAGGCCGTGAACCAACATCCAGTTCAACAGCACCGCCATCATGTTCATCTCAGCAGGGTGCATCCACTAGTGCAGGTGGTGGTCACTGTTAGAACAAGTTTTATGCCTTATCGTCTCGTCGGGAGCAGGAGGTCTCCCTAGATATGGTCACTAGCATGTTACAAGTATTTCATCTTGATGTTTATGTACTATTAGATCCAGGGGCTACCTTATCTTTTATGACTCCCTATGTTGCTAGTAGTTTCGGAGTCTGTTTCGAAATCGTATCAGAACCCTTCTCAATCTCTACTCCAGTCGGTGACTCAGTTATAGCTCGATGGGTGTACAGAAATTGCCCTGTCACAATCCTACAAAAAGTCACCTTAGTGGATCTAGTAGAGTTAGCTATGACTGATTTTGATGTTATCTTTCGCATGGATTGGCTACATGCATATTACGCCTCAGTAAATTGTAGAACCAGTATGGTAGAGTTCCGGTTTCTAGGTGAGAAAGTCCTAGAATGGAAGGATAATTCAGTTGTGCCTGTAGGTTTCTTTATTCATACCTTAAGGCCAGAAAGATGATTTCTAATGGTTGTGTTTACCATCTAGTTTGGGTTAAGGATGCAACGTCTGAGACCCTAATTCTCCAGTCAGTTCCTATAGTGTGTGAATATCTAGAAGTTTTCCCAGATCTGCCAAGAGTCTCTCTCGAGCGGGAGATTGACTTTGGCATTAAGCTTCTTCCCAATATGCATCCTATATCTCTCCTTACAGAATGGCTCCAATTAAGCTAAAGGAGTTGAACGAGCAGTTGAAGGATCTCCTAGATAAGGGTTTCATCAGACCTAACAAATCCCCATGGGGTGCATCAGTTCTCTTTGTCCAAAACAAGGATGGATCTTTTCATATGTGCATTGACTATCGACAGTTGAACAAGGTTACAACAATTATCCCCTCCCCAGGATTAAAGATTTGTTTGACCAACTTCAGGATGCCAAGTGCTTCTCAAAGATAAATCTCAGATTCGGTTACCACCATATCAGAGTTAGGGAGGGTGACATCCAGAAGATAACTTTCAAGACTTTTGGTCACTATGAGTTTATAGTTATATCTTTTGGAATAAAGAATGACCCTGTAGCTTTTATGGATTTTATGAACATGGTGTTCAAGAAATATTTGGACATGTTTGTGATTGTGTTCATAGATGACATTCTCATATACTCTTAGAGCGAGGAGGAGCATGCCATTCATTTGAGGATTGTGCTACAGACTCTCGAGGATTGCCTGTTGTTTGCTAAATTCAGCAAGTGTGAATTTTGGTTGAACTCAGTAGCATTTTTGGGCCATGTGGCGTCAATTGAGGGTGTACAAGTGGACTCCCAAAAGATAGACGCTGTATGGAATTGGCCTAGACCAGTTAATCATTCGGATATTAGGAGCTTCTTAGGTTTAGTTGGCTACTAAGGTTTGTTGAAGAATTTTCATCCATTGCAGCACCATTGACTAAGTTGACCTAGAAAATAGTTAAATTTCAGTGGTTGGATGCCTGTAAGAAGAGTTTTCAATAGTTAAAGACTCGACTCACTTTGGTACTAATGCTGACCCTACCTAAGGGTACAGAGGGTGTTGTGGTGCATTATGATTCCTCTAGGGTTGATCTTGGTTGTATGTTGATACAACATGGCAAGGTCATCACGTATGCCTCTAGACAGTTTAAGCCTCATGAGAAGAATTACCCGATGCATGAACTAGAATTGGCGGCGGTAGCGTTCGCACTGAAGATTCAAAGACACTATTTGTATGGGGTCCATGTGGATGTATTTATGAACCATTTGAGCCTTTAGTATGTGTTTACTCGGAAGGACCTAAAACTACAACAGAGAAGATGGTTAAAGCTTCTTAAGGACTATGACATGAGTGTCCTTTATCATTCGGGAAAGGCCAATGTAGTGGCAGATTCTCTTAGCAGACTATCCGTGGAGAGGTGTTACTCATGTAGAAATGAAAGGAAAGAGTTATTGAAGGATGTCCATAGGCTTGCTCGATTAGGGGTTCACCTATTGATTTGACAGATAGTAGTGTCATTCAAAATGACTTAGAATCTTCCTTGGTGATCGAGGCCAAGTCTAGGAAAGATGAGGATCTTATTTTACTAAAGTGGAATGAAGCGGTTTAGAATCATAAGGTAAAGGTCTTCTCCCAAGGGGGAGATGGTGTACTTCGATATCAGGGGCGTTTGGTGTTCCAGATATCAATGACTTGAGGGAGAGAATGTTGCATGAGGCTCATGGTTTCCAATATTATATACATCCAGGTTCCACCAATATGTACTGTGACCTACGAGATGTCTATTAGTTGAATGACATGAAGAAGGACATAGAGAAATTTGTGGCTAAGTGTCCGAAGTGTCAACAAGTGAAAGTTGAGCATCCAAGACCTGGAGGTGTGCTACAAGGCATCAGTATCCCCTCTTTGAAGTGGGAAGAGATCAATATGGACTTCATCACAAGGTTTCCTCATACACGTCGACAATATGACTCTATTTGGGTGTTTGTAGATAGGTTGACTAAAGCAGCCTATTTTCTAATGGTCAAAACTACCGATTAAGCTGAGGACTATGCTATGTTGTATATTCGGGAGTTAGTTCGGTTACATGGAGTTCCCTTGTCCATCATATTATATAGAGGTACGCAATTCACTTTACAATTTTGGAAGTCGTTTCAGAAGGGACTTGGTACTCAGGTCAAGCTTAGCATAACTTTTCACCCGCAGATGGATGGTCAGGCCGGGCGAACCATTCCGACTCTTTAGGATATGTTGAGATCATGTGTGACTCGAAAGGTAGTTGGGATGATCATTTACCTCTTATCGAGTTTGCTTACAACATCAGCTATCACTCTCGTATTCAGATGGCCCCGTTTGAGGCTCTTTATGGGAGGAGGTATAGGTTTCCTATTGGTTGGTTTTAAGTAGGTGAAGCTACATTGATAAGGACAAATTCAGTTCATGAGGCTATGAAGAAGGTTCAACTTATAAGAGAACGGTTGAAAGTAGCTTAGAGTCGTCAAAAGTCCTATATGGATGTGAGAAGGAGAGAACTCGAATTTGAAGTTAATGATTGGGTATTTCTTAAAGTGTCTCCCATGAAGGGAGTGATGAGATTCAGAAAGAAAGGGAATCTTAGTCCCTAATATGTTGGCCCATCCAAGATTGTGAGACATGTTGGCAAGGTGGCCTATGAGTTGGAGTTGCCCGTGGAGTTAGTGTCAGTGCATCCAGTTTTCCATGTATTTCTATTGAAGAAGTGCATTGGTTGTTCCGATAGAGAGTAGTAGCGTGAAGGATAGCCTTTGCTATAGAGAGGTTCCTGTTTAAATCCTTGGTCATCAGTTTCAAAAATTGAGGATCGAAGTAGTAGCTTCAGTAAAGATTCTATGGAGAAATCAACTTGTAAAGGGAGCTAAGTGGGAAGCCAAAAAATATGATGGCTAGATACACACACCTTTTCCCTTCCGTCTTAGTTCCAGCTTGAGGTATTAGTTTCCTCCGTAGTACTCTATTCAGTTTCATGCTTAGTTCCTTTCTCACAGTTTCTTTCATTTCAGAGCATATAGGTGTGATTCGTGAAATCAATTCAGTTATGTATTTCAGTTTGGAGGCAGTCACTCCATCAGTTTTCAACTTCAGATACTTATTATTTGGGATTGCAGTTACTTTCCCTAGCTATTCAGTATGTTCATCCACATTTGAGAATGAATGTTCCCAAGAGGTAGATATTGTAATACCCCAAAATTTTGTAAGATCAAAGACGAGGGTTGAAGCAGAGAAAATAGGAAAATTTTTGCACAAGTCACAGAACGACCCGTCAGGTGACTCGTCGGGTAACCTAATGAGTCATGAAGTGGGTTGCAGGATAGTAATGAGCCGTGGTCAGGGGGTAACTACGAATGGAGCCATGAGTCGTGGTGTCACTTCATGACTTGTGAAGTGAGTCGTGGTCAGGGTTGTTGAATTGAAGGTGGAATTTCCAATAGACTTCAAGAGTTAGGGCCACTAGTTGTGACCCACCTAACAACTCGTGAAGTACCTCGTGAGGACTTGCAGAGTCATTTTTCCTACGAATTTAGTAAGGGTGTTTTCATAATTCTCTCCCATGCATGCAAGTTTAAATAGATCCTTTTAAGATCAAGTCTAAGAATTCCCCTAGTTCTTCCAAAAGCTCTTGAGCTTTCAAGGAAGGGTGTAGAATCAGCTTACCCAAGTATATAGGGTCATAAATGAGAGTTTCCCCTCACTCTCATGCCCAAATCCCTTCTCAAGTTCATGAATTCAAGAGTACGATCTTATGGAGTTTTAACCCAATTTATGAAATTCTCTATGTTTAATTCATGAAAAAATTCCCTTCATGTTTCAAATGATGTTTTAAGATTCATGGGCAGTTTTTTTATGTGGAAATTTATTATAAATCCATGATTTCAAGTTCTAGAAGAATTATGCCCAATTATGCAGGTTTCACGAAAAGTCAAGTTTATGATCTAGGTTTTCAAGTATGATGAGATAATTAGCATGATAGAATGTTCATGATTTACCCATGTATGAATCCATGAATTTTACTATCAAGTCTACTTCGAGTATGTTAAAGTTTTGGGGCAAGCCCACATGATTTAAGTATGTTTTTCATGATTCAGTTCAGTTTTATAATATCAGCGTACCACATGGTTATGGAGTCCATACTCTCACTTTCAGCTTGTGGTGTGTTTTGTGCCAAGGTTCCCCATATTCAAATTTCAGACTATGCATGTTATTACATTATCATCTTCATTGAAAAACGATGGATTTAGCTTTGTTGAAAAATGATGCAGAGCATTTGCATGTTTTTGGGAGCAGTGTCTAACACCAAGTAGGCTAGGGGTTCAGGAAAACTCTGAGTCTCAAAACTACGTGCCAACATATGATTATTCAGTTACTTTGGGACCTTTCTTGTGAGCTTCCCCTACTCGGAATGGGCCTTTAGGTTGATATCGATATCATGGTAGCGTCCTTAGCCTTGGCAAGGCTTTGGACAGCTCTGCCTACTTGAGGTGTAATAGTTGGGATCACGTAAGCTCTATCATGATAGTGTCGATTATATGGTGAGTTTTCCATTATTCCTCATGATTTTAGTTATGCATGTTCATTAGTTATGATGTTATATGTTTAGTAGGTTAGACCCAATGATCAGTTTATTAGTTTTATTTATGAATATCTACTTCAGCTTTGGTTCATTCAATTCAGTTATGAAATTCAGTTTATGTCTAATCATGTTTTCAGATATCCGCATCCAGTCCTCACATTCAGAATCTTATAATGAAATGATTTATGTTATGCATGATTTAAGCTTATAGCTGCTTAGCCTACTTTACTTACCCTGCATACTCAGTACATTCCAAGTACTGACCACATATTCTACAGGTTTAGAAGCTCAGACTCAATCCCGTCGCTAGCTAGTCTCCCGAGTTTATCCAGTTCTCTAGTTTGTGAGTCCTCATCCTTCGAGTACCTTTAGTTAGTCGACTGTTGTTATTTTCAGTTTTAGACTTATAGTGAGCTAGTTGGGGTGTTTTCCCATCAGCTCGTCAGTATGTTAGAGGCTTTTCATACATAAAGTTGTATATTCATCTTCAGATTCAGTATTTTATATATTCGATGGTTAGATGTTTTATTATTCAGACTTTTGCTATCTTAAAATTTAGTTTTCCGTTTTGTGTATGTTGAGCTTTAGTTATCATGTTCATGTCATGGGTCAGCTCGGAGCCATTTATGGTTCTAGGTTTTGTATCTAGATCTAGGCCTATGTTCGGGTCATGACAATGTGAATCTACCATTGGTGGAGCTTCTACAGGAGGTTCCAAAATATTCTAGGTATCTAAAGGATATCATGGCACATAACAGAAGGGTCACAAAGTTTGAGAGTGTGGCTCTTACGAAAGAGTGCAATTCCTGGGTGCAGAATAAGATTCCAAAGAAGCTGAAAGATCCTGGGAGCTTTACTATTCCAGTGGTCATTAGGAGCAGAGAACTTGGTTCAGTATTATGTGACTTGGGTGGGAGCATTAATTTGATGCCTGCATCCTTATTCAGAACTTTGGGATTAGGTGAACCACGCCCCACCACAGTGATATTGCAGTTAGCCAAAAGATCCCTTACTTATCCTGATGGTGTGATTGAAGATGTATTGACTAAAGTAGGACCGTTCATCTTGCTGGTGGATTTTGTACTCTTGGACTATGAAGTTGACGAAGCATGTCCCATCATTTTGGGAAGAGAATTCTTTTCAACCGTGGATGTTGTGATCAAGGTGAAGTCGGGAAATATGTCAATGATTGTGGATGGACAAGAGGCGGTCTTTGATGTGTTTAGGGAAGCAAGGTTGCCACCCCATTATGAAGACTTTACAATGAGATGAATGGTGGAGTCTAGAGGGAATAAGTAGGCGGTAGAACAACATTGTGTTGCATGAAAATTCAGCAAGGTAGGATATTAACCATCTCACTCATGTGAAGAAGAGAGAAGTCTTGTGTCGTGCTGCAATGTTAAATCAGGCGCTGTATAGGAGGAAACACATGAATGTCATGCTATGACTATAACTAAGGTGCTTGATGGGAGGCAACTCATCTTTCTAATATTTTTGTTTTTTTGAGATGAACAGAGAATTTGAGGTGAAAAGGCAGGGGAAAGAAGCTAAAAAAAATCCAAGTCTGGGGCAAAATACCTGGCTTGGGCCGCCAGGTGTTAAACTCCAGAAGGAAAAAATTCAGGTTGCTGCATTGGAGGCGCATCGCGCCAAACTCTGCTCACGAGAAAATTTCTAAGTGTCTGGCAAGGTGAGAGGTGCGTTGCGCTAGGTATGTGCTTGATGAAAATTTTTTGGTCCATGGGTCAATATTTGACCCAAGGACATTAAAATTACTAAAAATCATGGCCCCACACCTTTATTTTAAATCCCCATTCATCCTTTCTCATTAAAAAGTGAAAAACAAAAAGCAATAAAATTCTTTCTCTCTCCTCACAAAACCCGTAATTCCCCCTTCCTTTCTCCTCCATTGTTGTCTTCTCCAAGTAGCTTGGTAAAGTCAATATCTTCAACTCAAGTAAGTATTTTTCTTCTCTGTCTGTTAGTTAATGTTAGAAGCATGATCCCATACCCTTCTTCCCCAAGATGAAAGACCCAAAAATCATCATTGTTGGGGAGAATTTCGAATTTCACAATGTGGGTCTCTATAACTCTAATCTCTTAAGTTCTTCCGTAATAATGATATATCCTTGTTTGGGTTGCCTGTTGTTTGTTGAATTTAGTGAATCTAAGCTGTGAGTGTGAAGGGGGTGATGATGTGAATTCATGAAATTGGTGTGTTGAAGCATTGAATGTAGAGAGACAAAGTGCTTAATTCTTGAAAGTCTTGAATGTGAAGATTCTTAAGTTGTTGAAAAATTCATGTAATTCATTATGAAATGTAGTTTATATCATGTAGATTGTTTTTTGAAGTTATTGTGACTACTTCCATAAGTGGGTTGTTTGAATTGTGACCAAAAAGTGGGAAATTGAAGGAAATGGTCAAAATGAGGCATTCTTGAAAAGAAGAAAAAAAAATATAACAGAGATGAAAGATAATTCATGAACATGGTTTTAGTGTAAAGTTAGTGAATAATGTGGGTTGATGAGATTGATATGACAATGGGGGAAGTCTGAGTACCCTATTTGATAAATTCTCATAACTATGCTAGCGAATTAAGTGTTGGGTCATCTTCCACCTCTTACACCTAATTAGCTAACCTTGTTATTCAGGAACTAATGTTGCAAAGTTCTTGTTGTTTGTTTGTTTGGCAAGTACTATGGCATCATGAGCCTAGAAAGAAAAAGAAGTCGTAGTCGTTGACAAAGGTCTCAAGAAGCTCAAAAAGGGAACAAAAGGGTCAAAGTCATCAGTTGCAAAAGCATCCCCTTCTAGGAGGTTCGAAGCCAAAGCCGAAGAGGAGCATAGGCTTAAATGGTTTAATACACAAAAGGAGGACAAGTATGCTTTGGAAAACTTGATTGATGAGGTACGCCTTGCACATAACTACCCTACCATCAGGAGTTCAGATTGGAATATGTTTTTGTGGAGCTTGAGGAGTGCAACCTCACTTTGGTGAGAGAATTCTGTGCCAACTAGGATACTTTCTTTGGAAATAGCACCAAAGTCAAGATATGAGGTCAAGTGGTTCGCTTCATCATTCAGTCATTCAACGCTTTCCTTTGCATGCCTGTGGTGGACCCATCGATGTATGCCATATTGCTAGAGAAGCACCCATATAGTGACATTCACCACACACTACATGGTGAGAATTCAGCTGCCCATTGGGCAAGGGACCATAATAGCACCCATTCTACACTCTCATTTCCTACTTGAACAAGGAGGCGAGATTTTGGGTCAAGTTTGTCTGTGTTGTACTCTTTCCTGGGACACACACCACCAAGATCACTAGAGAGAGAATTGTGTTAGTGTATATGCTAATGAAAGGGCTACCTATCAACCTTGGTGCATTACTCAGAGATAACATGAGGAGATCCCACGACAACTTCCAATGGAAGTACTATTATGGCAGCCTTCTTATCTAATTTTTAAGAGAAGCTTGCATTGAGGAAGAAGAGGTTGATCTTCATATACCCCTAGCAGCGCACTTGACAGGCAAGGTGATGGATATCACAGAGGGCAAGGAGCCGACAAATTCCTCAATTCCACTTCTCACACCCACTGATCGTCGGGCTCAGGATGATAGTTGGCGAGGCCGTATGTCCGGGATGTTAGAGTTGCAGTTGGAGATTGGAGGTAGACCTACCGCCGATGAGGAGATGTTAGCACTGGAGGAATGATACTCACTGATCTTGGGCAAATTTATATGCCCAAGTGATACTCAAAAGTACCATTTTAGCCTTGTTTATCTATCAATGTGTATACATTCTGATGTAATTGGTAATAAAATGTGAATTTATACTAACCAACATGATTAGCATTGTTTTGCAGGTAAAATGTAATTTCGGGAAGCTAAAATGCATGTTGGAGGATATCGGGGTTGGACTTGGATGCGAGCAAGGGACAAGACATTAGACAACATGAAATAAAGGGGCTCCGAGATGGAGCCGTGTCACACTGCCATCACGGAGGCCTTCTGCCTGGATAGGGAAATTTCGCCCAAATTCTAGAGAGGGTCAGCGTTCGGTCCGTGGCACGGTGGCTTGGCTCCACGTTGCACGCCGTGCCACATTGAGCTTTAATTCCTGGACCCCCAGTTCCAGTGAAGGTCCGCGTCCGTAGCATGTCACGGAGGCAGTGCTCCACGATGCACTCCGTGACACGTTGCTCGTTATTCCGGGAAAAATTTCCAGCAGTATAAATAGAACACTTAGGTTCATTTTTCAATATTCTGACTTGGTGGAGCAAGAACGTGGGTTACAGGCAGTTCAGGGGACGAAAATATCAGGGTTTTTCTCTCTTTCTTTCTTCTTTAATTCAATTGCTTGTATGATTAACACTCATTTAAAGATGTTTAATCCACAAATGAGTGGCTAATTCCTCTTCTTGCTGAGGTTATGAACAATTGTGATGAGATGTGATCATTGATTCTTTGGTTTTTCATCTTTTCTTCCATGGTTGTTCCATTAATTCTTGTTCTTACTGCATTAATGTGTGGCCTACGTTAATGTACATCTAAAAAGTCCGGTTTCACTCGAGAGAGCAAGAAATTGGAAAGTTGTGAATTAATAGGATATGATCTCTTCTTGATTTGGGAAAATTGGGAATTGATTTTCTTTCAGGATAGAAATATACCTGAAAGTCGTATTAGTCAATTTAGGAACCGGGTTTGTATGGCTAGAACATGAATTGCATTTAATCACATAAATGTAGGTGGATGGTTCATGATTCTTAAGTGAGGTTAAATACGAGAGTTTTAATCTCTTAACAAATGTTCTTGGCTAGCAACCGAAGGAAATGATTAACCAAATTATGATGATAATAAATTTCATTACATGTTCGTTTAACCTCAGCATGCTCTCATTCATAGTTCAGACTCAAAGTAGATAATTGTTTTAGCTTTAGTATAAAAATTATAGAACAAAATATCAAACTCTTGGTTACACTGTTGTCTGCATTTTTAGAAGTAAAATATAGTACACTTGAACAAATTGCACTTCATCCAAGTCTCTGTGGGATCGATACTTGGCTTACTGAAGCCACTTACTACTTGTTCGACCACGTGCACTTGCGTGTCGTTTTATATACCCACAAATCACACCCGAACAAGTTTTTGGCGCCGTTGCCGGGGACTTGGCAATTGGTGAATTTGTTTTAAGTGTTAATTTACTGTATTTTTATTTTCTTAGTGTTGACAACTTGGTCTTAGCCTGTATTTTGCAGACTTAATTTCTGTTGAACACTGGCAAGAGACAAAGAGCTGGTGGAATCGTATATAGAGCCAGAAAGGATATTTCACAGTAAATGGAGAGAAGCTCTACAAAGAAAGCTGCAGTTGCTCAGACAGACGATCATGGAGCAACAACAGAATCCACTGGTAGTACGGGCAATGTTAGTGCCCGAAAAAGTAGCAGCTCGGCCGGTTCGCGAGGTGGCAATCCCACATGCTAATAATGTCACATCTAGCATCCGCAAACCTGAGCCAGGAGGGAGGTTTGAACTTAAGCAGAATATGGTGCAATTGCTGCACACTAGCGGGCAGTTTACTGGTCTCCCTCATGAAGATCCACAGCAGCATCTCCAAAATTTTTTGGAGATAAGTGACACTTACATCCCCACTGGAGTGTCATCAGATTATGTCTGGCTTACATTATTCCCATTTTCATTGTTGGGAGAAGCCAAGAGGTGGTTGAAAGCTGAGCCACCGAATTCTATTTCTACGTGGGATGATCTTGCAAGGAAATTTTTGATACGGTTTTTTCCCTCCGGTAAAACAACAAGACTTAGAAGTCAGATTCTAAGTTTTAAATAGAGAGAGGGAGAGAATTTATATCAGGCCTGGGAGAGATTCAAAACCATGTTGCGAGATTGTCCTCATCATCATCAGTCCAATGATGTGTTGGTGCACACTTTTATAGAGGGTTTGGAACCCCACACCAAAATATTGCTAGACTCGGCAGCTGGAGGACAAGCGCTGGAGAAAACTTATGAGGAGTTGTATACCTTGTTGAACCGTATTTCACAGGGCAATCCGGAATGGAATGCTGATTCAACAAGAGGCGGGACAAGGAAAGTAGCAGGAGTGCTAGAAGTGGATGGGTTTACAGCTATCGCTGCACAGATAGCTGCATTGCAAAATCAACTTAACACCCACTTCAGCAACATGACAATGAACCAGCCTCAAGCCCCAGTTAATGCAGTACCGCAAATATGGTGTGAAGTGTGTGGAAGCAGTGAGCACTCAGCTAAGTGTTGTGGAGCCAATCCTGACTCGGTAAACTTTGTGGGAAATGCGCAAAGGAACCACCAACTGTATGGTAATAGCTACAGTTCCAATTGGAGGAATCACCCTAATTTCTCATGGGGTAGAAACATCCATCAGGGACAAAGTTCGGGTCAGGGTGTGCAAAGGAAACAAGGAGGGCAGCAGAATTATCAAGCACAATTCAGAAACAACAATGCACCTCCTCCACCACCATCACCCAGCATTGAGGAGATGTTCAAGACCATGATAGCTAACCAAGCTCAATTGCAGGCTGACTATGTGAAATTGGCAGCCGAAGTGAAAAACAACCAGTTAGCTACCAAGGCACTTGAATATCAATTTGGGCAATTTGCTGGAGCCCAAAACACAAGGCCTAGAGGAGGACTGCCGAGCGACACGGATCCCAATCCCAAGCAGGTAAATGCAGTGACCACAAGGAGTGGTTTGCAGTTGAAAGAGGTGGAACCAGAAAGACCACCTCAACAGTCGGGAGCAGCAGAAGTTGAGAGGGAGCAAAGTTACTGAAAGGGGGAAGACTAAGGAAGCTGAATCAGAAAGACCTCCACCCCCGTTCCCTCAAAGATTAAAGAAACACAAGGAGGAGGCGTGTTTCAAGAAATTCATGGAGGTGCTGAAACAGGTACATATTAACTTACCTCTTGTTGATGTTTTGTAGGGAGTGCCAAAATATGCTAAGTATATAAAGGACATCGTGGCAAAAAAAAGTCGGTTGACTAAGTATGCTACGGTGGCTCTAACGGAGGAGTGCACTTCCCGGATTCAAAATAGACTACCCACAAAGCTCAAAGACCCTGGGAGCTTTACTATCCAGATTACTATTGGGCAGAGCATCCGAGCTCGTGGATTGTGTGATTTGGGAGCGAGCATAAATTTGATGCCTTCATCGGTATTCAGAAAGTTGGGTCTAGGGAGTCCTAGACCCACAACAGTAATCTTGCAATTGGCAGATCGATCCTTAGCCAGACCTGATGGCATTGTGGAGGACGTTCTGGTGCAAGTTGGCTCCCTAATTTTCCCAGTAGATTTTGTCATGCTGGACTTTGAACCAGACGTGGAAGTCCTATTTATTTTGGGACATCCTTTCTTGGCAACCGGGAAAGCACTAATTGACGTAGCTGCGGGGCAGCTAACAATGCGAGCACATGAGAAGGTGGAGGTGTTCGATGTGTACAAGGCACCCAAGCTCCCGATGGTGCACGAAGAACTCTCGGTGATCAATGTGATTGATCAAGGCGATGATAAGCAGATTAAGGATTCACGAGAGTTAATGGGAAAACCACCAGATCGTTGTAAGCACTACTGGGGGGAGGACGGTGATTGAGAGAAATCGTCCATCACCCTAGAGGACAACTAATCTTAACGACGTCGAGCCGCGACGGTAAACCAGGCGCTACACGGGAGGCAACCCGTGAAAAATTTTTCTTTCTTTTTGTAAAGTGTAAATAGATTTTTCTTTTTCTTTTTCTTGATTTACTACAAAATATTTACGTTTTAGTTTTTGTTTTATTTGTATTTAGAGTGAAACCTATAATTCTAACCAATTCTGTATAGTGAGATGAATTTCAGGTGAAACGGAGGAAAATATGCACGGAATCGCAAAGGAAAAGTCAAGGTATGAAAATTATCAAAAAGTGGCAAAACAGTGAGCTGGGGCGACAGCTCCGTGTCACGGAGGTGGACCTCCGCGTTACCTCCGTGACACGTTGAGGTACAGTCTGGATTTTTTAAAAATTTCCAGAACAGGCTCGCGATGGCTCCGTGTCACAGAGGCAGTGCACCGCGATGCACTCCGTGATACGTTGCCGTGTATATCGCGACGGGTCACACCGGGTCGCCAGGTGACCCGCGCGATTTCCCTGCTTTTTAACCCCGAAAAACCCCTTCCTTTCCTTATTTTTCAATTACTCCGTGACCAAAACCCATCAAAACCCATCCCCCTTCAACGTGACACGGAGGAGGCTTAGAAAATCATCGAATTTGCATAAATTCTTCAACTTCAAGGTATGTTCTTCGATTCCACCTCAATTTCTTGTCGATTTTCTTCGATATTGAGCATGTGAGGTGAGCTAAATTGCCCTAAGTAGAAATTAATCATGAATTCAATTTAATTGTTGTTGATGAATGTTCGAAATGTCGTTATGATTGCTTGAACTCATCAATTGCATAAATTAATCGAATTTGCTTGATAATATCATTTCTAGGGCTTGTTTTTGAACTTGAAGTTGAAAATGTAGTGAACTTGTGAATTTCATGCCGGGATGTACATGTTGAATGAGATGAGTCGATATACTAATTGTTAGGATGTTAATAGAACGACGGATTCTCGGGTTAAGGGAATGTTGAAATTTGTAAGAATTTGGTTGGTTGTATAGGTTCGTGTAGATAAATTTTCGTTGTTGTTTTGGTTTCTTTGTTTTTCCTTGCTAAGTGCGATGAGTAAAATGTTAGTGATGGTAGTGATTGTGAGTGGCTGTACAAAGTCTGAGTAGTACACAGAAGATATACCGTCGAATTCTTCGAACGCACTAAGCATGATTGTATAGTTGGTTATTGTGGTAAATAAAGATAATCTTGCCGTATTGTTGTAACTGTAGCAAAGGACTAAGTGTGGGGTAACCTAGCTTAACCCAACCTTAGCCGAAGTTAATATCCGTTAGCTTAACATTGATCTTGTCTACTTGGGTTGACAGGTAAAATGGCAAGCAGGCAAGACAAAGGGAAAGGCGCATCAACTTCGGGCCCCGGAAGGAAGCGAATCAGACTGGGCACAACAGTCCTAGCAGCACTAGCAGTTCCACGCGGCCAACGCTGCCAATACGGAACGAGATGGGTGACTGATGAGGGGAAAAAGTGGTACGCAAAGCACAAAGAAAACAAATATTTCCCCGAGGAGCATATAGCACGGGAACCATTGGCACAGGAGTTCCCTATGATGGACCACTGGATCGAGGCAGCTGGGCTAAATTTCATCTTTGAAGAGCCCAAGGAATGTAATTTGCACCTGGTTCGAGAGTTCTATGCCAATTGGAACCCAACTATCAGAAGTCACACCATCAAAATCAGAGGGTAAATAGTCACTTTGGAGCCCCACCACCTCAATGCCATCATAGGAGCGAGGGACACAGACGCCCACGTACTCCGACAGCTTAACATTACCCCACCGTATGCAGACATCAGACGCACATTGTGTGGGACTCGATCGACAGCTAGATGGAGCAGACACAAAGAGAGGGGCTACCACCAGACTCTGCCCTATTCACAGATGAACAGGGAAGCCAGAATATGGCTGAAGATTGTCTGTTCCTGCCTCATCTCGGGGGTACATATGACAGATGTAACCCGGGATCGTGTATGCCTGGTGTACGCCCTGATGAAAGGGCTGGAGATCAACGTGGGGGCGGTGATTATCTCCGCCATGAAGAGAGCCCGGTTGCATCAGGGGCACATGTATGGCTTTGGTGGACTACTCACCACCTTCCTCAGGGGCCTAGATGTCGAGGAGGAGGCCCTTGACTATATCCCGCAGATGGAGCGGCGGGCCTTAAATGTTACTAAAACTAAGGCTCCCGACACCACCCACGGGCCAGTGCTTACACTTGGCGAGCGACATGCTCGTGATGATCAGTATATGGCTCGAATGTATGGGATGTAGATGCTCCAGCTGAGGATAGGAGGGAGGCTGGCGACAGAGGAGGAGCTATGGCAGCTCGAGCTAGACTACCCTTTCGGCGAGAGCGCCAGGGCTCTATGTCGAGTGGGGCCAGCATTTGTAGAGCCCACAGATGATGATGTCCCCACATACGAGGAGACACGTCGGGAGGACTCCAATGTGGAGTCTGATGAAGACGACCGGGGCGATTCAGACATGGGAGATGAAGCAGCAGCACCCGACGAAGAAGTGGAATACTTTGACTGATCAGGGAGTTCCACCACCCGATTTTGTGCTATTTTAATTTTTGTGAACACTGGGGACAGTGTTCGAGCTAAGTGTGGGGTGGGAGTAGTTAGGTGTTGGGCTGGGCTGTTTTGTATGTATGCTCTAATCTGTTGTCGTGCATGTGAAATTTTGTTGTTCCCTGTGAGTTGTGAATTGTTAAGTTGTTGTTCTGTATTTGTAAATTCATGTGAAATTGATGTGTGTTGTTGAATGTTGCTAGCTGATTCTGTACATATTTTTGTTATCGAAATGATCGATATTTTTTTAAAATTTAAAATATTTTGTACATATTTTTCTATCGAAATGATCGATATTTTTGACATTTTTTTACTCTTGGGTTTCTCGGCGTTTGTTTTTGGTTCTTTTACCGAGAATGGTCCCATTGAATCGAAGTCATAGTAGTGACCGTTCTCTATGATGGATGGATGACGACCGTCTGAAGGGAAATGTAGTCGTTAGGAGTAGTTTTTTTCTCTCAAGTATTTTTCAGTTTTTTTCTTTGGTGGGTTGCATCCCAAAACCTGTAGTTACTGTATGGTTGCGAAATTCTGGTTGCGTGTTGTACATGATATTTAAAATGCAAAGGTGATTCATATGAAAGCATGCAACTTGGTAAATATGTTGAGATACCTAGGCCATAGAGTTCGATTCAGTGTGATTGAGGCTTAATGTTTGAATTCCTGTAATTAGCTGATTGAAGAGTCTGTGAATGCATCTTGAATTGAGCATGTGCAAAAAGTGTGAAGTGAGGTGTTGTTATTCCATGCTATTGTGAAGTGTCTAGAACTTGCCTGGTGTGTGTGCAAAACAAAATGAAGGAGGTGTATTGTGGGAAAGGATGTAGGCATTTCTTTGTTTTAACCGAGAGTTTCTATTTTTCCTTGTCGTACCCACCTTGATTGTATACCCTAGTCAGCTCGTTGAGCCTTTAGCCTATTATTTTTTTCTTTCGTCATAAAGTGTAAACCGAGCTTAATCCCTTCTTTTCATTAGCCGTAAAGTCTATACAAAACTCTTAAGCACTTAAGAAGAGAAAATCATTTTCCCGAAGTATCAAAGAGTGAGAATGGTGAAAAGAAAAAGAAAAGCAGAGTGATAGAAGAAAAGAAAAGGTTGAAGGTGCACTTGCTGTAAATAAACTTTAATGAAGGTGCATGAATAATCTTTGTTGTTGTGTCAAGTGTGCTTAATACGATGGGCCAAACTAAAGAAAAACATCAAGAATGGGATGATCAAAAAAAGAAACAATGTCCATGAGTTGATGGGATGTGTTGAAAAGGCGCTTAAGGATGCTAGTGGCTATTATTGGCTAACCCAATATTTACTAGTTCCGTAGCTTCCATTACAACCAGTTAAAGTCCTACGTGATCTTACATTGCACTTCTTTATATTAGTGGAGTAATACACTAAGGGCAAGCTTATGGGTCATGACATGATGCATGTGAATTCTTTTGGGAGAGAGAGCGAAATTGTGTTTACATGCCCCTGCTTAAAATTTTGTGAGTCATATGAGCAAAAAGGGGAAGATTCTCTTGTGTTGTGAGGGCACATGCTTGATGAAAGATTAATTTTTGTGTCAGATATCTTGATCAGCTGATTTGCATGAGTTTGCCAATATCGAGAGTCAATGCTTAAAGTCTAGGAGGTCTTGATGTATTGAAGGTCATTGCATTGATAGGGCCATGCATGTTTTCTTGATGATTTGCTGTATTGAATAATCGGTATGACCGTAGCCTAAATTGTCGAACCAAAGTGGCGAGGTTGGGATATAAATTGCATGAAGTGTAGGATTGTTGTTCGAGGACGAACAAGGATTTAAGTGTGGGGTAAGTGATCTTGGGCAAATTTATATGCCCAAGTGATACTCAAAAGTACCATTTTAGCCTTGTTTATCTATCAATGTGTATACATTCTCATGTAATTGGTAATAAAATGTGAATTTATACTAACCAACATGATTAGCATTGTTTTGCAGGTAAAATGTAATTTCGGGAAGCTAAAATGCATGTTGGAGGATATCGGGGTTGGACTTGGATGCGAGCAAGGGACAAGACATTGGACAACATGAAATAAAGGGGCTCCGCGATGGAGCCGTGTCACGCTACCATCGCGGAGGCCTTCTTCCTGGATAGGGAAATTTCGCCCAAGTTCCAGAGAGGGTCCGCGTCCGGTTCGTGGCACGGTGGCTTGGCTCCGCGTTGCACGCCGTGCCACGTTGAGCTTTAATTCCTGGACCCCCAGTTCCAGTGAAGGTCCGCGTCCGTAGCGTGTCACGGAGGTAGTGCTCCGCGATGCACTCCGTGACACGTTGCTCGTTATTCCGGGAAAAATTCCCAGCAGTATCAATAGAACACTTAGGTTCATTTTTCAATATTATGACTTGGTGGAGCAAGAACGTGGGTTACAGGCAGTTCAGGGGACGAAAATATCAGGGTTTTTCTCTCTTTCTTTCTTCTTTAATTCAATTGCTTGTATGATTAACACTCATTTAAAGATGTTTAATCCACAAATGAGTGGCTAATTCCTCTTCTTGCTGAGGTTATGAACAATATTGATGAAATGTGATCATTGATTTTTGGTTTTTCATCTTTTCTTCCATGGTTGTTCTATTAATTCTTGTTCTTACTGCATTAATGTGTGGCCTACGTTAATGTACATCTAAAAAGTCCGGTTTCACTCGAGAGAGCAAGAAATTGGTAAGTTGTGAATTAATAGGATATGATCTTTACTTCATTTGGGAAAATTGGGAATTGATTTACTTTCAGGATAGAAATATACCTGAAAGTCGTATTAGTTAATTTAGGAACCGGGTTTGTATGGCTAGAACATGAATTGCATTTAATCACAGAAATGTAGGTGGATGGTTCATGATTCTTAAGTGAGGTTAAATACGAGAGTTTTAATCTCTTGACAAATGTTCTTGGCTAGCAACCGGAGGAAAAGATTAACCAAATTATGATGATAATAAATTTCATTACATGTTCGTTTAACCACAGCATGCTCTCATTCATAGTTCAGACTCAAAGTAGATAATTGTTTTAGCTTTAGTATAAAAATTATAGAACAAAATAGCAAACTCTTGGTTACACTGTTGTCTGCATTTTTAGAAGTAAAATATAGTACACTTGAGCAAATTGCACTTCATCCAAGTCTCTGTGGGATCGATACTTGGCTTACTAAAGCCACTTACTACTTGTTCGACCACGTGCACTTGCGTGTCATTTTATATACCCACAAATCACACCCGAACACTCACTCACTGAGAGTGCGATGTTGATGTGCAGAGTGGGACTAGCTTTCGAGGAGCCTCTAGATGATGATGAGGCCACAGTGTTGACTAATGGTGTTGATGATGTCAATGAGGATGAGGTGGATGATGCCACCACACGAGCCATGCAGGTTGATGGTAAGGATGATGATGATGATGATCAGCAGTATAATTATGATGATTAAGACTTTTTTTAGAGGCCCATGAAGTTTTTTTTCTCTCCCTGCTTGATATGATTGTGTGTGCATTGGAGGTAGTGCACTGTTTAAGTGTGGGGTAGAGGAAATAGATTTCCTTTTTATTCCTTCTTTGCTAAATTTTTAATGGGTTTTCGCATTAGTAATAATTCTCTTTTGTCATTCTCTGTGTTGGTAGTAGATTTGTGATTGTTGAAACTGTTCGGGTTGTTTCGCAACTACACGCAAGTGCACGTGGTCAAACAAGTAGTAAAATGGCCAAAGTAAGCCAAGTATTGATCCCATAGGGACTGGACCAAGGTAATAATCGAATCAAGCGTTAATTAACTCTAACTCTAATAATGCAGACAACAGTTTCAAGAAGATTTTGGGAGTTTGTTTCCTAATTTCTACTAAACTAAAACAAATGTACAATTTGAGTCTGAACTATAGTAATGAGCATGTTGAGGCTAAAACGAACATGCAGGGAAGCAATTTATTAATACAAATCGATTAATCTTTCCTTCGGTTGCTAGTCAAGAACTATTGCCTATGGATTAAAACTCTCGTATTTAATCCAACTTAAGAATCATGAACCTTCCACCTATATTTCTGTGATAAAAAGAAATTCATGTTCTAGCTATACGAAACCGATTCCTTAATTGACTAATACAACTTTTAGATATATTTCTATTCTGAAGGTAAATCAATTCTCAATTTTCCCAAACTAAGAAGAGATCATATCCTATTAATTCACAACTTTCCAATTTCTTTCTTTCGAGCGCAAACTGGATTTTTTAGATATACATTAATATTGCCCAAACATTAATGCAGTAAGAACAAGAATTAATAGAACAACCATGGAAGAGAAGATGAAAAACCAAGATGATCAATAATTACATTCCACTACAAATGTTCTTAACCTCAGCAAGAAGTGAATTTAGCCACTCATTTGTGGATTAAACATCGTTAAATGAGTGTAAATCATACAAACAATTGAAATAAAGGAGAAAGAGATCGAGAAGAACCCTAAGATTTTCGCCCCCTCAACTGCCTGTAACCCACGTCCTTGCTCAACTAAGTCGTCTAAAATAAAACCTAAGTGTGCTATTTATACTAGTGGAAATTTTTTCCGGAATAACAAGCAACGTGTCACGGAGTGTATCGCGGAGCACTGCCTCCGTGACACGGAGTGTATCGCGGAGCACTGCCTCCGTGACATGGTGTGTATCGCGGAGCACTGCCTCCGTGACACGTTGTTGTTCCACCACAGGCCAAATTTTGCATTTTTTCTTGTTGACTTTCACGTTTTGCTCTTGATTCCATTCCTCCACTTCACCAAATCATGAATTAGTTCCTCAAATGCATTATTAACCTTCAAAAACAAGGACTAATCATGTTGGTTAGTATATATTCACATTTACATAAAATCACATGAGAATGTATATAAATAATTAGATAAACAAGACTAATTGAGTTATAAAGTAGCACCTGGGCATGCAATTATGCCCAAGATCACAACCCCACACTTAAAGTCTTGTTCGTCCTCAAACAAACCTTTTACATCTCATGCACATGAAGACTTACACATAGCTAATTTTAGTAAGACAATTCAAGCTACAGCTACAATGACTGTTTAAGATAGCAAGCTAAAAATAGAGCATGCAGGATTTAATCATTGAAATGAAATAAGATTATGTTAAGACTTCCGAACCTCAAGAATTGACTCTCTATCTTAGCAAACTCATGCAAATCAACTGATCAAGAAATCCAACATGAATTATATCCTTCATTAAACATGTGCCCTCACAACAAGAGAGTTACCCATTTTCACACGCAAATTTTTAAATCACAACATGTATGGGTAAATGAATAGAATTACACTCACTCTCACAAAGAATTCACATGCATCATGTAATGACCCATAAGCTTGCCCTTAGTGTTTTACTCCACTAATTTAAGGATGTTTGAACGTAAGTTCAAGTAGGACTTAATGGGTTGTAATGTAAGCTAAGGGACGGGTAGGTACTATCCTGGCCAGTAATAGTGACTATCTCCCCCAAGCGCTTTTAATGCATCCAACATTCATTAAGGACATCTCTTTTCTTACTTCCTCCTTATTCTTTACAATCCTGAATTTTCTCTTCTTGTTCCCATTTTTTTAAGCACACTCAGCTTAGTAGTAAGGAGTACTTAAGCAAATTTTTTTTTCATTCATTTATTTTCTTACTCCCTACTAATAATCAACCATTTTTACACAAGTGCACCTTTTTCCTTTTCTCAACTTTCACAACTTCTACTTTTCCTTCTTTTTCATGCTTCTCACTCCTTCACTCTATGGAATTTTTTCACTTAAGCGCTTAGGAGTTTTGGATAAAATTCAAGGCTAATGAAAGAAAAAGGATTAAGCTTCTGTTGTAGCTATCAAATAATAGGCTTAAGGCACAATGGGGTTCACTAGGATTCAACATTCAAGGTAGGTAAAGTGAGGGATAAAAATTAGGTTCATTAAAAGAAATGCCTAAATCATCTCCTACAGTCCACATCCTTCATTTCGTTTTATAAACACACCAGGCAAGTTCTAGACACTCCACAATAGCATGGAATAATCAAAAACCATACACTCATGGCACATGCTCAATTCAAGACATACTCAGCAGATTTTTTTTTAACTTAGCTAATCACAAGAATTCAAACATTAAGCTTCAATCATATCAAGTCAAATTCAAGAGCCTAGGTGTCTCAAACATAGGTATACCACTTGCATGCTTCAACACTAAACATACTTGCATCTTACTATCATTTATAGCACATAACAAGAATATCAAGCCATCAATTAGCTACGGGTTCAAAAACCAAAACCTATTGACTAATATTTCCTCAAGACGGTCGTCATCCATCCATCGTCGGAAACAGTCCCTAACTATGACTAAAACCATTATATACAAACAAAGAAAATTGTTTTATTCTTCGGTTCAAAGACCCCCCCGTCGAAAAAGAACCGAAAAGAAAAACTAACGGGTGATGAACTCATGCTTAACTCACAAAAATTTTTCAATTTTCTCACAAGCATTACATTCACCAAAAATTGCTAAGCACAAAAATTTGAAATTTCCCTTGAAATTTACCTCACCCCACACTTGAATCATGCTATATCCTCATAGCATCAAATTAACATTTAAAGAGGGTGAGAAATACTCCCTGAGGCCTTTAGGCCTAGCTACAACATGCTTTTCTTCAACTTGCACAAGTGGGTGTTTGACCCCACACTTTTTCTCTTCCATGCTTGCTAGCTTCCTCCTCCAAGGGTACTCAGACTTCCCCTCCATCTGTGCTTAACTTTCCACCAAAACGACACAATATGAAAATAAACAAAAATCAACTCAAATGCAAGAAATTAAAATGGTACTTGTGGTACCCTTGGGTTGCCTCCCAAGCAGCGCCTAATTTTACGTCGCAGCACGACGTAACAAGTTTCACCACTTTTTCCTCCACCTTATGGATATGAATCTCACCCCTAATTTCTTTTCTAATTTCCTTTTATGTTATATGGGTGGTGGTGAAAAATTGTAAGGACCAAGTAGTAGATGTTGCCTTTTGTACTTATTGGCCCTTAAAGCGAAGTCATTTTGTCTATCCGAGTTAGCATATTTCAAAATACGGGGCTTGGTCCTCCTCTAGACATTTCTCTATAAGCTTGGAAGACTCTATTTCTTGGTTGTCAACCAAACTTAATATCTAAAAATGCTTCGAGTGTGGTCCAATACGCCTCAACTCTGAAACTGCATTATGCTTAACCTCCTTACTTGTATACACCTTCTCAGCATCGACATCTATCTCTCCATTAATGTCAACTGGGGGATACTCTATCTCTTCTTCCATGAATGGATTTTCCATAAGGTGAGCCCATCACGTGGACACTCAAGAGATTCTAATTGTTGGGTTTCATCCAAAAATTCACCCTTGTCTCCCTCTTGCAGTTACTCTTGAATATCGCCTAATACTGTTACCTGCAATTTATCACAAGCTTCAACCTCAGCAATCATCTCCGTGACTTTGACACTCATCCTTTCTAGAGCCTCTGCATTCTCTTCTTGCTGAATTCTCAATGCTGCCATCGCCTCCTTCATTGCTTTTGATTGCTCAAGGAGTTGTTTCAGCATGTCTTCTATTTGAGCTTGGTGTCCCAAGTCCTCATTTTCAGCATGCCTATATTCAGCAAAAATAATAGAAGGATCATAGTAGGGGCTTGGGGGAGGGGAGTATGCATTTGGACAGCCATCCCAATGGCCATCTTGATCACCACATATATTGCACGTGTTATAGTGGTGCCACGAGTGGTGTCCTCAGCAATTCAGACAAGATTTGCCAAAATATGAGTATCCACCATTTAAACCATTTGTATTCCACGATGTCATGTCAAGAAGGGTATCCGAAAGAAAATAAAAAAGAATTAAAACAAATATCTACAATTTTTATTTTTATTTTTATTTTTATTTTAAAAATAAGACTAACACAAGAATTGTATACCTGAAAGAGAAAGGCTAAGACCAAGTTGTCAGCACAATATAGAAATCGTAGACTAACACTTAAGAAAACAATTTTACCAATTGCCAGTCCCCGGCAACGGTGCCAAAAACTTGTACGGGTTGTTTCACAACTACACGCAAGTGCACGTGGTCGAACAAGTAGTAGAATGGCTAAAGTAAGCCAAGTATCGATCCCACAGGGACTGGACCAAGGTAATAATCGAATCAAGCGTTAATGAACTCTAACTCTAATAATGCAGACAACGGTTTCAAGAGGATTTTGGGAGTTTGTTTCCTAATTTATACTAAACTAAAACAAATGTACAATTTGAGTCTGAACTATAGTAATGAGCATGCTGAGGCTAAAACGAACATGCAGGAAAGCAATTTATTAATACAAATCGGTTAATCTTTCCTTCGGTTGCTAGTCAAGAATTATTGCCTATGGATTAAAACTCTCGTATTTAATCCAACTTAAGAATCATGAACCTTCCACCTATATTTCATTGATAAAAAGAAATTCATGTTCTAGCCATACGAAACCGATTCCTTAATTGACTAATACGACTTTCAGATATATTTCTATTCTGAAGGTAAATCAATTCTCAATTTTCCCAAACCAAGAAGAGATCATATCCTATTAATTCACAACTTTCCAATTTCTTTCTTTCGAGCGCAAACTGGATTTTTTAGATATACATTAATATTGCCCAAACATTAATGCAGTAAGAACAAGAATTAATAGAACAACCATGGAAGAGAAGATGAAAAACCAAGATGATCAATAATTACATTCCACTACAAATGTTCTTAACCTCAGCAAGAAGTGAATTTAGCCACTCATTTGTGGATTAAACATCGTTAAATGAGTGTAAATCATACAAACAATTAAAATAAAGGAGAAAGAGATAGAGAAGAACCCTAAGATTTTCGTCCCCTCAACTGCCTGTAACCCACGTCCTTGCTCAATTAAGTCGTCTAAAATAAAACCTAAGTGTGCTATTTATACTAGTGGGAATTTTTTCCGGAATAACAAGCAACGTGTCACGGAGTGTATCGCGGAGCACTGCCTCCGTGACACGTTGTTGTTCCACCACAGGCCAAATTTTGCATTTTTTCTTGTTGACTTTCACGTTTTGCTCTTGATTCCATTCCTCCACTTCACCAAATCATGAATTAGTTCCTCAAATGCATTATTAACATGAAGAGAAAGAACCCCTTTTATATAGAATCCTAGAAGGGGCTGGTCAAAGACTCAATTAAAGAAATTATGTTCCCTGGAGACATAAGAGGCTGCCCACAGTTAGACCAATGTAGTCAACATAGATTAAAACAAAATACTAAATGGCATTGAAAGCTGCCACACACAAGGTCCTAGAAAGTCAACATCTATAAAACAACTCTTAAATATTCTAGAAACTAATTAAAAATTACTGCAATATTTTCTCCCATTGGGGGATAATTTGGGGCCCATTCCATCTCCTTTTGAACTTTAATTTGGGCCTCCAAATAGATGTAAGAGTTGAAGAAAATATATTCATTGGGCTTGACATCTTCTTCCATCAGAAGACACGTTTTAATAGCAAATTTCAGCCCATTTGAGTTTGTCTTGAAATTTCTTATTTGATGAAACTTTCAAATCCTTATCCATGTCTTTTAATGACATTGAGCTATCATGGATGCTATCATTCTCCCCTTATTAAAGAAGATTTTCCCTCGAATCTTGACAATGACTATATCTACATCTTCATTGGATTTGAGCGTCTTTGGTTTCTATCGTTTTCCCCCACTTAAAGAAGATTTGTCCTCAACGCTTGACCAATACCTACAACCAACATGATAAAAAAATTAGTAGGATGTAAAAAACGAAAGTAGAGAAAGCATTTGGTAAAAATAACACCAGGTAGTAACCAATGCAACCACTTAATCCATTTAGTTCTTTTATGCACAAACACCCCTTTTAAATATCCAAGCACTACATCATTTAACAAAATAATGTAATTACCCACACAAGCAGTTAAAAAATAATTCATAAGCTCTTTAAACAATAGATGGTCATTAGCTATACCAAAAACATATGAATACTAATCAAACATACCATATTTGTTCTTGTTAAACAACTTAACCTCACCATTGGATATACCATAATCATGATATGGATCAAAAGCAATTCTTTTGAGAAGTGGCTTTGATTGAACCTGTAAAAATGGATCTTTAGAACAAGATAAAGATACTAAGTTAGAAACCTGGAGCACTTCTCTTTCTCTACAATTGAGCTATTACATTCATAATTTAGCTCAACATTCTCAACATCTATGGCTTCAAATGTTTGACGTGTCTCATTTCCTTCATTGGCAACCTCTCTAGTGATATTCTCAAACCATAACAGACTAGAGATCACTTTAAAGTCTTCTCCAATTTCTTACTGCAATGAGTTATTGTATACTTTAAAACCCCAACCAATGTTAGTTTCTTCCTCAAATGAGGTACTATCATCCTCTTCACAAGGTTCTTCCCTATTCTGCATGGATCGAGAAGTGATACTAAAACAAGAAAGATTTAGCAAATTTGAATGTGAACAAGATTCATTCTCTCTCAAATTTCCTTAGACTTGTTCACTCAAGTTGCCCTGCACCTCTCTTTCATCACATTGTGATAGAGTGCTTACATGAGAAGAATAATTAACAAGAGAAGGATCGCTCCCAATTTGATTTATATCTTTACTTAAAACTTTGGCCTCATGAATTTGTGGTACAAGTTCGGTTTCATTTGAAACAAATAGATCATCAATAAGGTCATACCAAATGAGACAATCAAAGTCAAACTTATCTTCAACTTGCAATTGCTTTCATAAATCATTGGCCTTTACACTTTCCAAAATCCTCTTTAAAACTGAATTTCCTTACTTCATGCAATTATTGTTCCAATTCTTCGTTGATTTCTTCTTCATTGACCTGTACATTTGGAATAGAAACAATCAAAAAAGAATGAGTTAATTTGTTAGACCTTGAATAAGAATCTCTCACAGTAATGCAATATATTCTTTTAATCTCTTCATTTTTTTCATCACTTAAATACACTGGTTCACTCTCTATTTTACCTCTCAAACTCACATTACTCAATTCTTTCCACTCATTCTTACTTGTTGACAACTCACTCTCTTCAGTCATCAATGCCTCTCCTTTTTCCTCTCTTGAGTTGTCAAGTTGCCCACCCTTACTTCTCTCTTTCTTTTTGTCTCTCATCCTTAATTTTATTTGGTGTGGATAAGTTTATCACTGCACTAGCTCCCATGTACTTCCTAAGACTCCCTCTTTTATCCCTTGGAGGACTTCTAAGGTCAACTCTAATTTAGGCTTCTCAAACCTGTTGTTGTTTCCCTCTTGCATTCCTTTTCCTTAAGATCTCCATAGGTGCCAAAGAAACAAGGGCAGTCTTTTTTCCATAGTCTTCCACCAAATAGTACCTATTCTTTTCTGGATCATATGAAGCTTTTATATAGAGATACCATGGCCTTCCCAATAAGACATGACATGTGATTAAGGGAACCACATCCCACCAAACCTCATCCTTATATCTCCCAAGATTAAATTGCACCAGCACTCTCTTGACCACCTTTACTCCTTTGAAGGTGTAGGATGAAGTATTCTTAACACAAGATAAACCCACCTTTTTAACAAAGTAAGCACTGACTAAGTTGTGAAAAACATTTCTATCAATTTTAATAGCACACAGATTAGACAATACTTCCATTCTAGTTTGAAAAATCTTGTTAACTCTATCATGGTCTCTTCTAGGATTCTTTGCATCTGATTCCCAATCATCCCCACTATAATCATCCATTCCTTCATTCTAATTGCTTTCAAAATCTGTAGGAACATGAACAAGAGATTGTTAGTAGTAAAGTTGTCTCACATGCACTTCCTCACATGTATCTTTTAATGGCTGTCAACACTCCTATATCACACAATAAGGCTTTTACCCTCAAATAATCTCACCACTCTAGTCTTTTACCACTCAAAGGATGCTCCTCAAAGTTCTTCAATGAACCAACAACTCAAACACTTCAAAGCAAGTTCCAATATTTAGTTCAAGAATGGAGTTTATATCAAATAAAGAAAAGGACAGAAAAAGTATAACAGACTGGAAACAAAGGAGTACACAATGAAAAATTTCATAGAAAATAAAAAATACGCACAAATCACTAGACTACACTAAGTATGAACAAATACTTAAAGTATCTAGCAAGAGAATAATAGAAAATTAAATATAGTATATAAACACTTTCAAGAACACCAAGAACATATTCCATGAGCTTTTTGAATCAAAGGAGCTACAATGACCATTACTATCCCCAAGTGACTTTTGAGTCTCTTGTGGAAAAAAATTCAAAAAACATTCAAATCAAATGAGATTTTCAAGATATTGATCAGATATTTAATAAATCAAAGTCACCAAATCACAACATAAAACATAGAACAAAACATGAACAAGTGAAGAACACTAGAAACTGCTGTTCATGTCACTATTCACTTAAAGAAATAATTTTTTTTGACTTTTTCTTTGGGTTACTGTTCACGCTACAACAACTTTTCTTTTTCTTTTTCTTTTTTTTTGTAGTTTTCTATGATTCAAATCAGTAGATTGGGTGAGTATAAGAATACCCAATCATCCAAAGCTCTGATACAACTTGATAAGACATGGAAAACGGAAGACTCTAAAAATTAGAAGATTAGAAAGGGGGAAGGAATTGATTCTTGAAAAGAGAAGAAACAAGAAATAGTGAATCAATTAAGAAGAAGTAGAAGAAGAAAAGGGGGGAGGGAACTCAAGCAAGGAATATTACCATTGGAGAAATCCAAGTTATGGTTCAAAGTAGAACAAAAAGGGAATAACCCAAAGAGAACCTACAAAGCTCTCACAAGCCACAAGGCTGCTACTAATATATTAAATCAAACTTAGTTACAATGAAAAGAAAGAACCCACTTTATATAAAATCCTAGAAAGGGTTGGTCAAATACTTAATTAAAGAAATTATGTTCCCTAGGGACACTTTGAGTTTGACTTGAAATATCTTATTTGATGAAACTTTCAAATCCTTATCCATGTCTTTTAATGACATTGAGCTTCCATGGATGCTATCAATAACTAATGAGTTGCTGGGACAAGCTCCCAGCTAACTCCAAATCTAAATAGAAGAAAGCAAAACTGAGCAAAATAATGTTCATTCTCGAAAGATGAGGACTCACCAAAAAGGACAACTAGAGTCTTATGAGAAAAATCGGCTAATGAGGCTGTGACTAAGATCTTGCAGCTGTATCATAAAATGATACAGCATAAAAGTATGTGTCAGTAATTTGAATGTTCTAAGTAAGTGAGAGTAAGCATAACACAATGGAATAAACAAATGTACTGAATAGACAATGCAATGACCAATTATTACTGCTAAAGCTGAAATAACTGGACTAAACTAAGGTGGTCTAAGTGACCCTGTCTGATGGTCAAAGACGTGCTCTGAATTTGAGATACTAGTCTATAAGACTATACTGAACTCATAACTGTACTGAGCAGTTTGAAACTGTTCTGAACTAAGTAAGATGAGACTGAGCTAAACTGGACTAAACTTATACTAAGCTGAACTGAGCTAAACTGAGATAGAATTAATTAGTGAGAGAGTTTATAACTGACATATAACCACGTGAGCTAGACGTGGAGTCCGATGTATACACCCCATCGGTAGGACCCAATATACTTTGCCAAGGTATAGAGGCATGAACTGGGTGATCATAAGAGTCTGGGGCCATGAGGCCAATAAAACTATAATATATGGTGGCAACGTAGTTTTTGGAACCAGGTGCGCTGGAACCCCAGTCCGCTTGGTGCTAAGTCCTACTCCCAATGGATAGTCCTAGACTGAATACAAAGTCATAACTCGAAACTGGGGCCCTAGACTAGTCAGGAACACCTATATGACAACACCCTGAGAGTCTTATCGGACCAAATTCTAGAACTGGGTTCTAAGAACAGTCAGAGTTGCTTATCTAGAAGCATCGTAACCATCTAAGAACAAGTTGTAATTTGTAACTGGGGTCCTAAGGCTGGTCAGAGTTGCTTATCAGAAAGTGTCATGACCGCCTAATGAACCACTAAAACTGAGTTCTATGTTTGAATAATTGGGAGGTACTACTGACACCTCGGGAATTTCTGTAGTTAAACTGATCAACTAACATTTCTGTCTGACATTGAGTATTCTAATATTTTTAACTGAATTGCATTGACATCAATCTAACTAAATTTTCAGCACCAAACAACATGGGAATCCTCAACACTAAGGGAATCAAGCAAATTTCACTGTTTAATCACTATTGCATGCTTCTAGATTTCTACGTTCAAGGTCTAGGGCTAAATTTCACTTTACAAGAACAAACATCATTTCAGTCACAAGCCGGGGGGGGGACATCTATAATTAACATAAAATAATATTCCACATGAATTAAATGAAGTATGACTGACAAATTCCTAACATTCGATAGCTTCAGGTCTAGAACTGATAGAGAGAAATAGAGAGAAATTCTGGGGACACAAGGGAAGAATTATTCCCTTGTTGAATTTCCCACATACCTGGATAGAATTCCCCTGAAGAAAGGACCTTGAATGGCTGCAATTGATGAAGAACCCTAGACCTCACTTGAGAGCTTTGGAAGAAAACTTACGCAATTTATAAGAAGATCTGAGTGGGAATGAGAGGGGAAACCATTTAGCCCCTTTAAATTCCCTTAAAATATACCAAAACAACGTAGTTTATAGTATAAAAGGTTAGGAAATTCGTAGGAAAGCTGACTTTCAAGCCCCCACGAGGGACCTAATGGGTTGTGCCCAGTGACAAAGACTCGTGGTCACAATTTTGAGGTACACTGCACAAAATCCCAAACTGGTCACCACGGGGGACACCACGACTCTTGGTGTTCCCAATGACTCGTGGTGACCCACCTGTTGCCAATAATGCCTAAAGTTTTTTGGAGTCACCATAGGCGACACCATTACTCGATGTTTCCCAAACGAGTCATCATGATGACCTGTTGAGTACACTGCCTGACCTTTCCATCTCCCAATCAAACACTGACCACGGGTCACCCCACGACTCGTGGTCACACCCGTTCCCCCCCCCCCCCCTCCTCCAAATTTTTCATCAAGTTCAAAGTCCTCACCAGGAGTCACTTAACGACTCGTGGTCACCCCCACAGGTCACAGGACGACTAGTCTTGTGACCTGGTGCAGATTTTCCAGTTTTCTCCATTTTAACTCCCGGGTCTAGTCTTTGAGTTTCTGGGGCATTACAATGTCTCCCCCTTGGCAACATTCATCCTCGAATGTTGGAAAACACATAGGAAAGTAGAAAATGGCAATCTTTATACTCAAATATTGATTATGAGAATTGAAAACTAACAGAATGACTACCTATGAACTGAATCACAAGTATGAACAGAATATACTAATCATACACATATTCATTTACATGAAATAAACTAGAAACACAATAACTGAAAAGGATTTTCAGGGAGGAAATTGATACCTTAAACTAAAACTGAGTGGGAAGGAAACAAATGGGGCTATCTAGCCATCATATCTACTTCGGCCTCCCACGTGGCTCCCTCAACATGCTGATTTCTCCACAAGACTTTGACCGAAGCTACCTCCTTGTTCCTCAGCTTACGAACCTAACGGCCAAGAATTTGGACTGGGACCTCGTCATATGAGATACTATCTTTTACTCCCATACTGACCAATGGCACAATTGAAATTGGTCACCGATGCACTTCTTCAATAGTGACACATGGAATACTGGGGCATAGATGCCAACTGAAGGTAATTCCAGCTCATAAGCTACCTTGCCAATTTGCTTCAGAATTTTGTAAGGTCCCACTTATCTCGGACTGAGCTTTAATTTCTTCCCAAATCTCATTACCCCTTGCATTGGTGAAATTTTCAGATAAACCCAGTCATTTATAGAAAACTCCAATTCTCTCCTCCTCATACCAGCATAAGACTTCTAACGGCTCTGAGCTATTTTCAATCTTTCTCGGATGAGCTATACTTTCTGCATAGCTTCATAAACCGATTTTGGCTTGATTAAAGTAGCTTTACTAACATCAAACCACCCGATAGAAGATCTACACCTCCTGCCATACAATGCCTCAAATAGGGCCATTTGAATACTGGAGTGGTAGTTGTTGTTGTAGGCGAACTCAATGAGAGGCAAGTGATCATCCCAACTACCAGTAAATTTTATCACGCATGCTTTCAACATATCTTCTAGTGTCTGAATAGTTCGCTCGGCTTTTCCATCTGTCTGCAGGTGAAAAGTTGTGCTGAGCTTGACTTGGGTACCAAGTCCCTTCTGAAAAGACTTCTAGAAATGCGAGGTGAACTGGGTACCTCAATCTGAAATAATAGCTAATGGCACCATGAAGTCTGACCAACTCTCATATACAAAGCCTAGCAAAATCCTTAGCTGAATCAGTAGTTTTAACTGGGAGGAAGTGTGATGACTTAGTCATTCGATCTACTGTTACCCAGAATTATGCTACCGACGATTCCTACGTACACCCGTAATAAAGTCCATATTTAATTCTTCCCACGTCCACCTGGGTATACTAATATTCTGAGTCATACCTCCAGGTCTCTAGTGTTCTACTTTAACTTGTTGGCAATTCGGGCATTTAGTTACAAATTCTTCGATGTCTCTCTTCTTGTCGTTCCACCAATAAATATCCCATAAATTATGGTACATTTTAGTAGCACCAGGGTGGATGTAGTATCTCAAGCTATGTGCTTCAGCTAGTATCTGTTGTCTCAAATCACCGATGTTTGGTACACACAATATGTCCTGGTAACAGAGCATACCATCTCCCCTTTTGGAGAAAGCCTCAACTTCTTTCCTGAGAACCGCTTCCTTAAGATTAAGAAAAATGGGATCTTCATCCTGTTTGGACTTAACTTCAACAACCAAAGAGGAATCTGACCCACTTTGCATTACCACTCCACCTCACCTGAGTCAACCAACTATACCCCTAACCGAGCTAGTCGATGAATATCCTTTGCATGTGTCTTTCTGCCCTTTTCAACATGGGCCACGTGTTCGGGCGGTTTGGCAACTACACGTAAGTGCACGTGGTCGAACAAGTAGTAAAATGGCTTAAGTAAGCCAAGTATCGATCCCACAGGAAATGAACTAAGGTAATAATTAACTTAAGTGTTAATGAACTATAACTTTAAGAATGCAGACAACCAATTAAACAATATTCAGAGAGTTTGAGTTTCCTAATTTCTACAAATCTAAGATAGAATTCTAAAGTGAGTCTGAACAATAGTAATGAGCATGCTGAGGTTAAAACGAACATGCAGGGAAGTAATTTGTCGATACAATTCAATTAATCTTTCCTTCGGTTGCTAGTCAAGAATTATTGCCTTTGGATTGAAACTTTCGTATCCTACCCAACTTAAGAATCATGAACCTTCGACCTATATTTCTGTGATAAAAGAATTTCATGTTCTAGCCATACAAAACCGATTCCTTAATTGACTAATACGGCTTTCAGATATATTTCTATTCTGAATGTAAATCAATTCTCAATTTTCCAAAACTAAGAAGAGATCATATCCTACCAATTCACATCTTTCCAATTTCTTTCCTTTCCAAAATCAAAATTGGATTTTTTAGATATACATTAACATTGTTCAAACATTAATGCAGTAAGAACAAGAATTGATAGAACAACCATTGAAGAAAAGATGAAAACTAAATTGATCAACAATTACATTCCACTACAATTGTTCTTAACCTCAGCAAGAAATGAATTTAGCCACTCATTTGTGGATTAAACATCACCAAATGAGTATAAATCATACAAACAATTGAGATAAAAGAGAAAGAGATAGAGAAGAACCCTAGGATTTTCGTCCCCTCAACTGCCTGTAACCTACGTTCTTGCTCAACCAAGTCAGAATAATTAAAAATAAACCTGAGTGTGCTATTTATACTGGTGGGAATTTTTCCCGGAATAACAAGCAACGTGGCATGGAGTGTATTGCGGAGCACTCCCTCCGTGCCACGATGCAAACGCGGACCCTCTCTGGAATCAGGTTCCTCAGCAATTTCTCCTTGGCGTGCCATGGCCTGCAATGCGGAGCCAGGCCAACGTGCCACGGCGCAGTCGCGAACCTTTACTGAAAGTTGATGTCCCAGGTCAATGTCCCCAACGTGCCAAGGCTTGTATCACGTGGCATTGCCTCCGTGTCACGGACTTGTTCGGCCGTTTTGGCAACTACACGCAAGTGCACGTGGTCGAACAAGTAGTAAAAAGGCTTAAGTAAGCCAAGTATCGATCCCACAGGGACTAAACTAAGGTAATAATTAACTTAAGTGTTAATGAACTATAAATTTAAGAATGCAGACAACCAATTAAACAATATTTGGAGAGTTTGAGTTTCCTAATTTCTACAAATCTAAGATAGAATTCTAAAGTGAGTCTGAACAATAGTAATGAGCATGCTGAGGTTAAAACGAACATGCAGGGAAGTAATTTGTCGATACAATTCAATTAATCTTTCCTTCGGTTGCTAGTCAAGAATTATTGCCTATGGATTGAAACTTTCATATCCTACCCAACTTAAGAATTATGAACCTTCGACCTACATTTCTGTGATAAAATAATTTCATGTTCTAGCCACACAAAATCGATTCCTTAATTGACTAATACGACTTTCAGATATATTTCTATTCTAAATGTAAATCAATTCTCAATTTTCCAAAACTAAGAAGAGATCATATCCTACCAATTCACATCTTTCCAATTTCTTTCCTTTTCAAAATCAAAATTGGATTTTTTAGATATACATTAACATTAGCCAAACATTAATGCAGTAAGAACAAGAATTGATAGAACAACCATTGAATAAAAGATGAAAACTAAATTGATCAACAATTACATTCCACTACAATTGTTCTTAACCTCAGCAAGAAGTGAATTTAGCCACTCATTTGTGGATTAAACATAATCAAATGAGTATAAATCATACAAACAATTGAGATAAAAGAGAAAGAGATAGAGAAGAACCCTAGGATTTTCGTCCCCTCAACCGCCTATAACCCACGTTCTTGCTCAACCAAGTCAGAATAATTAAAAATAAACATAAGTGTGTTATTTATACCAGTGGGAATTTTTCCCGGAATAACAAGCAACGTGGCACGAAGTGTATCGTGGAGCACTCCCTCCGTTCCACGGTGCAAACGCAGACCCTCTCTGGAATCAGGTTCCTCAGCAATTTCTCCTTGGCGTGCCACGACCTGCAACACGGATCCAGGCCAACATGCCACGGCGCAATCGCGAACCTTTACTGGAAGTGGATGTCCCAGGTCAATGTCCCCAACGTGCCAAGGCTTGTATTGCATGGCATTGCCTCCGTGTCACAGAGGCAACATGGACCTTCACTGGAATTGGCCAAACTAAATCATCTGAGGCAGAATGCCTCCGCGATGGCAGCGTGATGCGGCTCCATCGCGGAGCCCTTATTTTTACTGCTCTTCCTTGACCTTTTCCACTGCTTGCTTCCAAGTCCATTCCCGATTTTTACCAACATGTATCTTAGCTTCCTAAAATGACATTTTACCTGCAAAACAACACTAATCATGTTGGTTAGTATAAATTCACATTTTAACTACAAATCACATGAGAATGCACACATAACGATAGATAAACAAGATGAAATGAAGCATTTGAGCATCATTTGGGCATATAATTCTGCCCAAGATCACCACGCTCCCCATAGATACTCTGCTCAGGGCATCCTCCACCACATTGGCTTTGCCCAGGTGATATAGCACGCTCATGTCATAGTCCTTCAGGAGTTCTAACCACCTTCTTTGATGAAGATTGAGATCTTTCTGACTGAATACATATTGAAGGCTCTTGTGATCGGTGAAAACATACACATGAGCCCCGTATAGGTAGTGTCTCCATATTTTCAACACGAACACCACCACTGCCAACTCTAGGTCATGTGTTGAATAATTCTTCTCATGAACTTTGAGTTGTCTAGAGGCATAGGCTATCACCTGGCCCCGCTGCATCTAAACGCAACCGAGTCCAACTCTAGAAGCATCACAATATACTACAAACTCATCTGATCCTTTCGGTAGGGTCAACACTGGAGTGGTAGTGACTCGAGTTTTTAACTCTTGAAATCTCCTCTCACACGCATCTGACCACTGAAATTTCACTTTCTTCTGAGTCAGTCTCATCATAGGGGATGCTATAGAAAAAAAGCCTTCCACAAAGCGTCGGTAGTACCCAGCTAAACCTAAGAAACTTTTGATTTCAGTTGGGGAGGTAGGTCTGGGCTAGTCTTTCACTGCTGCTATCTCTTGAGGGTCAACCTGAATACCCTCACCCGAGAACACATGACCTAGAAATGTCACGGACTTCGACCAAAATTCGCATTTGCTGAACTTGGCAAACAATTGACGTTCTCTGAGTGTCTGAAGCACTGCCCTTAGGTGATTAACATACTCTTGCTCATTTCTGGAGTATACCAGAATGTCATCAATAAATACAATGATGAACATATCCAGATACTGCTTGAAGACTCTGTTCATCAGGTCTATAAAGGATGCAGGGGCATTTGTTTGTCCGAAGGACATAACCACAAACTCGTAGTGACCATACCGAGTCTTGAAAGTTGTTTTCAGTATGTCACACTCTATAACTCTTAGCTGATGATACCCCGACTAGAGATCTATTTTGGAGAAATAGTTGGCTCCCTGAAGTTGGTCGAACAGGTCATCGATTCTGGGTAGGGGATACTTGTTTTTGACTGTGACCTTGTTCAACTGACGGTACTCAATGCACATTCTGAAGGTACCATCTTTCTTTCACACGAATAACACTGGAGAACCCATGGGAGAGATGCTAGGTCTAATAAAACCCTTATCAAGAAGGTCTTTTAGCTGCTCCTTCAACTCCTTAAGCTCAACTAGAGCCATTTTGTAAGGAGGGATGGAGATGGGCTGAGTATTTGGGAAAAGTTCTATACCAAAGTCAATTTCCCACTCAGGTTGAACTCTAGGAAGATCTTCGGGGAACACATCAGGAAATTCGCTAACAATAGGGACTGACTGGATAGTTCAGGTCTTAGAGTTGGAATATTTGACCCGAACTAGATGATAGATACATCCCTTAGAAATAAGCTTTTAGGCCTTAAGGTAGGAAATAAACCAAACCTTAGGCGCTGAACTTCTTCCCATCCACTCTTACACTAGCTTATTAGGAAATTGAAATTTGATAACTCTAGTTCTGCAATCGACTGAGGCATAACTGGAGGTTAACCCATCTATGCCAAGGATAAGGTCAAAATCGACCATGTCTAATTCTACGAGATTAGCTAGGATGACCTTATTGGAGACTGAGACTAGGAAGTTTCTACAATTGGCTGGCTCTAATTGACTCGCCAACTGGGGTGGAGACTGAAAACGGTTTTGAGAGGACCTTTGGGTTGATATTAAACTGAATAGCTATGTATGGAGTCACAAACAACAGTGTGGCTCCTGGATCTAGTAGCGAATATATCTAGGTGGAAAAGACGTCACATACCCGTGACCACATCAGGTGAGTTCTCCTGATCCTGACAAGATGATAATGCATAAAAATAGTTTTGGCGCTGACCTCCATTCATACATGAAGTAATGGCCTACTGAGCTAGTCGACCTGCTGGAGATACTGAGGTAGTGGATTGTGAACTTCCCCGTCCTGCTAAAGGACACTCTTTGAGCTGATGACCAAGCTGTCCACAACCAAAATAGCCCTATCGACCCTAAAGACACTCTCCTGGGTGGTTCTTGCTACATCTAGGGTAAGTTGGATGCCTGTTGCTGGCACTGTAGCTCTGGGACTAAGAGCAAGATTCTCCACCCCTCCGATCCTGGCAGGACTGAAAGGTAGAGGCGCTGGCTGAGCTAGGTGTTGGATCCCTCTGCTGCTGCTGCTGTGGGAGGCTACTACCGCTAGACCTCTAGTGGCCATAATCTGATTGGCTAGTCCTTGTCCATTTGTTCTTCCACTCCATGTCCTTCAATTTTTCTGCCTCAATCTGCTGGGCATGAACAATAAGACTGGAGAGGCCAATATCCTTAATCAACATTGTTGTCCTGCACTCTTTGAGGACCAGGTTTGACACCCCATTGACAAATTTCAGCATACGAGCCCTTGGCTCGTCTACCATCTCCGGAGCATATTTAGACAGGCTGATGAACTCCAGTGCATACTCTTCCACCATCAATTTCCCTATCTCAAATTCATGAACTCCGCCACTTTTTCCTCCCTGAGCTCTCGAGGGAATAATCCGTCTAGGAAGGCTGTAGTGAACTCCTCCCATTCCAATGGCCCTGTTCCCATTAGTCTCCCCTCTTTTCATTGCTCGTACCAGATCTGGGCTACCCCTTTCAACTGGTAGGCAGTCAAGTTGGCACTCTCCAAGGAGCTAACACCCATAATTTGGGTGATCTTTATAACCTTGTCCACAAACTCCTATGGGTCCTCTCCCACCTTAGATCCTTGAAAATCTGGAGGGTTCATTCGAGTAAAATCCCACACTATGGCAGCTGTTGCAGACCTATTATTGTTGATTGGAACCACCTGCTGGTTCACCTAGTTTGTAACCATCTGAGCGAGAAGCTCGATAGCCGCCCTGAATTCCACAGTGGACAGTGAGTCACTTTAAGGGGCTACTGGAGCTGGTGGGGCAGGTCGGTGAGCACTATCGTCCCTTCTTCCGTTACCACGTTGGGGAGGCATAATTCAATGTAACGAAATAGAGCACGAGTTAGGAGAACAATTTTGGTATTGAGTTTCAATGCACGATAAAGAGTGTGAACAAAAGGAATTTTCCTAATAACATTTCATAGCCTCCTAGTCATAATTGTTGCACGCATCACACCCATGAAAGGGACTCTCCTCAATGCAGCTTTCAGACATCTGAGGATACTGTAAACCTAGTGCTCTGATACCAAGTTTGTCACACCCCGAATCTCCACCCTGGATGGGATATGGTACTTGGAGTTACAAGTAACCCCAAGTCAACCCCTAGTATATCATACACTAGCATTCTGAGTAAACATACAGATAGCGGAAGCTTTAAAGTAAAATATAAAGCATTTACGAGAATAAAACTTAATCATAAAGTTTAAAATGTCTAAACAAAACTACAAGTCTGGAAAATAACATGTCTGTGTCTAAAATCCACCACAACAGATGAGTTGCTGGGACAATCCTGCAGCTAACTCCAAATCTAAATAGAAGAAAGAAAAACTGAGCAAAATAATCTTCGTTCCTCAAAAAATGAGGACTCACCAAAAAGGACAACTAGAGTCTTTTGAGAACAATCGGCTAATGATGCTGTGAGTGAGATCCTGTAGTTGTATCATAAAAATGATACAGCATAAAAGTATGGGTCAGTACTTTGAATGTACTAAGTAAGTGAGAGTAAGCATAACACAATGGAATAAATAATTGTACTGTACAGACATGCAATGACCAACTGAAACTACTAAAGCTGAAATAACTATTTTAAACTAAGGTGGTCTAAGTGACCCTGTCTGATGGTCAAAGACGTGCTTTGAGTTTGAGATACTAGTTTGTAAAACTATACTAAACTCATAACTGTACTGAGCAGTCTAAAACTATTCTGAACTGAGCTAAGCTGAGACTGAGCTAAACTGGGCTAAACTGAAGATTGAGCTAAACTGAGACTGAATTGACTAGTGGAAAAGTATATAACCCACATATAACCACGTGAGCTAGATGTAGAGTCTGATGTATACACCCCATTGGTAGGTCCCAATATACCTTGCCAGGGTATAGAGGCATGAACTGAGTGATACAAAAGAGTTTGGGGCCATGAGGACAATAAAATTGTAACCTACGGGGGGGACGTAGTTTCGGGAACCTGGGTATGCTTGAACCTCGGTCTGCTCAGTGTTAAGTCCTACTCCCAATGGATAGTCCTAGACTGAATACTAAGTTGATAGCTCAACACTGGGGCCCAATACTAGTCAAGAACACCTATCTAAAAGCACCCTGAGAGTCTTATTGAACCAGATTCTGGAACTAGGTTCTATGACCAGTTAGAGCTGCTTATCTAGAAGCATCGTAACCATCTAAGAACAAGTTGCAAACTGTAACTGGGTCCTATGGCTAGCCAGAGCTACTTATTGGAAAGTGTCATGACCACCTAGTGAAACACTACAACTGAGTTTTGAATCTGATTCTGATAACTAAGAGATACTATTGACACCTCGAAAATTTCTGTATTCAAACTAATCAGTTGACATTTCTGACTAACACTGAGTATTCTAATATTTTTAACTGAACTGCATTGACATCAATCTAACCAAATTTTCATTACCGACTAACAATATGGAAATCCTTAACACTGAAGGAATCAAGAAAATTTCACTGTTTAATCACTATTGCATGCTTCTAGATTTTCTACGTTCAAGGTCTAGGGCTAAATTTCACTTTACAAGAACAAACATCATTTTAGTCACAAGCTGGGGGAAAATATATATAATTAACATAAAATAATATTCAACATGAATTAAATGAAGTATGACGATAAATTCCTAACATTCGATAGCTTCAGGGCTAGAACCGATAGAGAGAAATAGAGATAAATTCTGGGGAAACAAGGGAAGAACTATTCCCTTGTTGAATTCCCATATACCTAGCTAGAATTCCCCTGAATAAAGGAGCTTGAATGGCTGCAATTGATGAAAAACCCTAGACCTCGCTTGAGGGCTTTGGGAGAAAACTTACGCAATTTCTGAGAAGATCTAAGTGTGAATGAGAGGGGAAACTGTTTAGCCCCTCTAAATTCCCTTAAGATATATCAAAACGACATAGTTTAGAGTCTAATAGTTTAGGAAATTACTGAAACAACCTTAGGAAATTCGCAGGAAAACTGACTGTCAGTCCCCCACAAGGGACCTAATGGTCGTGCCCAGTGACCACGACTCATGGTCGCTATCGTGAGGTACGCTACTCAAAATCCCAAACTAGTCAATGACTCGTGGTGAACCATTTATCACCAACACTACCTAAAGTTTCTTGGAGTCACCAAGGGCGACACCACGACTCGTGGTGTCCCAAACGAGTCGTGGTGAGGACTCTTGAGTACATTGTCTGACCTTTCCAACTCCCAATCAGACACTTACAATGGGTCACCCCACGACTCTTTGTGTTGACCACAACTCTTGGTGTTGACCACGACTCATGGTCACACCCGCGGTCCGCCCCCTTTTTCGAAATTTTTCATCAAGTTCAAAGTCCTCACCACGAGTCACTTAATGACTCGTGGTCACCCCCATGGGTCACAGGATGACTCATTCTGTGACCTGGTTCAGATTTTACAATTTTATCCGTTTTAACTCCTGGGGCTAGTTTTTGAGTTTCTAGGGCATTACACCCACCCCTTACAATGAACACTTGTTCCACTATAGTGTTTATACGTCATTACAGTGTCAACAAAATAAATAAATAAATAATAATAATAATAATAATAATAATAATAATAATAATAATAATAATAATAATAATAATAATAACAACAACAACAACAAATAATAATAATAATAATAATAATAACAATAACAACAACAACAACAACAACAATAATAATAACAACAATAATAATAAAACAAAAATAAAAATCCCATAGCTTTTCATCCCCATCCAGACGATTCCTTTTGTACTTCATGTTCTTTTGTAAAGATTACTGCAAACATAAACAAATACTACAACAAAGTATGTTTGAAGAAACTATGATATCAAGTCAAAGCCTTGCATTTTTTTATTCAGAATATGTTTCATATGAATATCTCCACATGTTATACAATAGATCACAAATACACATTGTTAGACCAAGTGTTTAAACATGTAACAATAATATATGCCCGAATACTAAAGGAACATAATGAAGCATAGGCAGCAAAGTCTTAAACAACATAGTTTGTAACAATAAACATGGAAGGTAAACTAAACGGTAAGGCTCAAGCTGAGAAAAGCACTAATGGAAAGTAGATATACTAGAGGAAAATCAGGGAACTAGCAGTGTTCGAGTTGTGGAATAGAATAGACAAGTTGTCTTGGTTTGTAGCTAAGATAAGAAGAGCTAGAGAAGAGTTTGAGTATTCAAAAAGTAATTTGAATACTGAAGAAGAGGTAGTAGATACGTTACTAGAGGGCAAGTAAATTTTTTAATGCTAAAATAGAAGATAAAACAAAGTTGTATTGTTAAAGAGCCAATGATGTTATAATAGATAGGAATTAGGATAGGAGAGATCCGGATGATCAAAATAAGAGAAAGAGCCTTGCTTATATAGCCATCTAGTTGGAGGAATCAAAGGAGAGGGAAAATATTCAGAAGAGGTGATTAGGGGATCCTTTTGCCATAATTAATTACAGCTGAAATCAGTTAAGGAAAAAGATAAATCAATCACTAAGGTTTTTCTTTAATATAATCAATTAGTATAAGACCAAAAATAATTTAACATAAATAAAATATATACTCAACTATTCTTACCAATTAGAGGAAAGAAAAAGACTGGACTATCAATTTTCCATAACATGAAATAAGAAATAGTCTAAACATGAAGATGGAAAGAAATACAAATCATAAACTCAATCAATGTTTATAAAAGCCGGATCTTAAGGTGGTTACATAATTGCTCAAAGATAAGAATATTGAGTTACAATGTTCATTTGGGTGCAAAATTGTCACAAAATTTTATAAAGTAAAATCTGAAGTTGCCATAACTAATGAGAAATAAATCATCCTAAATCACACTCGAAAATGGAAAACAGAATCAAATTATA
The DNA here is from genome assembly GCA_035772735.1 of Datura wrightii. NCBI lineage: Eukaryota > Viridiplantae > Streptophyta > Magnoliopsida > Solanales > Solanaceae > Datura > Datura wrightii. Next base: position 81,560,387 of record JASDFA010000006.1, on the reverse strand, counting down.
CAAAGTAACCATGTAGATTTGTATTGTCTCTAGAGAAACATAACAAACACACACTGAGGAATAGTATTTTAATCCAAACAGATTCAAGAAACTAATATGAGCTTATGTAATTCGACTGTGTAGAACATGGTATAAAATCATTTTAACAAATTAAACATGCGTAAGAATATATCAAAATTGAATATATAAAGCAGGTATATAATTAATTTTGAATAATCAACTATTTGGATTATTCACGGGATTTCGGGGCTGACAAGAAAACTTCACATTACTTTGGGGATTTCGCCTAACACAGCTTATATTTAGATAGCCATTTTAAAAAATCATGATACTAATTTGCACAAAATAATAGGTCTGTTATGAGATAATTTCAAAGTAGGGGCAAGAGATAACCAACTGATATGACAGGAAACAAAACCACAGACGGATTTTTGAGTGTCACGCCCCAAGTTACACCCTCGACTAGACACGGTACTTGGAGTCATAAGTAACCCCAAGTAAACCCCTGGTCTATCATACACTGATATTCTGAGTAACATATAAATATATACAACGGAAGTTTAAAGCAAAAATATAAACATTTGAGAGAATAAAGTTGGTTCATAATAATTGAAAATATTTGAACATAGCTACATGTTTGAAAAACCAAATCTGGGTATGAAAGCCACTACAACTTATGAGTTTCTAGGACAAGCCCCCAGCTAACTCCAAATCTAAATAAAAGGAAAGAAAATGTAACTGAATTAAATAATTCTCCGTCCTTGAAGAATGAGGACTCACCAACTAGAACAACTAAAATCTTTGGAGAGAGATCAGCTAGCGAGGCTAACACTGAGATCCTGCAGCTGTATCATAAAATGATACAGCAAGTATGTGTCAGTACTTTGAATGTACTGAGTAAGTGGGAGAAAACATAACACAATGGAATAAAAGTGTTGAACTAAAAAGGCATGCAATGACCAACTAAAGCTACTGAACTGAATAACTGAGATAACTGAGATGGTCTAAAAGACCCTGTCTGATGGTCAAGGACATGACCTATTTTTGAGATATTGAACTGAGCTAACTAGTGGGAGAACCTATAACCGACATATAACCACGTGAGCTAGACGTGGAGTCTGATGTATACACCCCATCAGTAGGACCCAATATACTTTAGCAGGGTATAAAGGCATGAACTGGGTGATCAGAAGAGTCTCGGGCCATAAGGCCAATAAAATTGAAACCTATGGTGGCAATGAAGTTCTGGAAACCTGGGTGCGCGGGAACCCCGGTCTGCTCGGTGCTAAGTCCTACTCCCACTGGATGGTCCTAGACTGATTACTAAGCTGATAGCTCAAAACTGCAGCCCAAGACTAGTCAGGGATACATATCTGAAAGCATTCTGAGAGTCTTATCGGACCAGATTCTAGAACTGGGTTCTAAGACAGGTTAGAGTTGCTGATCTGGAAGCGTCGTAACCGTCTAAAGAACTAACTGTAATCTGAAGTTGGGCCCTAAGGCTAGTTAGAACTGCTGCTCTAAATTTTCATGACCTCCTAATGGACTAAAAACTAAGTTCTGAATCTGATTCTGATAACTGGGAGGTACTATTGACATCTCGGAATTTCTGCAATCAAATTGATCAGTTGACATTTCTTACTGACACTGAGAATTATAACATTTTGGCTAAAACTATACTGACAATAATTTGATTTATTTTCAATGCTACTAACAACATGGGAGTCCCCAACACTGATAAAATCAAGCAAAATTTTGATATTCAAACATTGTTGCAAAATTCAATATTTTCTAGTTCAAGAAATAGGGCTAAATTTCACTTCACAAGAATAAATATCATTTCAGTCACAAACTGGTGGAAAATATTTATAACTAACATGAAGTAACATTCCACATGGATTAGACGAAGTATGACTAAAATTTATTAACATTCGATAATTCCAAGGCTAGAATTGATAGAGAAAAGTAGGGAGGAAATTAGGGAAACAGGGGAAGAATTATTCCCTTGTTGAATTTCCACATACTAGGAGATGGGAAAATCCAAGATGAATCAACACCCTAACTTCTACTCCGAACCTGCTTGGGAGAACTCTATGCTTAACTGTTGAGAGATGAGTTAAAAAAAATGAGAGAAACCATCAGTTTCCCCTATAAAACCCCTGACTTAACCCAAAACAACGTAGTTTAGGGAATAGGTAGGTGGGAAATTACAAAAGTAACCCTAGGATTTAAATCTGGAATCTGGCCGACCGGGTCCCAATGGGTCACCTAACGAGTCATTGGTTGAGACCACAACTCATTGGACTAGTCGTTGGTTCGACTATTGGGGTCCTGGATTCACTGGTTCTAGCAACGGGGAATACCATGATTCATTGTCGTTGGTTCCTCCCGTGGTCATTGGGAAAGGAAAACTGGGAGACAAAGCAACGGGTGACACAACGACTCGTTGGTTGAACCAACGGGTCATCATGTCAAGTTGTTAGGTTCATTGGAGGGATTTTTCTGGAAATGCCCAAGTTGAAATGATGGGGCTGAGAATGACTCGTTTGAGGAAACAACGAGTCATTGTTTCCTCTCGTCTTCACCGGAAGGAGCATCTCAGAGATCTCACACAACGACTCTCACAATAGGAACAACGACTCGTTGGTTGAGTGGTGGGGTCCTGGGAAGGGTTTCGAGTTGGGGGAAACCACGACCAATAGGGCAACTCGTTGTTTCTCATAATGGGTGATTTCTTGTCTCATTGGTTCCCAAGTGACCAAGACCTGGTGACCACGACTGGCACAATGAGTTGTTGGAGCTGACCACGACTCATTGTCTCAGTCGTTCTGAGAAAAAATAAATTCTAGTTTTTTTGTTGTATTTTTCTTGGAATGTCTAAGTCTGGTCTAGGATAGTTTTGCAGTGTTAGAATATCTCTCCCTTGGAATTATTCGTCCTCGAATGAAGACTAAAATTGCAGTAAAACTAGGAAAAGAGATGAGATTTTCTAGACTGAGACTATGAGTTGGTTTTTGGAGGAGTAACTGACTCCGAACTGACTTTATCGTACTAACAAAGTGATGACCAGAATGCACATAGAAAATCTAAATAAAGTTGGTGAGTATGGGGCTGAATAGAGTACCAGGGAGGAATTTAGTACCTGATGCCGGAACTGAACTAGAAGGGAACTAGTGTGGGTATCTAGCCATCATATCTGGTTCGGCTTCCCACATAGCTCCTTCTATATGCTGAATTCTCCATAAGACCTTGACTAAAACTACCTCCTTGTTCCTCAACTTATGAACCTGACGGTTAAGGATCTAGACTAGGACCTCCTTGTATGAGAGAATATCTTTCACTCCCATGCTGTCCAATGACACAATTGAAGTTGGATCACCAATGCATTCTTTAATAGTGACAAATGGAATACTGGTGCACAGATGCCAATTTTGAATGTAATTCCAGCTCATAAGCTACCCTGCCAATTTGCCTCAGAATTCTGTAGGGCCCCACAAATCTTGAATTGAGATTTCCCTTCATCCCAAACCTCGTGGTGAAATTTTTAGATAGACCCAGCCATCCACAACAAACTCCAATTCTCTTCTCCTTATATCAACATAAGATATCTGACGGATCTGAGTTGTTTTAAATCTTTCCCTGATGAGTTGTACCTTCTGCATAGCTTCATGAACCAAGTCTAGCCCGATTATAGTAGCTTCACCAACCTCAAACCGACCAATAGGAGACCTGTACCTCCTACCATACAATGCCTCAAACGGGTCCATCTGGATATAGGAGTGGTTGCTATTGTTGTACGAAAACGCGATAAGAGGCAACTGGTCATCCCAACAGCCCTTGAAATCGATCGTGCATTCTCTTAACATATCTTCTAGTTTTTGAATAGTCCACTCATCTTGCCCATCTGTCTGCGGGTGAAAAGTTGTGCTGAGCTTGACCTGGGTACCAAGTACCTTATGTAAAGACTTCCAGAAATGTGAGGCGAACTAGGTACCTCTGTCTAAAATAATGGATAATGGCACCCCATAAAGTCTGAATCTGTAGTTTTAACTGGGAGGAAATGTGTTGACTTAGTCATTCGGTCTACTCCTATCCATATTGAATCATGTTTCCGATGAGTTCGAGGTAGACCCGTAATAAAGTCTATATTCACTTCTTCCCACTTCCATGTGGGTATGCTGATATCCTGGGTCATACCTCCCACTCTCTAGTGTTCTACCTTGACTTGCTGACAGTTCAGGCACTTAGCTACGAATTTGGCGATGTCTCTCTTCATGCCATTCCACCAGTAAATATCCATCAAATCTCGGTACGTTTTAGTAGCACCAGGGTGGACAGAGAATCTTGAGCTATGTGCTTTGGCCAATATCTGCTGTCTCAAGTCACCGACATCTGGTACACACAATCTTCCCTGGTAACGGAGCACACAATCTCCCCCTTTGGAGAAAGCCTCAACCTCTTTCCTGAGAATCACTTCCTTAAGTTTAAGTAAAATGGGATCTTCATCCTATTTGGACTTAACTTCAATAACCAAAGAGGAATTTGACCCGCTTTGCATCACTACTCCACCCTCAGTTGAGTCAACCAACTGCACCCCTAATTGAGCTAGTCTGTGAATATCCTTCGCCAATTCCTTTTTTCCTTCCTCAACATGAGCCACGCTACCCATAGACACTCTGCTTAGGGCGTCAGCCAGCACATTAGCTTTGCCCAAGTGATATGGCACGCTCATGTCATAGTCCTTCAAAAGCTCTAACCACCTTCTCTGATGATGATTTAGGTCCTTCTGACTGAATACATACTGAAGGCTCTTGTGATCGGTGAAAACATCCACGTGAGCCCCATATAGATACTATCTCCATATTTTCAATGCAACAACGGCGCTGCCAATTCCAAGTCATGAGTTGAATAATTCTTCTCATGAACTTTGAGTTGTTTAGAGGCGTAGGCTATCACTTTACCCTGCTGCATAAGAACGCAACCGAGTCCAACTCTGGAAGAGTCGCAATATACTACAAACCCATCTGATCCTTCTAGTAGGATCAACATTGGAGTAGTAGTGAGTTGAGTTTTTAACTCTTGGAAACACTTCTAACACGCATCTGACCACTAGAATTTCACCTTCTTCTGAGTCAACCTAGGTAGAGGAGATGCTATATAATAAAAGCCTTCCACAAAGCGTTGGTAATAACCAGCCAAACCTAAGAAACTTCTAATTTCGATTGGGGAGGAAGGTCTAGACCAGTCTTTCATAGCTGCTATATTTTGAGGATCAACCTGGATACCCTCACCTGAGACCACATGACCTAGGAAAGTCACGAACTTCAACCAGAATTCGCACTTGCTGAACTTGGCGAACAGCTGGCGGTCTCTGCGTTTTGAAGCACTATCCTCACATGATCAACATGCTCTTCCTTATTTCTAGAGTATACCAGAATGTCGTCGATAAAAACAATGATGAACATATCTAGATACTGCTTGAAGAGTCTATTAATCAGGTCCATAAAGGCTGCAGGGGAATATGTTAGTCCAAAGAACATAACCACAAACTCGTAGTGACCATACCGAGTCCTGAAAGCTATTTTCGGTATGTCACAATCTCTGACTCTTAATTGATAACAACCTGACCTAAGATCTATTTTTGACAAACAGCTGGCTCCCTAAAGTTGGTCGAACAAGTCATCAATTCTGGGTAAGCGATACCTATTCTTGATTTCTACCTTCTTCAACTGATGGTAATTGATGCATATTTTGAGGGTACCATCTTTTTTTCACACGAATAGTACTGGAGTACCCCAAGGAGAGATGTTGGGTCTGATAAAAACCTTATCAAAAAGATCTTTTAGCTGCCCCTTCAACTCCTTAAGTTTTGACGAGGCCATTCTATATGGAGGGATAAAGATAGGCTGAGTATCTGGAATAAGGTCTATATTGAAGTCGATTTTCTGTTCAGGAGGAACTCTGGGAAGATCTTCGGGGAACAACCGGTTGGTAACAGTTTGAGCAAGCAGTTGAATGGCCGCCCTTAATTCTGCGGTAGACAATGAGTTGTCCTGAGGGGCTACAGGGGCTGGTGGGGTAGGTCGGTGAGCATTAGTGCCCCTTCTTCCATTACCATGTCGCGGAGGCATGATTCACTGAAACAAAATAGAGCATGACTTAGGAGGATGATTCTGAAACGGAATTTGAACGCATGATAAGGAGTACGAAATAAAGGGAATTTTCCTAATAACATCTCATAGCCTCCCCATCATAAGTGTGGCATGCTTCACACCCATGAAGAGGACTCTACTCTATGCGGCTTTCAGACATCTGAAGATACTCTAAACCTAGTGTTTTGATACCAAGTTTTTCACGCCCTGAGTTTACGTCCTGGAGGACACAGTACTTAGAGTCACAAGTAACCCCAAGTCAACCCCTAGTCTATCATACACTGGCATTCTGAGAACATATAAATATATACAGCGGAAGTTTAAAGCAAAAATATAACACTTGAGAAAATAAATCTAGTTCAAAATAATTGAAAATATTTGAACAAAGCTACAAGTTTGAAAACCAAATTTGTGTCTAAAAGCCACTACAACTGATGAGTTGCTGTGACAAGCCCCCAACTAACTCCAATCTAAATAAAAGGAAAGAAAATGTGACTGAATTAAATAATCTCTGTCCTCAAAGAATGAGGACACACTAGCTAGAACAGCTGAAGTATTCGGAGAGCGATCAGCTAGCGAGGCTAAGACTGAGATCCTTCAGCTGTATCATAAAATGATATAGCATAAAAGTATGCATCGGTACATTGAATGCACTGAGTAAGTGAGAGGAAATATAACACAATGGAATAAAAATGCTGAAATGAAAAGACATGCAGTGACCAACTAAAGTTACTAAACTGAATAACTAAGATAACTGAGATGGTCTAAAAGACCCTGTATGATGGTCAAGGACATGTCCTATTTCTGAGATACTGAACTGAACTGGTCTGAAATTGAACTGAGCTGATTAGTGGGAGAGTTTATAACTGACATACAACCCCATGAGCTAGATGTGGAGTCCGATGAATACACCCCATCGGCAGGACACAATATACCTTGCCAGGGTATAAAGGTATGAACTAGGTGACCACAAGAGTTTGGCCCTATCAGGATAATAAAACTGAAACCTACGGTGGCAACGTAGTTTTGGGAACTTGGGTGCGTTGGAAACCCTGTCCACTCGGTGCTAAGTCCTACTTCCACTGGATGGTCCTAGACATTACTAAGCTGATAACTCGAAACTGGGGCCCAAGACTAGTCAGGGATACATATCTGAAAGCACCCTGAGATTCTTATTGAACCAGATTCTAAAACTAGGTTCTAAAACTGGTCAGAGCTGCTTATCTGGAAGCGTCATAACCGTCTAAAGAACTAACTGTAGTCTGAAGCTAGGGTCCTAAGGCTAGTTAGAGCTTCTAGTCTAAAGTTTCATGACTACCTAGTGTACCACTAAAAACTGAGTTCTAAATCTGATTCTGATAGCTGGGAGGTACTACTGACACCTCGGAAATTTCTGCAGTCAAACTGATCAGTTGAGATTTCTGACTGATATTGAGAATTCTAACATTTTCGATAAAACTGAACTGACAATAATCTAATTTAGTTTCAATGCTACTTACAACATGGGATTCCCCAACATTGATAAAATCAAGCAAAATTTCGATATTCAAACACTATTGCAAAATTAAAGATTTTCCTAGTTCATGAAATAGGGATAAATTTCAGTTCACAAGAATAAATATCATTTCAGTCACAAACAAGTGGAAAATATCTATAACTAACATGAAGTAACATTCCACATGGATTAGACGAAGTATGACTATAATTTCTTAACATTCGATAATTCCAGGGCTAGAATTGATAGAGAAAAGTAGGGAGGAATTTGGGGACACAAGGGAAGAATTATTTCCTTGTTGAATTCGCACATACCTGGAGATGGGAAAATCCAATATAATTCCTTGAAAAAAATCTGATATGAATCAACACCCTAACTTCTGCTCTAAACTTGCCTAAGAGAACTCTACGCTTAACTGTTGAGAGATGAGGGAAAAAATGAGAGAAATCATCGGTTTCACCTCTAAAACCCCTGACTTAACCCAAAACGACATAGTTTAGGGACTAGGTAGGTGGGAAATTACAAAGGTAACCCTAGGATTTAAATCTAGAATCTGGTCAAACGGGTCCCAAAGTGTCACCTAATGAGTCATTGGTTGAGACCACGACTCATTGGACCAGTCGTTGGTTCAACTGCCTGGGTCCTAGATTCACTGGTTTTGGCAATGAAGAATACCACAACTCGTTGGATGAACCAAAAGGTCATTGGTTTCTCCCACGGTCACTGGCAAGGAAAAATGGGAGACCAAGCAACGGGTGACACAACGACTCATTGGTTTAACCAAAGGGTCGTCGTGTCAAGTCGTTACATTTACTGGAGGGATTTTTTTGGAAATTCCTAAGTTGAAACAACAGGGATAACAATGACTCATTGGGGGAGACAACAAGTCTTTGTTTCCTCTCGTCTTCACTGGAAGTGGGATTTCAGAGATCTCACGCGACGACTCTCACAATGGGTTGTTGTTTCTGACATTAATTCGTTAGTTGAGTGGTGGGGTCCTGGGAAGGGTTTTTGGGCTGGGGAAAACCACGACCAATAGGACAACTTATTGTTCCTCACAATGGGTCATACCTTGTCTCGTTGGTTCCAAAGTGGCCTAGACCTGGTGACCGCGACTAGCACGACGAGTCGTTGGAGATGACCACAACTTGTTGTCTCATTCATTCTAGAGAAAAAAAATCCGGTTTTTCTGCTACATTTTTTTTGGAATGTCTAAGTATGGTATAGGAAAGTTTTGGAGTGTAACAATCAGCATCGATCACGAAAGGGAAACTATCGCGGTCCAGAGGTTTTTGGTGGTCGTATCTCGCCTGATCAATGAGGAGATAATAGAAGAGAGGAGAGGGACTTGTGCGTTCGGTTGTGTGGAGAGAAAATAAACTAGGTTTGTGGTGGTTTGCCAAAGTTAATGGAGGGAAAGAGTGTAATACCCTGAAAACCCCTAAGATCAGACCCGAAGGTTCAAATAGAGACAATAGGAAATTTTGCACTAGGTCACAAGACGAGTCGTCTAGTGACCCATGAAGTACTCCACGAGTCATGGAGTGACTCGTGAAGTAAGGTAAGGACTGGCAGGAACTTGTGGTCAGGAGGTGACCACAATAGAGGCAACAAGTCATGGTCAGGGCAACAACTCGTCAAGTGAGTCATGTTCAAGGGTTCAAAGTGGACTTCCGAAGATGCCATGAGAGGCATCCATGAGTCGTGAAGTGACTCCACGACTTGTTGAGTTAGCCGTGGTTAGAACTTGTGTTGGATGTTAAATTTTCGGCAGTGTTCATCACGACTTGTCACCATTAGTCGTTAGGTACACCACGAGTCATGGTGTCCCTCGTGGTGACTGACAGGATGAGGTCTCCAAGTGTTGACGACGGGACACGTAAAGAGTCGTCCCTTAAGTAACGACTCATCCAGTCCCTCATTGGGACTGGTAGTATGATTTTTCTGTGAAATTTCCAAGGGATTTTCCGTAATTTCTAAACTCCTAGGCTCTAATCTACGTCATTTTAGGCAATTATTGGAGAGAATTAAAAGGGTAATTGACTTAACCCCTCTCATTCCACTCACCCCATGATACCTCAGCACAGAAATTCTTGTCGGGCATCTCAGAGCTAAGCTAGTGCTTCCTCAGTTCTTCATATTCTTTTTCAAGTTCCTCTCAAGAATTCTACACCAGCTATGTAGGAATTCCACCAGGGAATTGTTCTTCCCTTGTGTCCCCAAAACCCTTCCTTAATTCTCTATCAGTTAGAGCCCTAACATTTCGAAATTTAGAAAGGTTTTAGACAGAATTCTATGAATTTCATGTGGAACATTATCCATGTTATTATCTGCTATATTTTTTCCTAAATCCTTAGAAAATCATGCGGGAACTAGTTTCTTGTAAAATGATTTTTCCTAGTTTCTAATTCAGTAAATCAGAGTCTTGCACATTTGACTAGTTATTCATGTTGCTTGATTCTACTAGTTTCAGTTAGAATATTAGTATACTCTGTATTATTCAGAAATGTCAGCTGATCAGTTTGACTACAGTCATATCTTGAGGTGCCAGTTTTGCCTCCTAGTTATCAGTTATTAGACTCAAATATCAGTTATCAGATTTTAGTTTGTTCCTTAGACAGTTATAATGCTTTCAGATAAGCAGCTCTGACCAATCTTAGAATACCAGTTACAGAATTTGGTCTCATAAGACTCTCAGGATACTTTCAGATAGGTATGCCTGACTTAGTCTTGAACCCTAGTTTCGAGCTATTGGCTTAGTAGTTATCCTAGAACTATCCAGTGGGAGTAGGACTTAGCACTGAGTGGACTGGGGTTCCTGCGCATCCAGGTTCCTAGAATTACATTACCACCGTAAGTTATTTTCTTGGCCCTATGGCTCCAAGCTTATGATCACCCAGTTCATGCCTTTATACCCTAGTAATGTATATTCAGTCCTACCGATAGGGTGTATACAATGGACTCCACGTCTAGCTTACATGGTTATATGACGGTTATAGACTTTCCCACTAGTTAATACAGTTTCAGTTTAGCTCAGCTCAGAAAAGTTTCAGTTTACTCAATTCAGTATAGTTAGTTCAGATCAGTATCTCAGATTTAGGGCATGTTTATGACCACCAGTCAGGGTCATTATTGACTATCTCAGATATTTTTTAGATGATCAATTTTTCAATATTTCAGTTGTTCATTGCATGTCATTACAGTTTAGTTATTTGTTCTTTATGTTATATTTCCCCCACTTACTCAGTACATTCTAAGTACTGATGCATACCTTCTATACTATATCATATTATGATACAGGCCCAGGTCGTCAGCCCCATCACCGTTAGACGATTTCCTTCCGGTGATATAAGCAGTTGCAGTTGGTGAGTCCTCAACTTTCGAGGAAGATATTTTATTATTCAGTTATTTCTTTCAGTTAGACTTTAGAGTTAGATGAGGGCTTATCCCAGCAAGTCATCGTTTGTAGTGGCTTCAGACATAGACTTAGACATTCAGTTTTGCTTTCAAATATATAAACCTTTGTCATTTAGCTTTTCTTAAATGGTTTATTACTTAAGCTTCCACTATGATTACTCAGATTACCAGTGTTATGATAGAACATGGGTTGGCTTGGGGTTACTTGTGACTCCAAGTACCATGTTGCATCTAGGGTATACTCAGGTCATGGAAAAGTAGATGACCAAATAGGTCTATTTGTGGAGGAAAAAGGGAGGAGCAAACAAGGGATTTTTGGAAATTGTAGTATATTGGCGGTGGTCATTGGTAATGAGAAGAAGTGGAAGGAGAGCGGCGTTGTAGGATCGAGATGATGGCGGTGGTCTCGACGGAGATGGGAGAATGGAGGGGGTGTTTGGTGGTGGCTGGAGGACAGGAAAAGAGTGGAGAGGAGGAGAGACGACGAAAGAGAGGAGAGTGGTTATATGACGCCGGTGAACTCATCGGAGCAGACGATGGTGCGGCAGACACAACAATGAAGGAGAGGGAGCCTCTGTGAGGGTGTGCGGCAGTTTTGGTGTTAGTACGAATGAGGGTTTAGGCTTAGGTTTAAGTGGTATACTGATAAATATGGAAATAAGGTAGGATTTGACATTAGCCATTGGATTTAGAAAGATAGACGGCTAAGATTGAATTTTAGGTCCTGGGTCGGGTCCGGGTATAGTTGGGTCATCTGGATGGGTCGAATGGGTTGGATTGATTCAAAATTGAATTGGGTTTAAATTGTGGCTAGAATTGACTAAAATGGCTACAATTTGCACAGATTAGATAGAAAGTAGCAAGATTTCAAATAAATTGAGAAGAAATTGAATTAGCTGCTATAAAAATAGTACACATATATAATTTAGCACATAGGCAACATAATAGCTTAAATCACGATAATACAATATAAATATTATTATCATGAAATATAATTTATAAAACTAAGTAAATTACATTCTATAAATAAAAGCTTGTTTAATTGAAAATATTTATATATATACACACACAACACACACACGTAATATTGAAAAATTAATAAATTGAAACTAATGCAATAGAATAATTCAAAAGTATAACTTGAAAGATGTATAAATGATGAATAATTATGCAAAAGATAAATATTTATGATAATTAATACTAAAATATTATGGATGTGAACTAAAAAACTATGTTAAAACGGAAAAATTGGGTGTCAACATGGAGTTTCCACATATTGTACATAGATTACATACTCTTGGTCTTGGCTTTGTGTTTAATGATTTAGTGGAATCTAACTTGAACATGGTGACGGAATTTCTTGCAAATTGGAATATAAAAGAAAGTTCAAACCAAGTTAAAATTAGACGGAAAATTGTTAATTTTTCGCCCGTGGTTTTGAATAGACTACTTGGTTCACCTAGCATTAACCAATAACTCTTCAAGAATTTGATTTTGAGACCTCCCTATAGAAAAATTTGACACACTCTCAGTGGCCCGAATTCGGTCGCACGGTGGGCCCGTCACAACCAAGACGGATATCATGTGTCTTTACCTATGCACATATGACTAGAGAAGGTAGGATTTGGTTGAAATTATTTGTGCTTGTTTGGTGCCCGAAAAGCACATGAAATATATTACACGGGAGAGGGTGTATCTTTTTATGCATTGATGACTGGGATGCCTATTAATATTGGGGAAATTATTAAGGATGTGTTCAGGAAAGAAATAGTGAATAAAGGACAAAGGTTTAGTTTTGGGGGTCTCTTGACTCAATTTCTACAAGGATATCAAATTGAGGAGGAGGAGGTGGATTATAGACCTAGGTATGTGTCACGACTCGAATGCAGGCTCGGGTCGAGACACGGGACAAGGAGCCCGAAGAGACTCCAAGTCGACCCATGGCATGAAAAATTTCTACCTCAATCAAATAAAGTGTAAGACTTAACATAATAGCATATCGGAAGTCTAAGCATAAAATACAAACCGAAAATACAACACGAGTCTGAAGTGGAATACAATCTATTATCTGAAAAGCCTCTAAGTCTGATAAGTTGATGGGACAAGACCCCAACTAACTCTCTAAGCCTGAAAACTGAAAATACCGAGATAACTGGCAATGAATGGTCCTCGGGAGATGAGGATTCACCAATAGATACTGGATGCTAACTCTTAAATCTAGCTAGTGGCGGGACTGAGTCTGAAGATCAGAGCCTGTATCATAAAATAATTCAGCATAGAGTATGCAGTCAATACGTGGAATGTACCGAGTATGTAAGGTAAGTAAAACCTCTTAATAAGTAAAATCATTTAAAACGAATCTGAGAGTAGGGATTGCATGCTATTTTTCTGAAAACATGATCTGAACATAACATGACATCATAACTGAATCAAATAACCGAAAGCTGAAATCTGATAATCATTAGTAAAACTAAACATTGGGTAAAACTGGCTTTAGGACATATATATATATATATATATATATATATATATATATATATAATGAATGATAAACATGCATAACTACATTCATGAGGAACAATGCGAGACTCGTCTTATAACTGACATTACCACGATAGAGATTACATCGTCCGAACTATCACACTCAAGTGGGTAGAGCCATCCAAAGCCCTGCCCGGGCTAAGGACGATACCATGATATCGATATCAAGATCAAGGCCCATTCGGGGTAGGGGATAGCTCACAAGGAAGGTTCCTATGTATATATGCATAAACCTACGTTGGCGCATAGTTTTGAGGCATAGGGTTGATCTACCCTTAGCCTACTCGGTGCTAGACACTACTCCCAAAAATATGCATATGCTCTCCATCATTTTTTCAACGAAGCTTACTATCATCGATTGACAAAGCTGAATAATCATATACATATCAAATCTGAAATCATACATGAGGAGCTTTAGCTCAAACCATACCACAAGCTGAACATAGTTGGGAGTATTAACTCCAAAACCATGTGGTAAGCTAATTTGTGAAATCATAGATCATGCTTGAACATATGGTCATTGCCTAATACTTTAGCATGCTTGAAAAATACTTAATTCACTTGAAAACATGATTATAAACATGGGTAACTTGAAAACCTGGTTTTCATCAATAATATCTCATCATACTTGAACATTCATCGTAAATCTCAACTTTCATGAACTTATCATAAATGTGCATTTTAATTTATAAAGGTTGAAACATGATTATAATTGAAAACAATGTAAAACTTGCCCATGAATCATGATTCAATAGTAGAAACATACTTAGATCATACCCATGTAGAAAATTAGGAATTTCATGCATTGGGTTAAAACCCCATAGAATTCAATATATGGATTTTCATGATTTAGAGAGGGATTGGGCATGGGTGTGAACAAATTCACCCATTCATAACCCTACATACCTGATAGGATATGATTCTACCACTTTTTTGATTGCCTAATGAAGGATTGAAGAATTTGAGCTTGATCACCTCTCTAGACCTTAACTCTTGCATGCATGAGTAGGAATAGCCTAATATGAATTTACCCCTCTTAATATTCACTATTCATAGTTTAAAACGATGTAGTTTAGGCCTTAGGATCATATAAGCCCTTACTAAATTCGTAGAAAATAACTAACTGCCAGTCCCTACGAGGGACTGTACGAGTCGTTACCCAGGGAACAAATCATCACCAACTGTCGTTGGGTGCACTGCCACTTTTCCTCGAAGGGTCCCCACTAGGAACCTAACGGATCATCATTGGTAACCATGACTCGTGGTCACCACTCGTTACCTTCATTGCCAACCATCTCAAGATCCTACCCAACTGCTAACCACAACTAACTTGATGAATCGTGGTGCCCGACCACAACTCATGGTGCCCAACCGTAGGGTACACTACCAACCATTCTTCACCTTTCCAAAACCCTTGACCACGAGACTCAACGAGTCATGGGGACTGACCATGGCTCATGGTCATGTCTGTGGGGTCTCAAACCAACATTTTCCAACTAAAGTCAAACCCCTCACCATGAGTCACTTAACGACTTGTGGTCAACATGATGGGTAACAGGACGACTCGTTTTGTGATCAGACACGACGACTCGTTGGTCCAACCAATGAGTCATTGTGTCACCTGTTGTTTGGCCTTCCAGTTTTCCTTGCCCAGTGACCACGGGAGGAACCAATGACCCGCTGGTTCATCTAACGACTCCTGGTGACCCTCGTTGCCAAGTCTAGTGACTTCTAGTACCAGGCAGTGGAACCAACTAGAGGTCCCAACGGGTCGTGGTCTCAACCAACGACTTGTTGAGTGACCCGTTTGGACCCTATCAACCAGATTTTGAATTTAAATCCTGGAGTAATTTTGTAATTTTTCACCCACTTAGTCTCTAAACTACGTCGTTTTGGGTTTAAGAAGGGTTTTAGAGGGGGAAATTGATGGTTTTCTCTCATTTTTTCCTCATCTCTAATTAGTTAAGCATAAAGTCTCTCTCAGAAAGGTTCAAAGAAGAAGTTAGGGTGATTGGTTCTTCTAAGATTTTTCAAGGATTTATCTTTGGGATTTCCATCTCTAGGAATGTGGTAATTCAACAAGGGAATAGTTCTTCCCTTGTGTCCTCAAAATCCTTCTTTATTCTTTTCTATCAGTTTTAACCCTAAGACTTTTGAATGTGATGAAATTACTTGTCAGACCTCATTTAAATCATGAGGAATATCATTTATGTCTAAAGTTTATGTTTACCCACCAGTTTGTGACTATGTTGTTGCTTGTTCCTTTAATGTGAAATCTAGCCCTAGTCTTGAATATAGAAAAAAAACTAGAATCTTGCAATAGTGTTTACATATCAAAAATTTTCTTGATTCTAACAATGTTGGGGACTCCCATGTTTTTAATTGTATTGTAAATCAATAAGACTATTGTTAGTTCAGTTTCAGTCAAAATGTTAGAATATCCATTGTTAGTTAGAAATGTTAGCTGATCAGTCAAAGTACTGATGTATACTTCCTATGCTGTATTACTTTATGATACAGTTCCAGATTCTCAGTTTCAGCACCATTAGCTGGTCTTGCTCAGACTTTTCCAACGACATCAGTGGTGAGTCCTCATCTATCGAGGACGAAGATCATTTCATTCAGTTATATCTTCCTTATTTAGACTTGGAGTTAGCTGGGGGCTTGTCCCAACAACTCATCAGTTGTAGTGGTGTTCAGACACAGACTTGTTATTTTCCAGACTTGTAGTTTAGTTCAGACGTTTTAAACTTTATGATTCAGCTTTATTCTTATAAATGCTTTATATTTTACTTTAAAACTTCCGCTATTTGTATATTTACTCAGAATGCCAGTGTATGATAGACCAGGGGTTAACTTAGGATTATTTGTAACTCCAAGTACCGTGTCCCATCCAGGGTAGACTCGAGGCATGACAAGCTTGGTATCAGAGCACTAGTTTTAGAGTATCCTTGGATATCTGAAAGTCGCATTGAGTAGAGTCCCTTTCATGGGTGTGAAGCGTGCCACAATTAAGAAGGGAAGGCTACGAGATGTTATTAGGAAAAATTCCCTTTTATTCATACTCTTTATCGTGCATTGAAATTCAATTCCAGAATCGTTCTCCTAACTCGTGCTCTATTTCATTTGAGTGAGTTATGCCTCAGCAACGTTGTAACGGGAAAAGGGTCGGTAATGCTCACCGACCTACCCCACCAGCTCCAAAAGACCACCAGGATGACTCAGTGTCCACTGCGGAATTCAGGGCGACTATCCAACTGCTCGCTCAGACAGTTACCAACCAAGTGAACTAGTAGGTGGTTCCGATCAAAAACGAGTCTGCAGCAGCTGCCCAACTGCGGGGTTTCTCTCGGATGAACCCTCCAAATTTTCAGGGATCTAAGGTGGGAGAGGACCCACAGGAGCTTGTGGACGAGGTTAGGAAGATCACCCGGATTATGGGTGTCAGCTCCTCGGAGAGTGCCGACTCGGCTGCCTACTAGTTAAAAGGGGTAGCCCAGATTTGGTACGAGCAATGGAAGGAAGGGAGACCAGCAGGAGCAGGGCTAGTGGAATGGGAGGAGTTCACTACAACCTTTCTAGATAGATTCTTCCATCGAGAGCTCAGGGAGGCAAAAGTAGCGGAGTTCATGAATCTGAGATAGGGAAATAGGACAGTAGAAGAATATGCTCTGGAGTTCACCAAGTTGTGTAAATATGCTCCAGAGATAGTGGCCGATCCAAGGGCTCGCATGCTGAAGTTTGTTAATGGAGTGTCGAACCTGGTCCTCAAAGAGTGCAGGACAGTGATGTTGATTAAGGATATTGGCCTCTCGAGCCTTATTGTTCATGCCCAGCAGATTAAGGCAGAAAAATTGAAGGACATGGAGTAGAAGAACAAGCGGGCAAGGACTGGCAAATCAGATTATGGCCACCAAAGGTCGGGCGGTAGTAGCTACCCAAAGCAACAGCAACAACAACAACAACAGTAGAGGGATCCAACACCCAGCTCAACCAGCGCCCCTACCTTTCAGTCCCGCTAGGATCGGAGGGGTGAAGCATCTGCATCTTAGTCCCAGAGCTACAGTGCCAGCAACAGGTACCCAGCTTGCCCTAAGTGTGGCAAGAACCACCAGGAGAGTGTCTTCAGGGTCAATAGGGCTGTTTTGGTTGTGGACATCTTGGTTATCGGCTTAAAGAGTTCCCCTCAGTGGGACGGGGAAAGTCAAAATCCACCACCTCAGCAGATCTAGCAGGCCAACCACCTAAGTAGGCCAATACTTCAGTATGGATGGAGGTCAGCACTGAAACCATCTTTATGCATTGTCTTCTCATCGGGATCAGGAGAGCTCACCTGATGTGGTCACGGGTATGTTATGTCTTTTCCACCTAGATGTATATGCCCTACTAGATCCAGGAGCCACACTGTCGTTCCTAACTCCATACATAGTTGTTCAGTTTAATATTAGTCCAGAGGTCCTCCTAAAACCATTTTTAGTCTCCACCCAAATTAGTGAGTCAATTAGAGCCAGTCGAGTGTATAGAAACTACCCAGTCTCAGCTTTCAATAAGGTCATTCCAGCTGATCTCGTAGAATTAGACATGGTCTATTTTGACCTCATCCTTGGCATGGATTGGTTATGCTCCGATTATGGATCAGTCGATTGCAGAAATAGAGTTATCAAATTTCAGTTTCCAAATGAGCCAGTATTAGAGTGGACGGGAAGTAGTTTAGCATCTAAGGGTTGGTTTATTTCCTACCTTAAGGCCTAGAAGCTTATTTCTAAGGGATGTATCTATCATCTAGTTTGGGTCAAAGATTCCAACTCTAAGACCCCAACTATCCTGTGTCCCTATTGTGAATGAATTTCCTGATGTGTTCCTCGAAGATCTTTCCGGAGTCCCTTTTGAGCGGGAAATCGACTTTGGTATAGACCATCTCCCAAATACTCATCGTATCTCCATCCCTCTTTACAGAATGGCACCAACTGAGCTTAAGCAGTTGAAGGAGCAGCTAAAAGATCTTCTCGGTAAAGGTTTTATCAGACCCAGCATCTCCCCCTAGGGTGCTGCAGTGTTATTCATGCGAAAGAAAGAGGGTACCCTCAGAATGTGCATTGATTACCATCAGTTGAACAAGGTCATAGTCAAGAACGGGTATCCCTTACCCAGAATTAACGACTTGTTCGACCAACTTTAAGAAGCTAGTTGTTTCTCCAAAATAGATCTTAGGTCAGGGTCTCATCAGCTAAGAGTCAGAGAGTGTGACATACCAAAAACAGTTTTCAGAACTCTGTATGGTCACTACAAGTTCTTGGTTATTTCCTTTGGACTCAAAAATGCCCCTTCAGCCTTTATGGACCTGATAAACAGAGTTTTCAAGCAGTATGTAGATTTGTTCGTCATTGTATTTATTGACGACATTCTGGTATACTCCAGAAATGAGGAAGAGCATGCTAATCTCCTAAGGATAGTGCTTCAGACACTCAGAGACCTCCAGTTGTTCGCCAAGTTTAGTAAATGCAAATTCTGGTTGAAGTCCGTGACTTTCCTGAGTCATGTGGTCTAAAGTGAGGGTATTTAGGTTGATCCTCAAAAGATAGTAGCGGTGAAAGACTAGCCTAGACCTACCTCCCCAACCGAAATCAAAAGTTTCTTGGGTCTAGCCAGGTATTACTGACGCCTCGTGGAAGGCTATTCTTTTATAGCATCCCCTCTGACTAGGTTGACTCAGAAGAAGGTGAAATTTCAGTTGTCAGATGCGTGTGAGAAGAGTTTTCAGGAGTTAAAAAATCGACTCACTACCGCTCCAGAGTTGATCCTACCAGAAGGATCATATGGATTTGTAGTATATTATGGCGCTTCTAAAGTTGGATCGGTTGTGTTTTGATGCAGCGGGGCAAGGTGATAGCCTACACCTCTAGACAACTCAAAGTTCATGAAAAGAATTATCCGACTCATGACTTGGAGTTGGTAGCGGTGGTGTTGCATTGAAAATATGGAGACACTAACTGTGTGGGGCTTACATGGATGTTTTACAGATCATAAGATCCTTCAGTATGTATTCAGTCAGAAAGATCTAAATCTTCATCAGAGAAGGTGGTTAAAGCTCCTGAAGGACTATGACATGAGCGTGATATATCACCCGAGAAAAGCCAATGTGGTGGCAGATGCCCTAAGCAGGATATCTATGGGGAGCGTGGCCCATGTCGAAGAGGGAAAGAAGGAACTGGCGAAGGATATTCACCGACTAGCTCAATTAAGGGTGCAGTTGGTTGATTAAGCTGAGGGTGGAGTGGTAATGCAAAGTGGGTCAGATTATTCTTTGGTTGTTGAAGTTAAGTCCAAAAAGGATGAACATCCCATCTTGCTTAAGCTTAAGGAAGCGGTTCTCAGAAACGAAGTTGAGGCTTTCTCCAAAAGGGGTGATGGTGTGCTCCATTACCAGGGCAGATTGTGTGTACCAGACGTTGGTGATTTGAGACAGCAGATACTGGCTGAAGCACATAGTTTGGGATATTACATCCACCCTGGTTCCACGAAGATGTACCATGATCTGCGAGATATTTACTAGTGGAACAGCATGAAAAGAGACATCACTAAATTTGTAGCTAAGTTTCCGAATTGTCAGCAAGTCAAAGTAGAACACCACAGACCGGGAAGTATGACTCACGATATCATCATACCCACATGGAAGTGGGAAGAAGTAAATATGGATTTTATTAGGGGTTTACCTCAGACTCGTCGGCAACATAATTCGATTTGGGTGATAGTAGATCGGATGACTAAGTTGGCATACTTCCTCCTAGTTAAAACTATAGTTTCAGCTGAGGAATATGCTAGGCTTTATGTTCGGGAGTTGGTCAGAATTCATGGGGTTCCCTTATCCATTATCTCAAGCAGAGGTACCTAGTTCACCTCTCATTTTTGGAAGTCTTTTCAGAAGGGACTTGGTACCTGTCAATCTCAGCACAGCTTTTCACCCGCAGACAGATGGACAAGCTAAGCGGACTATTCAGACTCTAAAGATATGTTGAGGGCGTGCATGATCGATTTCAAGGGCAGTTGGAATGATCACTTTCCTCTCATCAAATTAGCATACAACAACAGCTACCACTCCAGTATCCAGATGGCTCCGTTTGAGGCATTGTATGGTAGGAGGTGCAGATCTCCTATCAGGTGGTTTGAGGTTGGTGAAGCTACTTTAATCGAACTAGATTCGGTCCATGAAGCTATGCAAAAGGTACAGTGTTCGGCGTTTGTTATATGGGTGTATAACTACACGCAAGTGCACGTGGTCGAACAAGTAGTAAAGTGGCTTAAGTAAGCCAAGTATCGATCCCACAGGGACTGGGATGAGGTAACAAATTACTTAAGTGTTACTATATTGAATCTAAAAATGAAGACAACAGTGCAACGAAGAGTTTAATATATTTTGATTTCTAATTTTATCCTAAGTCTGCAAAGATTATATAATTTGAGTCTGAACTATGAATGTGAGCATACTGAGGTTAAACGAACTTGTAAGGAAATAAATTATCGATATAATTTGGTTAACTTTTCCTCCGGTTGCTAGTCAAGAACTATTGCCAATGGATTAAAACTCTCGTATTTAACCCAACTTAAGAATCGTGAACCGTCCACCTACATTTTTGTGATTAAACGAAATTCATGTTCTAGCCATACAAAACCGGTTCCTTAATTGACTAATACGACCTTCAAGTATATTTCTATCCTGAAGGTAAATCAATTCTAAATTTTCCCAAACCAAGAAAAGATCATATCCTATTGATTCACAACTTTCCAATTTCTTGCTCTCTCGAGTGAAACCGGACTTTTTTTATGTACATTAATATAGGTTACACATTAACGCAGTAAGAACAAGAACCAATAGAACAACCATGGAAGAAAAGATGAAAAACCAAATTGATCAACAATCACATTTCAATACAATTGTTCTTAACCTCAGCAAGAAGAGGAATTAGCCACTCATTTGTGGATTAAACATCGTTAAATGAGTGTTAAATATACAAGCAATTGAATTAAAGAAGAAGGAGATAGAGAAAAAACCCTGATAATTTCGTCCCCTCAACTGCCTGTAACCCACGTTCTTGCTCCACCAAGTCAGAATATTAAAAATGAACCTAAGTGTTCTATTTATACTGGTGGGAATTTTTCCCGGAATAACAAGCAACGTGTCACGGAGTGTATCGCAGAGCACTGCCTCTGTGACACGTTGTGTATCGCGGAGCACTGCCTCTGTGACACAGTGTGTATCGCGGAGCACTGCCTCCGTGACACGTTGCTGTTCCACCACAGGCCAAATTTTGCATTTTTTCCTTGTTGACATCCGAGTCCAACCCCAATCTCTCCCAACACGCATTTTACCTTCCCAAAATTATATTTCACCTGCAAAACAACGCTAATCATGTTGGTTAGTATAAATTCACATTTTATTATCAATCACATGAGAATGTATAAACATTGATAGATAAACAAGGCTAAAATGACACCTTTGAGTATCACTTGGGCATATAAATTTGCCCAAGATCACTTACCCCACACTTAAAGTCTTGTTCGTCCTGGAACAAACCTTTTACATCTCATGCACATGAAGACTTACACATAGCTAATTTTAGCAAGACAATTCAAGCTACAGCTACAATGACTGTTTAAGATAGCAAGTTAAAAATAGAGCATGCACGATTTAATCATTGAAATGGAATACAATTATGTTAAGACTTCCTAACATCAAGAATTTACTCTCTATCTTAGCAAACTCATGCAAATCAACTGATCAAGAAATCCAACATGAATTATATCCTTCATTAAACATGTGCCCTCACAACAAGAGAGTTACCCATTTTCACACGCAACTTTTTAAGTCACAACATGTATGGGTAAATGAATAGAATTACGCTCACTCTCACAAAGAATTCACATGCATCATGTAATGACCCATAAGCTTGCCCTTAGTGTTTTACTCCACTAATTTAAGGATGTTTGAAAGTAAGATCAAGTAGGACTTAATGGGTTGTAATGTAAGCTAAGGGATGGGTAGGTACTATTCTGGCCAGTAATAGTGACTATCTTCCCCCAAGCGCTTTTAATAACTTCAACCTTCATTCAGGATATCTCTTCCCTTACTTCACCCTCATTCTTTTCAATCCTGAATTTTCTCTTCTTGTTCCCATTTCTTTAAGCACACTCAGCTTAGTAGTAAGGAGTACTTAAGAATTTTTTTTTTTTCGTTCATTTATTTTCTTACTCCCTACTAATAATCAACCATTTTTACACAAGTGCACCTTTGTCCTTTTCTCAACTTTCACAACTTCTACTTTTCCTTCTTTTTCACGCTTCTCGCTCCCTCATTCTTTGGAATTTTTTCACTTAAGCGCTTAGGAGTTTTGGATCAAATTCAAGGCTAATGAAAGAAAAAGGATTAAACTTATGTTGTAGCTATCAAAGAATAGGCTCTAGGCTCAATAGGGCTAACTAGGATTAAATATTCAAGGTAGGTAAAGTGAGGGATAACATTTATGCTCATTCAAAGAAATGCATAAATCATCTCCTACAATTCACATCCTTCATTTCGTTTTATATACACACCAGGAAAGTTCTAGACATTCCACAATAGCACGGAATATTCGAAAAACTTACACTCACAGCACATGCTCAATTCAAGACACATTCCGCAGACTCTTAACTCAGCTAATCACAAGAATTCAAAATTAAGCTTCAATCATATCAAGTCAAATTCAAGAGCCTAGGTGTCTCAAACATAGGTATACCACTTGCATGCTTCAACACTAAACATACTTGCATCTTACAATCATTTATAGCACATAACAAGAATATCAAGCCATCAATTAGCTACGGGTTCAAAAACCAACCTACTGACTAATTTTCCTCAAGACGGTCGTCATCCATCCATCATTGGAAACAGTCTCTAACTATGACTAAAAACATTATATATAGACAAATAAAAATTTTTATTCTTCGGTTCAAAGACCCCCCACCGAAAAAGAACCTAAAAGAAAAACCAACGGGTGATGAAGGCATGCTTGACTCACCAAAAAAAAATTTTTTTTTCAAAATTTTCACAAAAGCATTACATTCACCAAAAATCGTTAAGCATAAAAATTTTAAAATTTTCCTCACCCCACACTTGAATCATGCTATGTCCTCATAGCATCAAATTAACATTTAAAGAGGGTGAGAAATACTCCCTGAGGCCTTTAGGCCTAGCTAACAACATGCCTTTCTTCAACTTTGCACAAGTGGGTGTTCGACCCCACACTTTTTCTCTTCCATGCTTATTAGCTTCCTCCTCCATGGGTACTCAGACTTCCCCTCCATCTGTGCTTAACTTTCCACCAAAACCACACAAGATGAAAAATAAATAAAATCAACTTAGATGCAAGAAATTAAAATGGTACCCATGGTACCCTTGGGTTGCCTCCCAAGCGGCGCCTAATTTTACGTCGCGGCACGACGTATCCAGTTTCACCGCTTTTTCCTCCACCTTGAGGATATGAATCTCACCCCTAATTTCTTATCTAATTTCCTCTTATGCTCCAGGGGTGGTGGTGAAAAATTGTAAGGACCAAGCAGTAGATGTTGCCTTTTGAACCTATTGGCCCTCAAGTAAGCGAAGTCATTTTGTCTCTCCGAGTTAGCAAATTTCAAAATATACGGGGCTTGGTCCTCCTCTAGACATTTCTCTATAAGCTTGGAAGACTCTATTTCTATGTTGTCAACCAAACTTAAGGTCGAAAAATGCTTCGAGTGTGGTCCAATAAACCTCAACTCTGAAACTGCATTGTGCTTGACCTCCTTACTTGTAAACACCTTCTCAGCATCGACATCTATCTCTCCATTAATGTCAAATGGGGGATACTCTATCTCTTCTTCCATGAATGGATTTTTCATAAGTGTGAGCCCATCACAGGGACACTCAAGAGATTCTAATTGTTAGGCTTCATCCAAAAATTCACCCTTATCTTCCTCTTGTAGTTCCTCTTGAATATCGGCTAAAACCATTACCTGCAATTTATCACCAGCTTCAGCCTCAACAATCATCTCCGTGATTTTGACGCTCATCCTTTCTAGAGCCTCTGCATTCTCTTCTTGCTAAATTCTCAATACTGCCATCGCCTCCTTCATTGCTTTTGATTGCTCCAGCAGTTGTTTCAGCATGTCTTCTATTTGAGCTTGGTGTCCCAAGTCCTCATTTTCAGCATGCCTATATTCAGCAAAAACAACAGAAGGATCATAGTTGGGGCTTGGGGGAGGGGAATATGCATTTGGACAGCCATCCCAATGGCCATCTTGACCACCACATATATTGCACGTGTTACAGTGTTTCCACGAGTGGTGTCCTCCGCAATTCAGACACGATTCGCTAAAATATGAGTATCCACCATTTATACCATTTGTATTCCACGATGTCATGTCAATAAGGGTATCCAAAAAAGAAAAAAATAAAATGAAAAAGAATTAAAACAAACACTAAGACCAAGTTGTCAGCACTAAGAAAAAAAATATAGTAAATTTACACTTAAGAAAAATTCACCAATTGCCAGTCCCCGGCAACGGCGCCAAAAACTTGTTCGGCGTTTGTTATATGGGTGTATAACTACATGCAAGTGCACGTGGTCGAACAAGTAGTAAAGTGGATTAAGTAAGCCAAGTATCGATTCCACAGGTACTGAGATGAGGTAACAAATTACTTAAGTGTTACTATATTGATTCTAAAAATATGAAGACAATAGTGCAACGAAGAGTTTGATATATTTTGATTTCTAATTTTATCCTAAGTCTGCAAAGATTATATAATTTGAGTCTGAACTATGAATGTGAGCATGCTGAGGTTAAACGAACATGTAAGGAAATAAATTATCGATATAATTTGGTTAACTTTTCCTCCGGTTGCTAGTCAAGAACTATTGCCAATGGATTAAAACTCTCGTATTTAACCCAACTTAAGAATCGTGAACCGTCCACCTACATTTCTGTGATTAAACAAAATTCATGTTCTAGCCATACAAAACCGGTTCCTTAATTGACTAATACGATCTTCAGGTATATTTCTATCCTAAAGGTAAATCAAT
Organism: Datura wrightii; assembly: GCA_035772735.1. Classification (NCBI taxonomy): domain Eukaryota; kingdom Viridiplantae; phylum Streptophyta; class Magnoliopsida; order Solanales; family Solanaceae; genus Datura; species Datura wrightii. The sequence goes on along the minus strand of JASDFA010000006.1, from coordinate 81,534,690 downwards.
TCTCAATTTTTCCAAACCAAGAAAAGATCATATCCTATTGATTCACAACTTTCCAATTTCTTGCTCTCTCGAGTGAAACCGGACTTCTTAGATGTACATTAATATAGGCCACACATTAATGCAGTAAGAACAAGAATCAATAGAACAACCATGGAAGAAAAGATGAAAAACCAAATTGATCAACAATCACATTTCAATACAATTGTCCTTAACCTCAGCAAGAAGAGGAATTAGCCACTCATTTGTGGATTAAACATCATTAAATGAGTGTTAAACATACAAGCAATTGAATTAAAGAAGAAGGAGATAGAGAAAAAACCCTGATAATTTCGTCCCCTCAACTGCCTGTAACCCACGTTCTTGATCCACCAAGTCAGAGTATTAAAAATGAACCTAAGTTTTCTATTTATACTGGTGGGAATTTTTCCCGGAATAACAAGCAACGTGTCACGGAGTGTATCGCGGAGCACTGCCTCCGTGACACGTTGTTGTTCCACCACAGGCCAAATTTTGCATTTTTTCCTTGTTGACATCCGAGTCCAACCCCAATCTCTCCCAACACGCATTTTAGCTTCCCAAAATTATATTTCACCTGCAAAACAACGCTAATCATGTTGGTTAGTATAAATTCACATTTTATTATCAATCACATGAGAATGTATAAACATTGATAGATAAACAAGGCTAAAATGACACCTTTGAGTATCACATGGGCAGATAAATTTGCCCAAGATCATACAGCAGCTCAGAGCCGTCAGAAATCTTATGTTGATATGAGGAGAAGAGAATTAGAGTATGCAATGAATGACTGGGTTTATCTAAAAATTTCACCCATGAAAGGGGTGATGAGATTTGGGAAGAAAGGAAAGCTCAGTCCGAGATATGTGGGACCCTACTGAATTTTGAGGTGAATCGGCAATGTGGCCTATGAGTTGAAACTACCTCCAGAGTTAGCAGTCGTGCACCCAGTCTTCCATGTGTCACTATTAAAGAAGTGCATTGGTGACCAACTAGTGGTGCCATTGGAAAGCATGGAGATAAAATATAGTCTCTCTTACAAATAAGTTGAGAAACAAGGAAGTCGCTTCAGTGAAAGTTTTGTGGAGGAATCGAGTCGTTGAGGGAGCCACATGGGAAGCAGAAGCAGAAATGATGGACAGATACCCTTACTTATTCCCCTCCAGTTCAGTTATGGTATTAGGTACTAAATTCCTCTTCAGTACTCTATTCAGTTCTATATTCATAAGCTCTATTTAGATTTTCTATATGCATTTTAGTTGCATTAGCTTTGTTAGTATGGCTAATTAAGTTCGGAGACAGTTACTCCTTCAGAAACCTGCTCATGGTCTCAGTCTAGAAATCTCAGCTCTTTTCCTAGTTTTATAGCAGTTTTAGTCTTCATTCAAGGGCGAATGCCAAGGGGGAGATATTGTAACACCCTAAAACTTTCCTAGACCAAACTTAGAAATTTCTAGGAAAATGCAATAAAAAAATCATAAAAAGTTTTCTCAGAATGACTGAGCCAACGAGTCATGGTCAACTCCAACAAGTCATTGTGTCAGTCATTTTCACCAGGTCTTGGCTACTTGGGAAACAACGAGACAATGAATGTCCCGTAGTGAGAAACAACGAGTCGTCCTGTCAATCGTGGTTTCCCCCAGCCCAGAAATCCTTCCCAGGACCCCATGACTCAACCAATGAGTCATTGTCAGAAACAATGACCCATTGTGAGAGTCGTCAGGTGAAGTCTTTGAAATTTCCCTTCCAGTGAAGACGAGAGGATACAATGACCTCAACGAGTCATTGTCACCACCGTTGTTTCAACTTAGTCTTTTTCAGAAAACTTTGCTAGTGAACCTAATGATTGGACACGAAGGTATGTCTTGGTCTCTACTCTTACTTCTAAATAGATGGGTTCTGATCAAATCAAGGGCCTTTTTGCTAATGATTATGATTTTGACGAGATTTTTGCAGTGTAAGTTGGGTCCTTATGAGGGGTTCAATCTTCAAGATGGATTCCTTTTTAAGGAAAATAAGTTGTGTATTCCTAATAGCTCTTTGCATGAATTATTAGTTTGGGAAGCACATTGTAGTGGGCTCATGGGACTGGAGTTTACAAAACTATGGATATACTTGTTGAACATCATTTTTTTGGCCTGGCATGCAAAAGGATATTGAGAAAGTGTGTTCCCAATGTCTTGAATGTAAATAGGCCAAATCAAAAGTTTACCACATGGTCTTTATACTCCTTTACCTATTCCTACTTCTCCTTGGAGTGATATTTCCATGGATTTTGTGTTAGGCCTGCCTAGAACTAAACATGGTAAGGATAGTATATTTGTAGTGGTAGACCGATTTTCAAAAATGGCTCTTTTTATTCCATGTTTGAAGACTAACGATGCATCACATGTGGTTGATTTATTTGTGAAAGAAATGGTTAAATTACATGGTATACCTATTAATGATAGGGATGCTAAGTTTTTAATTCACTTTTAGAGAGTTCTTTGGGGAAAATTAGGGACTAAATTTTTATTTTCTACATCTTGTCACCCGCAAACTGATGGGCAAATAGAAGTATTTAATAGGACTTTAGGGAATATGATAAGGGCTATTTTAAAGGGAAAACTAACCTTTTGGGAGGAACATTTGCCCATGGTAGAGTTCGCCTATAATAGAACTATCCATTCTTCTATTGGTAAGTCTCTTTTTGAAGTTATTTATGGATTTAATCCCCTCACCCCCTTGATTTGCTGCCTTTGCCAACTAATGATATTGTTAAACTTGATGGTAGGAAGAAGGATGAAATTATGAAGAAGATTCATGAACAAACAAGGCTTGCATTTGAATTGAAGAATGAACAAAATGCCTTAAGAATAAATAAGGGGCGAAAATCTATTATATTTAAGCCTGGAGATCTAGTGTGGGTGCACTTTAGGAAGGAAAAAGGTTTCCTACCAAAAGAAAATCCAAGTTACACCCAAGAGGAGATGGTCCATTTGAAGTCCTTGAATATATTGGAGACAATGCTTACAAACTTGATCTTCCTAGTGAATATCAAGTTATTGCTACCTTTAATGTTGCTGATCTTTCTTTATTTGATGAAACATTGAATTCGAGGATGAATTCTCTTGAAGAAGAGGGGAATGATAACATCCATGGCTACTCATCATCAACTAAGGAAGCTTTGGAAGTTTCAAGAGGACCCATGACAAGATCCTAAACAAGGAAATTTGAAGACGAACTTAATGGGCTGGTATTAGCTATTAAAAAGTGTCTTGTGATGGAAGAAGATCTCAAGCCCAATGAAGATATTTTTTCCAAGTCTTACATTTATTTGAAGGCCCAAATTAAAGTCCAAGAGGAGATGAAATGGAGTCCAAACTAGCCCCTAAATGGAGAAAATACTGCAGCATTTTTTTAATTAGTTTCTAGAATTATATTTAAAGTTATTTTATTCTATGTTGACTCCTAGGACTTTGTGTGTGGCATCCTTCTATTCCATTTAATAGTTGTTTTTTCTATGTTGACTTCATAGGATAATGTGTGTGGTAGTTTTCTAGGTCCTAGGAAGTATCATTTTCATTTATGATATCTTTTGACCAACCCCTTCTTCACTACTATATAAAGGGGTCTCTGTTCATTCATGAATATCAGATTTTGAATATTAATATATTTGAGGGTTCTTTTGAACCTTTGTGGCAGATTACTTTAGGATTTATCTTGAAACCTAACTAGTTCATAGTTTATGGTAATAAGATAATTTTCATTTTTGATATCTTTGGTTTCTTCTTGGTATTCTTAGAAGGCGATTGGTACACTTACTAATTGTTGTCTAACATTACTCACGAAGTGGTCAAGATCCGATTCTAAACTTGATTAGTTTCTCAAGTAAAGGCGTTTGTTTTACCTATAGCCAATTCGTTGTTACTTGGATCTTGTCAAATTCATATCTCTTAGTTCTTGTTTAGTCTTTTCAATTAGTTTCCTAGTTTTGCTTCCGTATTTGTGTTAATCCATACTCTAGTTTTGGAATTTCCAACCTTTATGTTATCACTTACATACCTGAAGGGATTTGATTTTCACACTTCCTTGATTGCCCAAAGAGAATTTAGGAAAAACATGGGAGAACTAGCCTTGATCACCTCTCAAACTTCCAAATTTGCATGCATGAATTAGGATAGGCTTAGAATGACTTAACCCTTCTTAAAACACTACATTCTGACCTTCAAACGATGTAGTTTATCCATAGGAACATAGGAATTATGGAAAAGCCCTTAATAAACTCGCAAGGAAAAACAGACTGCCAGTCCCAACGAGGGACTGGACGAGTCATCGCCTTGGCCATGACTTGTGGTTTGCATTCGTCGCTTTCACTGGAGATTACATCTAGATTGTCACCACGATGCACTTAATGACTCGTTACCAGTGACCACGACTCGTGGTTACCTCCTGTCCTCTTCCCTGCCAAAAATCCTCTTGGGGTCACCATGGGCGACACCACGACTCGTGGTGATGACCCGTTAGGTGCACTACCTTTTCTTCCTTCATCCTCAAGAAACCCTTGGCCACGATTGACCTAACGAGTCGTGATGCTGACCATGACTCGTGGTCACATCCGTTGGCCACTCAAAAACTAAAATTTCCTACAAGTCCCATCCTCTCCCCACGGGTCACCTAATGACTCGTAGGGTTCCTGACGGATCACTGGACGACTCGTCCGGTGACCTGGTGCAGAATTTCGTGTTTTTTTCATTTCAACTCCCGAGTATTATCTTAGGGCTTTTGGGGTATAAAAAATTCATTCAAACCACCACTCCCACGCAAACATAAACTCCAACCCACGATTGTCACCTATGGTCCTCACACTTGTAACTCAAGCTAAAATTTGTGTAAGCTCAAATTTGTGCAAGTGAAGCTGCACAAGCCTTTTGAATTCGCACCCCAAAATTGAATCAAGCTTAAAGTTGAGCAAGAACTTGAAAAATTCAGGCAAGTAAATGTGTTAAATTTGAAAATCTTGCTATGTTTAAACCAAAAGCCCACTATGATTCCTTAAAACCCTTGAAAAAATGGTAGAAGAAGGTGATCAGTAGCTTGATGTGCTAATGTGTTGAATGGGTAGAATTCTAAATGTTCAAATAAAAAAAAAGTTGATTGATGATAATGATTTATGGTGTGTGAGGCATGTTGGGGGTTAGCTACTTTGGTCAAAACTAACAAAATTTCATACCTAGTATGGGGAATTCTAGGTAGCCATTGAAGAATTTGTTAACCTGAACAACTGAACCAAAATAAGGTGAGGAAAGGCTTCACGGGTCCTCCTACAACTTGTGGTTTCATAGTACGACTCGTATTATGACTCATTGGGACTGTCCCAGGTCATTGAGAGTGAAAATGTTAGTACGGGACTAATACGATTTGTGGTATCCTACTACGATTTGTACTTGTTGATCGTACCATGAAGCATGTTGGGGATTAGCTACGTTGGTCAAAATTGACAAAATTTCATACCCAGTATGGGGAATTCTAGGTACCCATCAAAGAATTTAATAACCTGGACAACTGAACCAAAATAAGGTGAGGACAGGCTTTACGAGTCCTCCTACAACTCATGGTTTCATAATACGACTCGTATGATGACTCGTTGGGACTGTCGCAAGTCATTGAGAGTGCAAATGTCAGTACAGGCCTAGTAGGATTTGTGGTATCCTACTACAAATCGTACCTGCTGATCGTATCATGAAGTAGAAAGGTCAAAGTTCTCAAGTAACAGTCTGACCCTTAGTACGACTCATAGAATCTAATCACGATCCATAACTTGAGTCATACAAAAAGACAGAATTTATGAATTTTAAGCAATTCCTCATACGACTATTAGTACGAACCGTACCAACATGGTACAAGTTGTACCAAAGAGTCGTGATAGAGCTATCATATACCACGAGTCATAGTACCAATCATACCACTAAGGTACGACCCATACTATTGACTCATGGAAAATTTCAGAGGATATTTTTCTTGCTTTCTTTTTCTCATATCATACATATTAAACTCTTTTCTCCACAGGTACAATGACAATAAAGAGAAGAGCAACCAAAATCGCCAAGATAAGGAGACTAGAGCTGAGATAGCTGCTAGGAGGGAATTAAGAGATGAGCCCTCTGACTTTGATCAAGCAGGCAGCTGCCCTAGTGGTTTAGTGGAAGAGTACTGAGTTGAGACTTATGACACTGATGAGCCATGGACACTAGGGATCAAGCCAAGGTTCAAGTTGCAACTATAGCCGTAGATCACCAATTTGAGGAGGGAGATGAAGAGCAGTCCCAAGAATCTAGGGGTGGCTCTAATGAGGAAGAAGGGTCTAAGGAGGCTCAATTTGGAGATGGGGATGGGTCTGAGGAAAGAGCTGCTGAGGAAGAAGATGAGCAGACCTCGTACAGAGAGAGGCTACCATGAGGTGGCATGTACCCGGATCACAGGAAATCTATGAATAGGTCTTGGATCTTACATCCAAATAGAAATCTAGGCGTAGTATCCAGGAGGAACCGTAGATCCTCAATGGTGCTTTGAATGAGGTTGAGAAAATGAAGCAGATCTTTAGCTTCTACGGATTTGATTAGATGGCTAGGATCCCTGACCGATATAGTCCAGAGTTGGTCAGGGAGTTCTATGCAAACTATTATGCGATGCTGGAGCAAAATGCACAGACTGGAAAGAGGCTAAAGGAGCATCCCAAGCTTGATAAGGTGGTTGTCTGGGGGCAAGAAGTGAAAATCTCCTTAAAAACCATTGCCTGTCTACTTTATGGGCCATAGTTCAAAGCTCCATCTTCCACAGTGGAGTTCACCCATCGAGTAGATGCCCTAAAAAGGGTTAAGAAGTTGGGCCATGAGGAGAGGCAGAGCCAAATTAAGTGGTTAGCCTAAGTTCTAGCTAAGGACATGGAGGAAGCTGATTAGGTGGCTAGTGGAAAGCAGGTCACCAAAGCTTCGCTAAATTTCATAGTGAAGGCCTGCTAGACACTAGTACGACACATATTAATGCCTACAATGAATGATAACACCCTCAGTGTAGACAGAGAAGCTCTTTTGGCTTGTATTATGTCTCGATATGACATCAATATCCCGAGGGTGATAGCTAATGAGATTTGAGATAGTGCTCTCGGCTTGAGCACCATCATGCCATTTTTGAGCCTTATTCACAAGTTATGTAAATACATTGGGGTGAGGATTTTGAAGGGCGTAGATGTGGAGATCAGAGGCCAAAAGCCTGCTGATATCGACCTTATACGGGATGACATGTACCTGGTAAGCTGGGTTAGACTTCCTTCAGCACCGCACTACCACGGGCATCCGGGGGAGAGCATGTTACTGCCCCCACTTTAGTGGAGCAAGGAGAGATGTCGGCTACAGAGGCCGGCCACACAAATGTAGCTCCCAACACATCCTCCACACCTCCATTGGGTATCTCGAGTCAGACTTTAGCAGGCTATGTGTTGGTACTGCAGGACTTCCTCTAGAAATTGGCCAAGAGGCTGATAGTGACTGAGAAAAAGATCAATGTTATGATAAAAATGTCAAGCCATGGGTGAAGGCCGAGATTGATAAGGCTTCTAGGTTTTTGTATAGCCGGTTAGATAGTTTGAAATGCTACTTCAATGAGCATATGGCTGAGCAGACAGATACGGGCGGTCTCAGAGAAGAGTTGGGGGCTTTCCGGAGTGAGGTGTCTCAGTTGTCATCTAGATAGCCAGCGATATTATCTGCCCCCAATCTTCCAGACTTTGATGCTGAGCTTGATGAGGAGCTAAATCTTTAGTTGTATTGGATTACCACTGTAGTCCGAGGAGTAAAAGAAAAGAAGAGGGTCTCGAAGGAGGTTGAAAACGAGTGCTCAAGGAAAAAGAGAAAAAGGAAGGAGAAGAAGGAGAGCAATTGGGCAAGAGTAAATAGCCTACAGACTCATGACGAGCATATATCAGAGCTGCTTGAGTGAGATAGAGGAGCGGGGAGCTCCACCACTGCCTTCGGAGAGCTTACAAGTGGTAAGGACCTCTCGAGTGAGCCATATTCAGCTAGAGATTCCACTGAGGTCACTGAGTTGACTTCTATTGATGTGGGGGTAACCAATCCCCTAACTGATGTTCCATTGAGTGCGCCGGCTACCGCTAGTGCCAGTATTATAGCAGAGATACTACCTCTGTAGGATGACAAGATTTCCTAGAGCACCACAGGTATGTCCCTTTTCCCTATTCTTACAGTTGATGCTTCAAGATGAAGCATTTTTTTAAAAGGGAGGGGGGTTTACTTATATTTTTTTGATTTTGTTCGTCCGAGGGTTTTTCTTGATATGTTTCTTTTTCCTCGAACATGCTATCTAGTAGAACCGGCATGTTTAGTTTTTCTTATTTGTGTAATTAGAAGTAGCTTAGGATTACCTTATAGCCAATAAATATATAGGTTTTGATGTTTTTGGAAAAAATGACCCAATTTGAAGTTTTTGTGATGTTAGTTGTGTAGGTTGATTGCAAAGTATGACTTTGTTAGATCTTTGTATGTCATTTATATTATTAACATGTGTAGTTTTAGTTTAGCCGTGCATGAACTAGATAGGTAGAATCAACGTAAACATATACCATGAGTGAGGATTCATACTCAGTTCAATACCGTGTTAAGGATCTAGAACTTTCCCTGTTGGTCTTTACATAGGTTTTAAGATGGTTGCTTAGGAAAGGATTATAGGCTGTTTTTGTCATATCCCACTTTAGCTTAAATTTCCCTACCAAAGGAAATAATTCCCCTGATCCCGTATTTGAGCCTAAAAGCTGACCTACTTTCTTTGATTACCTATTCACCTTGACCAAGTTTATAATGAACCTATTTGGTCCTGATTCCTCCTTGGACATGTAACTTTCACCTAAGGAAAAATTCCTAAGTTGAAGGTGGGTGTAGTAAGGGTGCGTAAACTATGTGAGGGTGGAGAAGAAAAAGGAAACAAAGTCAAAGAAGAGTGAGATGTGGTGGTAAAGAAAATAAAAAGAGGTGAAAAAGCAAAAATAAAAAGAAAAAAGAGAAAAAAAAAGCTGCAAAAGATGATAAAAACACACCGCACTTACCTATTGGATTTAAACAGAGAAAAAAGGGAGGACAAAGTTGAAAAATGAAAAATGGGGTAAAAAGAGAAAAGTGGAGAAAAGTTGTGTATTGCCAAGGAGGGTTAGTCACTAAAATCCATATCTATCATACCAAGCCCTAAGGCTATATTACAAGCCTGAAAAGAGTCCTATAGTGATCTTAGCTTAACTGTTCAAAAAGACAAAATAGAGAAAATAAGGGCAAGCCTATGGTATTTTGATGTGCAGCATTTGGAACTTCTTTGTCAGGGTGAGAGTCTTACTTGTTGAGTCCCAAGTTTCATATTTTTATATATATCCGTGAGTGTTGGGGACTTCATTTGCAATAAGGGTACATGGTTTGTATTATGTTCTGCCAATTGTCTATGGGAATGGCATTGGTGATAGCTCAATTCTCTGCTAATAGTTGGATTCCATATCTTGATCCCTGTATATAATGCCCTGAATACCCTTAGACAAGACCCGACAGTAAAAATGGAGAAAACGGAATTTTCTGCACTAGGTCATAGAACGAGTTGTCCTATGACCCGTGGGGTAGGCCACGAGTCGTTAAGTGACTGATGGTGAGGAGTTTGGACTTGGTTGAAAATTTGGGGATTTGAGTGATCATAGGTGTGGCCACAAGTTGTGGTCAGCCACACGACTCGTTAGGTCACCCATGGTCAAGAATGGGTGAAGGAAGAAGAAAAGTAGGACAATGTACTTAACGGGTCCTCACCACGACTTATTGGGAACAACACGAGTCATGGTGTCGCCTGTGGTGACCCACATGTGGATTTTGGCAGTGAGGACTATGGGAGGTGACCTGGCCACGAGCAACGAATCGTCAGGTAGCCCATGGTGACCCCTGGGGAGAAATTCTGGTTTAGTGGAAAGGGAGACTTCACGAGTCATTAAGTCTCCTGACGACTCATGAAGTTAGTCATTTCCAGGTATGGGTAAATTAGTAGAAAGTTTCCAGAGCACATCACAACTGGACACCACGAGTCGTCCCAGACATCACGACACATGGAGTGCCTCGTGGTGACCAGCTGGGGGAATTTGGCAGTGCACCCGACGACTGTGACCATAATTCGTGGTCACTAGGCACGATCCATTGGGTCCCTCGTGGGGACTGGTGATCAGTTTTCCATGTGAGTTTATGAGGGGTATTTCCATAATTTCCTAACCTCCTAAACAAGAAACTATGGTGTTTTGGGATTATTTTAAGGGGATTTAGAGGTGTTAAATGGTTTTCCCCTCATTCCCACTCAGATTTTCAGAAAATTTTGCGTAAGTCTTCTATCAAGAGCTCTCAAGCAAGGTCTAAGGTTCCTCACCAATTGCATCCATTCAAGCTTCTTTCTCTAGGGAAATTTTAGCAAGGTATATGGGAATTCACCATGGAATAGTTCTTCCCTTGTGTCCCCAAAATCCCTCCTAGTTCTCTATGAATTCTAGCCCTGAGCTTTCGAATGTGAAGGGAATGTATGTCCCTGTTCTTTGAATCCATGTAGAATGTTATCCATGTTTATTTTAGATATAATTCCATCAGTTTATGGCTATATTGATGTTGCATCCCGTAATGTGAATTCTAGCCTTGAGCTTTCGAACAGGAACGAATTATGTGCCAAATTCCGTTATAGCTTATGGAAAATGATTTAAGTTGATTGTTGGGTATTCTCCATTATCTAGATATCGTATAAATGCTCTTTCTTGTAAGGATGATTTTAGCCTTAATGTTGAATTAGATCACCTAGAATTTTGCCTATCAGGTTAGTTTTCCTTATTACTTGATTCTATCAGCATTGTGGCTTTCCATCTTGTTAGTATGACTTGAAATCTCAGTTAGCTGCATGATAGTTCAGCTTTAGTCAAAATGATAGAATACTCAGTGTCAGTCAGAAATGTCACCTGATCAATTCGACTACAGAAATTCTCGAGGTGTCAGTAGTGCCTCCCAGTTATCAGAATTAGACTCGGTATTAGTTTTAGTGGTTCTTTAGGCGGTCATGACACTTTCAGATAAGAGGCTCTGACCAGCCCTAGAACCCTAGCTTCAGAATTTTAGTTTGTTCTTTAGACAGATACTACGCTTCATAGGGCCTATATATGCTATGTTTTGTGTGTCGGCCGTGTGGGCCTAGTTTAGCTTCTAGTTAGCAGCCTTGTCGGCAATAGTTTATATATGATTGCTTGTTTTTCTTTTCTAATGACTTAGATAGCATGGTGGTCGTATCGGCCCACATAGGATCTGTTTATTATCATGTTTGCTAGGTTAGTTGTTTTCTTTAACAGGTTTGCTATGTGTCCTTGTCGGCCTGAGGATGTGTTTACAACCGAGATATAGCTATTCATTTTCTTGATTTTGAGTTTTTGGCAGGCACTAGAGGTGCATATGCCCAGCTAGGTCAGCCCAGGTCCTAGTGTGGTATTAGGTGCCTGTCATGTCTCCCAAGTTGAGGCGTGACAGCATCAATTTGAAGTATAAAATTCAAATCTTGATTGCCCAAAAGGTCATCACCCTTTAGATAGTTGCACCGAATGTTAATAGCAATCCTCTACCGAACCATGGAGGAGTGACTATTAATAAAATCGATACTAATGAAGAGTGCTCGTAAGTAATTCCATAATACAGGCGAGTCCAGAAAAGATAGAGAAAGTTGCGGCTGCCTTGAGTATGAGTGAGATACCCATATTCATGGTAATGACAGCACCACACCATGCCTATGCTCTAGTGTTACACCCCTTAAACTCACGACATGTATATGGCCTATTAACATGTTGGTTAAGAGTTTTTCAATGTCGTACATGCTAGGAAAAGGCCCGTGGAAAGACCGGATAAGTGACACGTCGAACCATCGCAAGAGGAGGCTGGAAAACCTCCTCCGCGATGGCCAGAGTGTCACGGAGGCTCACCTCCTGATACACAGAGTGTCACGGAGGCTAACCTCTGCGATACACAGCGTGTCATGGAGGTGAGGTGCAGCCCCAAGTATAAAAGCCTCCAAACATCGTTTTTTGTTTCATTTAACTTAAAATTTCAAGAAAATAACAGAGAGCATAGTTAAGAACAGAGGGCACGAAGGATTCTTTGAAATTTCCTTCCAATTACGCCATTATACGCGGTCCAAACTCAAAATAAACGTGGGTAGTGAGGTATTAAGCAGCAAGGAGCATTCCTACGGGTTTAGTTTCGCAAAATTCGGCCGGCAAATCGTCGTGCTACCGAGCTAAGGTAAGTGGAATTGCTCCAAATTAGTGTCAATATACTTCTAGCCATAACATGAGTATTTCTCCCTTCTGGACTTCCGAGAAATAGCGAGTTTTCGACTATTTTTTGATAAGCCAAAGTTTTGGCTATGTATATATTAAAAAGTGTTATCTTCTTCCATAATATTAGTGTATTTAGTCCTAATTGATATATATATGGATGCAGTTGGGAGAAATAGTGAAAATAGTGACCGAGCTACGCCAATTAGTTGGGAAATTAGAAGCGAAGGTATGTAAAGCTAGTTTCTTCGGCAAGTTAGTAGTTCCGGTATAGTAAAATAGTTCAAGTGCCAGTAGAATGTTTCAGAAACCGCATATTATGTTGAGTGTGCACTTTAGTATGATATTAGTAACATCATGTCATGTGTAGCGTGAAACTTACTAGCACAATGCAAATTCTAGTAGAAAGTGACCAAAACAGTACATCATGCCCAGCATGTGATTTAGTAAAGTATGTTAGGATATTATCGTGTTCAGTTGAAACTTAGTAAAGCAATATAAGTTCCTGTAAGGTATTTCAGAAATAGAATGGTAGCCTTAAATGAATTTCAGGAAGCATGTTAGAAATAGTAAATCATGTTACTATGAAACTCAGTTATACAGCATGATTCCCAACAGAAAAACTATATCTTGTTCAGCATTAGACTCAGCACAGTATGACAGAAGATTGTATATATACCATTATCAATTTTAGCAAGTGTTAAGTACATACATATCACTATCATTAGTTTTAGCATGTATTATATACATACACATTATTGTCACTAGTTTCAGCATGTGGTATATGCAGTTAGTATTACTAGTTGAGACCACTGTATTGTTTTGGGATTGGACTACTTAGCATTCATGACCGCCTCAGGGTTAATAGTTGTATCGACTCGTCCATCAGAGGGAGAGGATACATTGCTCTATGGAGTGGCATGCCGTCCCCCAGGGGACGAAGATGGGATGCCGGTTTCCCCATATTTTGCCTTGGTCGGCTTTTATACACCCCCGTCGAGCGGGTACGCCTGAGGTGTTGATTCAGGAGTCCTCCGGACTCAGGTACAGTAATAGTCAAGGGCTCAGTGAGCCCAAGTGCATACGCAGGGGATTGGCAGGATGCTTATAGTTATTATCGGAGATAGGACGACCGGGGTAGGGGTATAGATTGCGTGTTTATTGTACCTCCCGGCTTATGGGGGCCGGGTAAGGTTTGTGTGTGCTATGCTATGTTGTGTTATGTTATGTTATGCCATGTTACGCTAGATACGAGTAGACCGATAGTAGAGCGATACATTTCCAAATATGATCCTACTCCTTCCAGCATAGTTGAGAACAGTCTTAGATTCATATTCTCAGTCAGTTTCAGTCTATTTCTCTCTATTTCAGTTCCATCAGTGTATTGTTGTTTTCAGATATTTTTCAATTGTTACTTACATACTCATGTACCAGCGGTACTGACGCCCGTTTGGGGCGTTGCATTACTTGCTTGCAGGTACTCATAGATGAGGAGCCGATACCTCGTGATTCTAGCTAGCTCACAGAGTCATTAGCTGCAGTCATTCAGAGCTAGATAGCTAGAGGTTTATCCCTTTTCTTTTGATTGTACAGCTTGTGTAGGCCGGGGCCTTGTCCCAACCATGTTATCAGTATTCTTAGAGGCTTGCAGATTGTGTATACCCTGTGGTATGTTATACCGATCGTGTGAGGCCGCGTGTATGTTTTAGCTTGTTATGATGGTCGTGTGGGGCCTTACTCAGTTGGTAGTGGTGACCTTTTCGGTCACGTAGCGGTTTAGCACTTGCTCTCTTGATTTAGAGATAACTAGAAAGCATGGTGGCCTTGTTGGCCCGCATAGGTTCCCCTATATGAATGTGATTCTGGTTAGCTGATGTTATAGTACAGGTGGCTATTGGCCTAGTCAGCCGGAGGCTATATTTACAACCGTTATATAACCCATCTTTTTCTTGAATCCAGATTTAGAGCCAGCCAGGCACTAAAAGTGCTTAGGCTCAGCAGTTTAGCAGTTTAGGTCCCAGTAGGGCACCAGGTGTCAGTCATACCCCCCAGGGCGGGGCATGACATCTAGTCCTTACCAAAAAGGAGTTCGTTGTAGAGGCTTTAGTTACACTAGAAATGACTTATTCAGGAAGATGATACACTCCAAAAGAATTGGCCAATGACTTATATAAAAAGGATCATCAGAAAAAAACAATCACTAAGGGAGAGGCCGAAGATTTTTCGAGAAGAATGAAGCCGAAAGGGTACTCAATTGTAAAACACCTGGAGATAACTCCAGCACAAATCTCTATATGGGAATTTTTGATGAGTTCCCAGCATCATAGGGAAGGCATAATTGAGAGTTCTTGATGAGGCATATGTTCCCACAGGTACAGGTAGTGAGAATCTAGCTTCTGGGAGATCGCCGCATATGTTTTAGTGAAGATGAATTACTATTTGAAGGAGTTATGCACAACAAAGCCCTGCATGTCACGATCAAATGTCATGATAGGATCATCAACAGAGTTTTGAAAGATATGGGTCTAGACTAAACATTTGTCCTTTGTCCACTCTTACCAAATTGGATTATGATTTGGGCAAGATGAGCCAAAGCCAGGTCAATGTTAGGGCATTTGATGGAGGCCAAAGAGATACCATGGGGAAAGTTAATTTGTGTATCCAATTGGGAGCAGCAAAATTCCGGGCAGAATTTCAAATTATGGACATCACTACTAGTTACAACTTACTCTTGGGAAGGTCGTGGATCCACATGGCCAGAGTTGTCTCATCTACTCTTCACCCATTAATAAAATTTGTGTGGGAAAAGTCATGAGGTGGTCATTCACAGAAAAGGAAGCCAGCTGAACCATCCAAATGGCATGTGCTAATGATTGAAGATGTGCCAAAAGGAACAAACTTCCACACTGTTGAGATTGTAAATCCTAGGGAAGAAGACTTAGTCCCACAGACACTAATGCCTCTTGTTTATAAGATGTTTGCCATGACTATGCTAAGGAGTAGTTTGGAATGTAGATGCGGCCTAGGGAGGAACTCAAATGACATCATTGAACCTATTCACATCCCAGAAAAGTTGTTCAAATATGGTTTGATTTATGTGCTGACCAAGAAAGTTGAAGAAAGGGCCGAGAAGAAGAAGATTAACCAAAAGCTGCTAAAGTTGTTGCCTCATCTGTACCAGTCTTTCCCTATTCATGTGGAGACTACAAATGATGGTCTTGGGGAAAGAATTGGGGATCTCTTTGAAGATTGTGATGTGGTCTTAGAAGAATTCACCGAGACATGAAGGATCCTGAAGGCTAGCTTGGGGAACAGTTGCAAAACTAGACATCCACTCCGCTCGTGGCTCCCTGGTAATCTTTGTAGAGAAAGACCAAATTTAATTTTGCGAAAAAAAATTGATGGTAGTTCGGATGAGGCCGGAGACCTACCCTTTATGTTTTTATGTTCCTCAGTACTATTTTTACTTTTCCAAAAGGTATAGGCCCGTGTGGTTCATAGACAAAGTTTGTCAGTATTTTTAAATTCAATGAAAGCATCATGTTATTCCAACTTTTCTTATGGTTTACTCATTCTCTTAAATTTTAAATTAATTTATTATCTAACAATGTGATTTGTTTTATACTCAGTAAAAATGATTTTAATCCTACCAACGTTATGACATCTCACAATTACAATGAACAAGTTGAATCTAACCGTGATGAGATTGAGGAATAAGATGAAGGATCAATGATGCCAGAACACATTACAGAGGACTTAAAACAATTTGAGGATAAGGAAAAGCCCAACCTTGATGAGACCGAGGTAGTGAATCTGGAGGATAATGACCAAGTCAAAGAAACCAGAATCAGCATTCACCTGATAGAGTTGAAGAAAACAGAGTTGATTAACTTGCTTAAAGAGTACGTTGATATATTTTCTTGGTCTTAAGGCGACATGCCAGGGCTAAGCACAAACGTTATCTCCCACAAGTTGCCAATTGATTTAGGGTTTAGTCCTGTGAAGCAAAACTTGAAAGTTCAAGCTAGACTTAAGTCTGAGAATCAAAGAAGAGGTTACAAAGAAGATTCAAGCTAAAGTTGTAGATGTTAAAAGTATCTGACATTGCTAGCTAACATTTTCCCGATGCCTAAAATGGATGGAAAGATAAGAATATGTGCCAACTGCAGAGATCTTAATAAAGCTAGTCCTAAAGATAACTTTCCATTACCCAACATCCATATCCTCATTCACAATTGTGCCAAGCATGAGATATAGTCATGCGTGGATTGTTTCGCAGGATATTGTTTGGTCTGTTTCGCAACTACACGCAAGTGCACATGGTCGAACAAGTGGTAAATGGCTTAAGTAAGCCAAGTATCGATCACACAGGGACTGAACCAAGGTGATAATCGAATTAAGTGTTAATGAACTCTAACTCTAAAAATGCAAACAACAATTTAAAGAAGATTTTGAGAGTTGGTTTCCTAATTTATACTAATCTAAAACAAAATTATAAAGTGAGTCTGAACTATAGTAGTGAGCAAGCTGAGGCTAAAACGAACATGCAGGGAAGTAATTTATCGATACAATTCGGTTAATCTTTCTTTTGGTTGCTAGTCAAGAATTACTGCCTATGGAGAGAAACTTTCGTATTCTACCCAACTTAAGAATCATGAAACTTCAACCCACATTTCTGTGATAAAAGAATTTCATGTTCTAGCCATACGAAACCGATTCCTTAATTGACTAATACGACTTTCAGATATATTTCTATTCTGAAGGTAAATCAATTCTCAATTTTTCCAAACTAAGAAGAGATCATATCCTACCAATTCACAACTTTCCAATTTCTTTCCTTTTAAGGATAAAATTGGATTTTTTAGATATACATTAACATTGGCCAGACATTAATGCAGTAAGAACAAGAATTGATAGAACAACCATGGAAGAAAAGATGATAAACCAAAATGATCAACAATTACATTCCACTACAAATGTTCTTAACCTCAGCAAGAAGTGAATTTAGCCACTCATTTGTGGATTAAACATCATCAACTGAGTATAAATCATACAAACAATTGAAATAAAGGAGAAAGAGTTAGAGAAGAACCCTAAGATTTTCGTCTCCTCAACTGCCTGTAACCCACATTCTAGCTCAACTAAGTTAGACTAATTAATAATAAACCTAAGTGTGCTATTTATACTAGTGGGAATTTTTCTCGGAATAACAAGCAACGTGTCACGGAGTGCATCGCGGAGCACTGCCTCCGTGACACGGTGCAAACGCGGACCCTCACTGGAATTTTATGTTCCAGGTAAATATGGGCAACGTGCAACGGCATGTAACGCGGGGCTTGGTCAATGTGCCATGGTACTGACGCGAACCTTCACTGGAATTTGTCCAAGTAACTCATCCGAGGCAGACTGCCTCTGCGATGGCAGCATGACACGGCTCCATCACGGAGCCCCTTTATTTGCTGCTTTTCCTTGACCTTCTCCACTGCTCGCTTCCGAGTCCATTCCCGATTTTCACCAACATGCAACTTAGCTTCCTAAAATTACATTTTTCCTGGAAAACAACACTAATCATTTTGGTTAGTATAAATTCAAATTTTAACTACAAATCACACGAGAATGTACAAATAATGATAGATAAACAAGACGAAATAGAGCATTTGAGCATCACTTGGGCATATAATTCTGCCCAAGATCACATACCCCACACTTAAAACCTTATTCGTCCTCGAACAATAATCTCATATCTCATGCAATTGACACCCACGTATAGCTACTTTGGCTCAACAATTCAAGCTACGGTTATACCGATTGTTTAATATAGCAAATCATCAAGAAAACATGCATAGTATCATAAACACAATGACATTCACCACATTAAGACCTCCTAGACTCAAGAATCGACTCTCAATCTCGGCAAACTCATGTAAATCAGCTGATCAAGAAATCCGACACGAAATTCAACCTCTCGTCAAGCATGTGCCCTCACAACACAAGAGAATTACCCCTTTTTCAATCATATGATTTCCAAAGCATTACATATAGGGGTATATGAACACGATTTCGTTCTCTCTCCCAAAGAATTCACATGCATCATGTCATGAACCATAGGCTTGCCTCTGGTGTATTACTTCACTAATATAAGGACGCGTGATGTAAGATCACGTAGGACTTAATGGGTTGTAATGTAAGCTAAGGAACTAGTAAATACTGGAATAACCAATACTCTCATCTAGCCTCCTTAAGCGCTTTTCAATACATCCCACCATCATTATGGGCACTGTTTCTTCCTTCATCCTCCCATTCTTGAAGTCTTTCTTTATTTTTGTTCCCATCTCTTTAAGAACACTCGACTTAACAACAAAGATTAGGTATACATCTTCATTTTATTTAAATTCGGCAAGTGCACCTTTGACCTTATCTTTACTTTCACCACTTCCGCTTTTCCTTTCTTTTTCACACTTTTCACTCCTTGACACTGTGGGAAAATTATTTTTTCTTGAGCGCTTAAGAGTTATGGATCAAATTCATGGATAATGAAAAGAAGGGATTAAGCTCAGTTTCTACCTCTTCAATGAAAGAAGAAAAAAATAGGCTAAAGGCTCAATGGGCTAACTAGGATGTACATTCAAGGTAGGTATGATAAGAATAAAAAACTTTCGGTTTAATCAAAGAAATGCCTACATCCTTTCCTACAGTACACATCCTTCATTTCGTTTCGTACACACACCAGGAAAGTTCTAGAGACTTCACAACAGCATGGATGAATCGAAACCTCACCTCACACTCATTGCACAAGCTCAACTCAAGACTTATTCACAGACTCTTCAATCAGCTAATTACAAAAATTCAATATTAAGCCTCAATCACACCGAATCGAACTCTATGGCCTAGGTATCTCAACATGTTTCACATTTGCATGCTTTCATATGAATCACCATTGCATCTTTAATATCATGTACAACACGCAACAAGAATTCCGAACCATGAAGTAGCGACACGTTTGGGAAACAAACAAACAAAAGAAAATAAAAAAAAGAAAAACAACTACTCCTATCGACTACATTTCCCTTAAGACGGTCGTCATCTATCCATCATAGGGAACGGTCACTATTTTTGACTTTGATGCAATGGGACTATTCTCGGTAAAAGCACCGAAAACAAAGGCCGAGAAATCCAATCATAAAAAATTAAAAAAAAAATTTAAAAATATCAATAATTTTGATAGAAAACAAAAATATTTAACAACCAGCTAACAACAACTCAACACAGCACACAACAACTTAACATTCATTACACATCGAATTACAATACAAAACATACTCACAAAATCACAGGGTCACAATTTTTTCACAGGCACAACAACAAGACATAAACATAACAACAACAAAACAACTGGCACCTAACTACTCCCACCCCACACTTAAACCAAACACTGTCCCCAGTGTTCATCAAATTCAACATAGCACAGAAGTAGGTGGTGAAACTCCCTGATCAATCGAAGTATTCAACTTCTTCATCAGGTGTCGTTTCCTCATCCCCCATATCTGAATCGGCCCCTCTGTCCTCATTTGACTCAATATTTGAGTCATCGCGGCGTGTCTCCTCATTAGTGGGGACATCATCGTCAACATGCTCCACAAAAGCTGGCCCCACTTGGCATAGAGCCTTGGCATTTTTGCCAAAGGGGTAATCTAGCTCGAGCTGCTATAGCTCATCTTCTATTGCTGGCCTCCCGCCTATTCGCAACTGCAGCATCTGCATCCCGTACACGCGGGCCATATACTGATCATCCCGAGCATGTCGCTCAGCTAGTGTGTGAACTGGCCCGTGAGTGGTGTCGGGTGCCTTGGTTTTGGTGACATCCAAAGCACGCCTATCCATTTGCGGGATATAGTCTAGGGCCTCCACCTCAATGTCAAGGCCCCTCAGAAACGTGGTCAGCAAACCACCAAACCCGTACCTATGCCCTTAATGCAAACAGGCTCTCTTCAGGGCGTAGATGATCACCGCCCCAACATTAATCTCCAGCCCTTTCATCAGGGCATAAACCAAGCACACTCAATCTCGGGTGACATCTGTCATGTGCACCCCCGGGATTAGGCAGGAACACACTATTTTGAGCCAAATCCTAGCTTCCCTGTTCATTTGAGAGTAAGACAGTGTCTGATGATAGCCCCTCTCCTTGTGCCTGCTCCACCGTGCTATCAAACGGGCTCCACACAGAGTGCGTCTGATATCCGCATAGGGTGGAGTTATGTTTAGCTGTCGGAGTACATAGGCGTCTGTGTCCCGCGCCCCCAATATGGCATTCAGGTGATGAGGCTCAAAGGTGAAAACCTGCCTCCTTATCTTGACGGTGTGACTGCGGAGTGTCGGGTTTCAGTTCTCGTAGAACTCCCGAATCAAGTGAAGATTGCACTCCTTGGGCTTTTCGAAGATGAAGTTCAGCCCTGCAGCGTCAATCCGGTGTACTATTCTGGGGAATTCCTGTGCAAGTGGCTCCCTTGCAATGTGCTCCTCAGGGAAGTATTTGGTCTCTTTATGTTTGTCATACCATTTCTTCCCTTCGTCCGTCACCCATCGGGTTCCGTATTGACGGCGTTGGCCGCGAGGAACCGCTGGTACTGTCGTTCCCAGTCTAATCCTTTTTCTCCCGGTGCCTGATGTAGATGCGCCCTTTCCTTTGTCTTGCCTGCTTGACATCGTTCCTGTCAAATAAAACAGACAGTCCCAATGTTATTCAACTCAAAAATTTGCTTCAATTAAGGTTGGGTTGGGTTAGGTCACCCCACACTTAATCTTTAGCCATAATGAAAACAATTCGGCAAGACAATCATTCTTTTCCAATTTTTTTTTTATCAATCAATATGCCTCGTGCATTCAGATAAGTCGATGGAATAATGACTAAGTACTACTCAGACTTCGTACAACTAATCACAATTTCACCATCGATTTCATTACATCACATAACACTTAGCCCAAAATTTTTCTCAACAACAACAACCTATGCAATTCACCAATTTCATTTTACCAAAAACTCCCTTGTTTATTTAGAATATTCATCCATATTCACAACATCATTTACATCACCCAACATGCACAACCTAATCATTTTCAAATTTTCAACCAAATTTAGTTTCTTCCTATTCAAATTCCAACCCTAGCTACCAATTTCGCAAAAACTTCAATCAAACATGTATTTATCGAGTTCATATAATCATATCGATACTACGAACATCAATCAACAATAACTTAAATGAATTCATGCTCAATTTACACTTAGGACAAGCTTTAGTCACCTCACATGCTCAAAAATTGAAAATTTCGCAAACAATTGAGGTTAAGTTCAAGAACGTACCTTTAATTCGATGAACTTGAAGAAAAGTTGAAGAAAATTTGATCCTAGATCCGTGTCACGTTGGGGGAAGGGGGATTTTAGGGAGTTTTTTGTGGAGGGGAGTGATAAATGGGAAAAAATAAGGTGTTTTCGGGGTTAAAAAGAGGATTTTTCGCGCGGGTAACCCAGCGACCCGGTATGACCCATCGCGAATAACACTTCAACGTGTCATGGAGGGTAACGCGGAGCACCCCCTCCGTGACACGGAGCCATCGCCCAGGGGTTCTAGAATTTGTAAAAATTCCAAAACACCTTCAACGTGTCACGAAGGTAATGCGGAGGCCCTCCTCCGTGACACAGAGCCATCGCGCAGGCTCACTGTTTTTTCACTTTTTAATTTTTTTTTCTCACCTTGATTTTTTTCCTTTGCGATCCTTTGCATTTTTGCCCTCCGTTACACCTGAAAATCATCTCACAACAAGAAATTGGTTAGAATTTATAGGTTTCAAACACG
This sequence comes from Datura wrightii, assembly GCA_035772735.1. NCBI lineage: Eukaryota > Viridiplantae > Streptophyta > Magnoliopsida > Solanales > Solanaceae > Datura > Datura wrightii. The sequence goes on along the minus strand of JASDFA010000006.1, from coordinate 81,512,454 downwards.
AATGAAAAAATTTTGTTTTATTTTTTATTTTTATTTTTCTTTTTCTTTTCTTTTTCTTTTTAACTAATTCTACTCATCTATTACAACAATTTCACGGGTTACCTCCCGTGCAGCGCCTGGTTTACCGTCGCAGCTCAACGTCATTAAAGCTCAATCATCCACTAGAGTGACAGACGTTTTCTCTCAAATAACGTCCTCACCCCAATAATGCAACACCGCTGCCCATTAACCAGGAATGTGGCACTTCCATCTTCTTGCCACAACTCCACTGCCCCGTGCGGGGTGTCCTCAATCAGTGGTTTTCCCACTGGATCTCGAGAATCAACAATCTGGACGATATCTGCTTGATCAAGCACGTTGACTGCTGAAAGCTCCTCATATACGGCCGGAAGCTTCGTGGCCTTGTACACGTCAAATACCTCCACCTTGTCATGCGCCCGCATGGTTAGCTGCCCTGCAGCTACATCAATCAAAGCTTTCCCGGTTGCCAAGAAAGGACATCCCAAACTAAATGGGACTTCTACATCCGGCTCAAAATCCAGCACAACAAAATCTACTGGGAAGATAAGGGAGCCCACTTGCACTAGCACGTCCTCCACAATGCCATCTAGTCTGGCCAAAGAATGATCCGCTAACTGCAAGATCACTGTAGTTGGTCTAGGACTGCCTAGCCCCAACTTCTTAAATACCGATGTCGGCATCAAGTTAATGCTCGCTCCAAAATCGCATAGTCCACGAGCTCGGATACTTTTCCCAATTGTGATTTGAATTGTAAAGCTCCCAGGGTCCTTGAGCTTTGTTGGCAACCTGTTCTGTATCCGGGAAGTGCACTCCTCCATAAGGTCCACCGTAGCATACTCTGTCAATCTGCTTTTGTTTGCCATGATGTCCTTGATATATTTTGCATACTTTGACACTCCCTGCAAAACATCAACAAGAGGTAAATTAATATGTACCTGTTTAAGCAACTCCATGAACTTTTTGAAACACGCTTCCTCCTTGTGTTTCTTTAATCTTTGAGGGAACGGGGGTGGTGATCTTTCTGGTTTAGCTTCCTTCTTCTTCCCTCTCTCATCATCGTGTTCCCTTTCTTTCTCCACTGCTCCTGACTGCTGAGGTGGTCTTTCTGGTTCCATCTCCTTGAGTTGTAAACCACTCCTTGTGGTCACTGCATTTACTTGCTTGGGATTCGGGTCAGTGTCACTCGGTAGTGCTCCTCTTGGCCTGGTGTTTTGAGCTCTAGCTAGTTGCCCAAATTGGTACTCCAACGCCTTTGTAGCTAACTGATTGTTCTTTACATCTGCCGCCAACATCACATAATCAGCCTGCAATTGAGCTTGGTTAGCTATCATTGTTTTAAACATTTCCTCAATGTTGGGTGGTGGTGGTGGAGGAGGTGCATTGTTGCTTCTGTATTGAGTCTGATAGTTCTGCTGTCCTCCTTAATTTCTATGTGCACCCTGATTCGAACTCTGCCCTTGATGGCTATTACTACCCCAGGAGAAATTCGGATGATTCCTCCAATTAGAGTTGTAGTTTTTGCCATACTGTTGGTGATTATTTCTCTGTAAATTACCAACAAAGTTCATTGAATCTGGATTTGCACCACAACACTCAGCTGAGTGTTCATTACTACTGATCTTGGGCAGATTTATATGCCCAAGTGATACTCAAACGTATCATTTTTACCTTGTTTGTTGTGCAATGTGTATATAATATCATGTATTTGGTAATAAAATGCGAATTTATACTAACCAACATGATTAGCATTTGTTTTGCAGGATAATGTGATTTTTAAGAGCTAAAATGCGTGTTGGAACTATGTCGGAGTTGGACTTGGATGCGAGCGTGGAAAAGACCTCGGATGGCATATTTTACACTGGCTCCGCGATTGTGTCGTGCCACGCTGCCATTGCGGTAGCACACTGCCTGGAGAGGAAATTAATTGGCAGATTCCAGTGAGGCCTCGCGACAGCTCCGTGGCAGGGAGACAGGCCTCCGCGATGGCCTCCGTGCCACGTTGAGGCTAATTATCCGGACCATGCAATTTCCAGAGAGGGTCCGCGTCCACGCCGTGTCACGGAGGTAGTGCTCCGTGTTGGCCTCCGTGACACGTTGCTTGTTATTCCGGGAAAAATTTCCCACTAGTATAAATAGCACACTTAGGTTATTTTTAAAGGGAGTTTTTTAGTTTTAGTTTTTTTAGCCTGAGTTCAGAAGTGGGAGCAGGAACGTGGTTTTGTGGCAGTTGAAGAATAGAAAAGATAAGAGTTTTCTTCTCTTCCCTTCTTTTTTCCTTCAATTGTATGCATGATTCACACTCATTCTAGGATGATTAATCCAAGAATGAGTGGCTAATTCCTTTCTTGCTGAGGTTTTGAACTTGTGTAATGAATGTTGGTAATAATTGATATGGTTTCTTCTTCTTCTTGCATGTTGTTCTATTAATTCTTGTGCTTATTACATTCTTGATTGGCCACCATTAATGTATATCTAAAAAGTCCAATTTCACTCGAGAGAGCATGAAATTGGAAAGTTGTGAATTAATAGGATATTGTTCTTAACTTGATTTGGGAAAATTGGGTTTTGATGTGCTTTCTTGATAGAAATATACTTGAAAGCCGTATTAGTCAATTTAGGAACCGGAATTGTAGTGTTAGGTCATAAATTGCATTTGATCACAGAAATGTAGACGAATGGTTTATGAATCTAAAGTGAAATTAAATACGGAAGTTTTAATTTCTAGGCAAACGTTCTTGGCTAGCAATATGAAGAAGAAGATGACCAAATTATCATGATTATCAAGTTCATTACTCGTTCTTAACCTTGGCATGTGCATATCCATTGTCTAAACTCAACGTAAATAGTAGTTATTAATTTTAGTAGATAATTAGTTTAGAAACAAAACTCACTCAAATCTTGGTTGGATTGTTGTTAACATAGTTAGAAATAGAATAGAGATATAGTAAACTAGGCAGTTTTGCATATCTAGAGCAGCCTCCTTGGATCGATACTTGGCTACTTAGCCACTTTATTACTTGTTTGACCACGTACGCTTGCGTGTCGGTGTATAATATATACCGAGCAGCAAAGCGCGAGCAACTACCGCATACTTCACACCAAATCTGTTGCATTACATTAACTAGGGCTTGAGATTGATTTAAGCTCATGTTGCTGAACTAGGTGTTGAGTTGATTTTGCAACGCAGCTATCTGTGCAGCAATAGCTGTAAAACCATCCACTTCCAAGACTCCTGTTGCTTTCCTTGTTCCTTCTCTAGAATAGTCCGCATTCCACACTGGATTTCCCTGCGAAATACGATTTAACAAAGTATACAACTCCTCATAAGTCTTTTCCAGTGCTTGTCCCCCAGCTGCTGAGTCTAGCAAAATTTTTGTGTGGGGTTCCAAACCCTCTATGAAAGTATGCACCAGCACATCATCGGACTGGTGATGGTGAGTACAAACCCATAACATGGATTTGAATCTTTCCCAAGCTTGATACAAATTCTCCCCCTCTCTTTGTTTAAAACTTAGAATCTGACTTCTAAGTCTTGTTGTTTTCCCGGATGGAAAGAACCGTATCAAGAATTTCCTTGCAAGATCATCCCAAGTGGTGATGGAATTAGGTGGCTCAGCTTTCAACCACCTCTTTGCTTCTCCCAATAGTGAAAATGGGAACAATGTAAGCCTTACGTAACAGATGATACTCCAGCGGGGATGTAAGTGTCACTTATCTCCAAAAAGTTTTGGAGATGTTGTTGTGGATCCTCTTGAGGAAGACCTGTGAATTGCTCGGTGGTGTGCAGCAATTGCACCATATTCTATTTCCGCTCAAACCTCCCTCCTGGATCGGGTTTGCGAATGCTTAATGTAACATTGTTGGCATGTGGGATTGCCACTTCGCGAATCGGCCTAGCTGCCATTTCCTCGGGCACTAACACTGCCCTTACAAGTGGTGGATTCTGTTGTTGCTCCAGGATTGTTTGTCTGAGCAACTGCAGCTTCTTTTCTAGAGCTTCTCTTCTTTGACGATGAAATTCGATTTCCGGCTCTAAGTATGAGTCCACCAGCTCCCTGTCTCTTGCCAGTGTTCAACAGAATTCAATATCTGCAAAAGACAGGCTAAGATCAAGTTGTCAGCACTATATAGAAATCGTAAACTAACACTTAAGAAAACAATTTTACCAATTGTCAGTCCCCGGCAACGGCGCCAAAAACTAGTTCGGTCTATTTCGCAACTACACACAAGTTGGTCGAACAAGTAGTAAAATGACTTAAGTAAGCCAAGTATCGATCACATAGGGACTGAACCAAGGTAATAATCGAATGAAGTGTTAATAAACTCTAACTCTAAAAATGCAAACAACAATTTAAAGAAGATTTTCAGAGTTGGTTTCCTAATTTATACTAATCTAAAACAAAATTATAAAGTGAGTCTAAACTATAGTAGTGAGCAAGCTGAGGCTAAAACGAACATGCAGGGAAGTAATTTATCAATACATTCGGTTAATCTTTCCTTTGGTTGCTAGTCAATAATTATTGCCTATGGAGAGAAACTTTCGTATTCTACCCAACTTAAGAATCATGAACCTTCAACCTACATTTTTGTGATAAAAGAATTTCATGTTCTAGCCATACGAAACTGATTCCTTAATTGACTGATACGACTTTCAGATATATTTCTATTCTGAAGGTAAATCAATTCTCAATTTTCCCAAACTATGAAGAGATCATATCCTACCAATTCACAACTTTCCAATTTCTTTCCTTTTCAGGATAAAATTGGATTTTTTAGATATACATTAACATTGGTCAGACATTAATTCAGTAAGAACAAGAATTGATAGAACAACCATGGAAGAAAAGATGAAAAACCAAAATGATCAATAATTAAATTCCACTACAAATGTTCTTAACCTCAGCAAGAAGTGAATTTAGCCACTCATTTGTGGATTAAACATCATCAAATGAGTATAAATCATACAAACAATTGAAATAAAGGAGAAAGAGTTAGAGAAGAACCCTAAGATTTTCGTCTCCTCAACTTCCTGTAGCCCACGTTCTTGCTCAACTAAGTCAGAATAATTAAAAATAAACCTAAGTGTGCTATTTATACTAGTGCGAATTTTTCCCGGAATAACAAGCAACGTGTCACGGAGTGCATCGCAGAGCACTGCCTCCGTGACACGTTGCAAACGCGGACCCTCACTAGAATTTTATGTTCCAGGTAAATATGGGCAACGTTCCACGACATGAAACGCGGGGCTTGGCCAACGTGCCACGGCACCGACGCGAACCTTCACTGGAATTTGTCCAAGTAACTCATCTAGGGCAGACTGCCTCTGCGATGGCAGCGTGACACGGCTCCATCGCGGAGACCCTTTGTTTGCTGCTTTTCCTTGACCTTCTCCACTACTCTCTTCCTAGTCCATTCTCGATTTTCACCAACATGCAACTTAGCTTCCTAAAATTACATTTTTCCTGCAAAACAACACTAATTATTTTGGTTAGTATAATTTCACATTTTAACTACAAATCACACGAGAATGTACAAATAACGATAGATAAACAAGACGAAATAGAGCATTTGAGCATCACTTGGGCATATAATTCTGCCCAAGATCAGATATCATCAAATCCTAATGGATGAAGAAGATGCAGAGAAGACGACTTTCATCACACCTTGGGGTGTTTATCATTATAGGGTGATGTCGTTTGGTCTCAAGAATGCTGGCACCACTTATATGAGAGTCATGACCACTCTTTTCATGGTATGATCCACAAGGAGATTCAAGTATATGTGGACGATGTCTTTATCAAATCTCAGAGAGTTCGGATCACTTAGCTCACTTAAAGAAGTTTTTCGATCGGCTCCGCAAGTACAACCTAAAGTTAAACCCTGCCAAATGTGCTTTTGGAGTTCCAGTCGGCAAGTTATTGGGTTTCGTAGTTAGTAGAAAGGGAACTGAGTTTGACCTTTCCAAAGTCAAGGCAATTCAAGAGTTACCTTCTCCAAAGACCAAGAAAGAGTTAATGAGCTTCTTGGGAAGATTGAATTACATCAGCCGATTAATAACCCAGTCAACGATTATCTGTGAACCCATTTTTAAGTTATTGAAGAAAGATGCACCAATAGAGTGGACCAAAGAGTGTCAAAAATCCTTTTACACTTCGAAGATTATTCATCCAATTCTCCAGTGTTAGTTCCTCAAGAGAATGAAGTTCGTTGTTTCTTTATCTATTAGTCTTAGACAATGCATTCGGATGCGTCTTGGGACAACATGATGAAACTGGGAAGAAGGAGAGAGCAATTTATTATCTAAACAAGAAATTCACTCCATACGAGGCGCGTTACACTCTATTGGAAAGAATATGTTGTGCTTTAACTTGGATTGCCCAGAAGTTGAGACATTATTTGTCTTCATATACAACGTATCTCATTTCCCGGATGGACCCTTTGAAGTACATAATTCAAAAGGCAATGCTTATAGGAAAATTGGCAAAATTGCAAATGTTGCTAAGTAAGTTCGACATCGTGTACATGACTTAGAAAGTAGTCATTGGAAAAGCCCTAGCTTATCACCTTTAAAGAAAATCCAGTGGATGAAGAATATGAGCCACTCCGAACTTATTTCCTAGTTGAAAAAGTATTGTTGGTAGAAGAAGATATTTCATAAGCATATCCTGGATGGAGGGTGTTCTTTGACGGAGTGATCAACTTCAAAGGTTCAGGAATTGGAGCAGTTATCTTAGAGACCAGTCAACATTTTCCGGTAATGGCCAAACTTCACTTCCCATGCACCAACAATATAGCTGAATACGAAGCTTGTACTCTTGGCATTAGATTGGCTCCTGATATGAATATTCAAGATGTTACACCTCGTAAGTTCTTGACACTTAGTTGGCCTATTTGCATGTTGGTTAAGAGTTTTAGAATGTCATACGTGCAAGAAAAGGGCCCGGGGAGAGACCGGACAAGCGCCAAGTCGGAGCGTCGCAAGGCAAATGCGACTTATAAATCGCATTCGACAAATGCGACTTAAAGGCCCCAAGTACATAAGGCTTCCACTTCGTTTTAAATCGTTTTCCCTTCATATAATTTCCAATAAACGACCAGTAAACAGGGGAGACAAAGGGTTTTCATTAATTTTCGTCCGATTAAGCCGTCAAATGCATTCCAAACTGAAATTAACTTGGGGTAGCGAAGTATAAAGCTGTAGGGAGCATTCCTGCGGAGTTAGTTTCGTGAAATTCAGCCGACGAATCGTCGTCACGCCGAGCCAAGGTAAGTGGAATTGCTCCAAACTAGAGTTAATATACTCCCAGCATTAAAGTGAGTATTTCTCCCTTCTAGACTTCCGAGAAATTACGAGTTTTCGGTCGTTCTTCGATAAGTCAAAGAATAGGCAGTAGGTATATCCATAAGTATGGTTTCTTTCCAAAATAATAGTAGAATTAATTCTATTCTTTCGTGAATACTAGCCGAGCTATGCTAGTTAATCAGAAAGTCGGCAGTTGAGGTATGTAAAGCCAGTTTCTTTCGGCAAGCTAGCAGTTCTAATATAGCAAAATAGTATGAATTTCAGTAGAGTGTTTCAGAAGTCGTATATTATGTTTAGTATGAAATTTAGTAAGCATGTTAGAAATATAATATAGTGTTCAACATGAAATTCAGTAAAACAGTATAAGTCCCAGTAGAATATTACAGAAATATTATGACAAATTCAGTAAAACAGCCTGGCACCAGAAGTGCTTAGGCTCAGTACTCCAGCAGTCCAGGTCCTAGTAGGGCACCAGGTGCCAGTCGTGCCTCCCAAGGCGGGGCGTGACAAACTTGGTATCAGAGCAGGTCGTATCTCAGGGAATCTGCAAGCCGTGCTAAGTAGAGTCTTGTCTATGGATGTGGTGTGACCACATACCACAGGCAGGAGGCTGCAAGGCATGATAGGATGGTTACTCTTTCTTCACATTCAATCGTGCCATAGAGCAGTACAGTATAGGGTTGAGTCTCTAAAACTTACTATACTCTTTGTTTACAGATAAAATGTCAGATCAGTGACATCCTATCACAGGCCAAAGATTGGATACAACAGTAAAAGAGGGCACCAGCAGGATGCCCCAATCTCGATTAGAATCAGCCCAATTTGAGGATGATACAGAGGCATCGTCCCGACCTTCTCAACAGCCTCCACCCCATCAGGAGTCACTCGGGACGACACCACCTCCAACAGTTCCTATAACTACACCATCTGACCAGGAGGTCAGGAGTTCCATAGTTATGTTAGCGCAAATGATGGCTACTCAGCGCCAGTCAATGCCACCTACAGCTGCAAAGTTATCAGGTGGGCCTGGTAGTTCGAGGGTCTGAGAATTCCTGGCACTAGCTCCTCTGCAGTTCACAGGGTTGGATTGGACAGAGGACCCCCAGGACTTCCTGGATTAGATGCAAAGGATTTTCCGGGTAATGCATGTTACATCTACAGAGTCGGTTGAATTAGCAGTATTCTGACTGCGGGATATTGCTGTGTTGTGGTATTAAAGTTGGGAAAGGTCTTGAGGGAGAGATGTTGCCCCTCCGACCTGGTCCAACTTTCCAGAGGATTTCCTGGACCGTTACCTACCATGAGAGATCCAACAAGCTCAGATGGACCAGTTTTTACACCTGGAGCAAGTGTTCGAGAATACGCCCTGCAGTTTGATTCTTTGGCCCGCTATGCTCCGGCCTTTGTAGACACCATGCCATCCAAAGTCCATCAGTTTATTATGGGGCTGAACCCAGAGTATATTGAGGCCTGTATGACAGCTACTTTGCGGGAAGATATGGATATTGCTCGAGTGCAGGCTTTTGCTTAGACTATTGAGGGCCTTAGACAGCGGCAACAGGATAGCAGATGAACAAGTCAGGAACAGCGCCACAGGGACAGGTCAGATGAGTTACAGGGGGAGATTCAGAGAGGGCCTAGGCCACGGTTGTCAGATAGGCCACCTGACCCCCGCCTCCATCACAGCAGCAGAGGGGTAGATTCAGTCGCCAAGGACAGTCAGAGTCCGACGGAAGTTCTCAAACAGTAGATTCACCCCAGCAGAGGAGAGCAGAAGAGAGCAGGTATACACCACCATTTTGCCCCATTTGCAGTCGACGCCACTCTGGAGCTTGCAGATATGGCTCCACAGGGTGTTATATATGTGGACAGGAGAGTCATGTGATGAGAGATTGTCCATCCAGGGGTCAGGGTGACCGGGATAGACAGGAAAGGACATTAGCAAGGTCGCGAGCTCCAGCATCCCCGGCAGAGTGCAAGCCCTCAGTTTTAGCAGGCAGAGGCCGAGGCAGATTAGGGGCCTCTAGATCAGGTACGGGCCCAAGCCGTACCTATTCATTACTAAGGATATAGGATTCAGAGGCGTCTCCAGATGTTGTGACAGGTATGATGACTATTTGCTCTCACCCTGCTTATGTATTAATCGATCCGGGATCTACCTTATCCTATGTTACCCCATTAGTGGCTCGAATGTTCAGTATTGTACCAGTCTTGCTTCGGCAACCCTTTTCAGTATGTACACCCGTTGGTGACTCTATCATAGCCAGAAGGGTTTATCAAGGGGGTATAGTAGAGGTTGCTAGCCGTTAGACCAAAGCAGATTTGGTAGAGTTAGAAATGGTTGATTTTGATGCCATTATGGGTATGGATTGGTTACCTCCATGCTATGCCAATGTAGAATGCTAGACCAAGACGGTCCGATTCCACTTTCCAGAGGAGGCAGTACGAGAGTGGAAGGGCAGTACTGCTACGCCAAAAGGTAGGTTTATTTCTTATCTTCGAGCGAGAAATTTGATAGCCAAGGGGTGCATTTACCACATTTTCAGAGTTCAGGATGTTTGGGTAGACCCTCCGACTCTCCAGTCTGTTCCAGTGGTGAATCAATTCCCCGATGTATTTCTAGATGAGTTACCTGGTATTCCCCCAGAAAGGGAAATAGACTTTGCAATTGATTTATTGCCAGGCACTCAGCCCATATCAATTCCCCCTTATCGCATGGCTCTTGCTGAACTCAGAGAACTAAAGGAGCAGTTGAAGGATTTGTTAGACAAGGGCTTTATCAGGCCGCGTACTTCACCTTGGGGTGCACCAGTTTTGTTTGTGAGAAAGAAGGATGGTTTCATCTGCATGTGTATAGACTATCGGCAACTAAATAAAGTCACAGTCAAGAATAAGTATCCGCTTCCCAGAATAGATGATTTATTTGATCAGTTACAGGGAGCCAGGTATTTCTCCAAAATTGACTTAAGGTCTGGATATCATTAGGTTCGGGTTCGTGAAAGGGACATTCCAAAGACTGCCTTTAGGACCAGATACGGCCATTTTGAATTCTTAGTCATGTCCTTTGGGAAGACGAATGCTCCAGCCGTGTTTATGGACTTGATGAACAGCATTTTTAGACCATACCTGGACCTGTTCGTGATAGTGTTTATTGATGATATTCTGGTGTATTCTCGCTTAGAGGCAGACCACCAGGATCATTTATGGACAGTGCTCCAGATTCTCAAAGACCGTCAATTGTATGCCAAGTTCTCTAAATGTGAATTTTGGCTGAATTCAGTAGCCTTTTTAGGTCATATCGTGTCAGATGTTGGTATACAGGTAGATACCCAGAATATAGAAGCAGTAAAAGCATGGCCCAGACCTACCACTCCGACCGAGGTACGCAGTTTCCTGGGGTTAGCAGAGTACTACAGAAGGTTTGTTGAAGGATTTTCCACCTTAGCAGCACCTCTAACTAAACTGACGCAGAAGGCAACAAAATTTCAGTGGACTGAGGCATGTGAGAAGAGCTTCCGGGAATTGAAAGACAGGTTAACATCAGCGCCAGCGTTAGCATTTCCAGAAGGTACAAAAAGTTATTCAGTTTATTGTGACGATTCGGGTGTTGGGTTAGGATGTGTGTTGATGCAGCATAGTAAAGTAATTTCTTATGCTTCCAGATAGCTGAGGAAACATGAAAAGAACTATCCTACGCATGACCTGGAATTGGCTGCAGTGATTCACGCCTTAAAGATATGGAGACATTACTTGTATGGCATCCACGTGGATATTTTCACTGATCATAAAAGCCTACAGTATATCTTCACCCAGAAAGAGTTGAATTTGCGGCAGCGTCACTGGTTTAGAGTTGTTGAAAGACTATGATGTGAATATTCTGTATCACCCAGGGAGAGCTAATGTGGTGACAGATGCCCTTAGCCGTAAATCTATGGGAAGTCTGGCACACTTACAGCTTGAGCAGCGGGAATTAGCCCGAGAATTGCATCAGTTAGCCAATTTAGTTGTTCGTGTACCAAAAATAGAGGACAATAGAGCAGTAATCCAGAACACTGCAGTGTCATCTTTAGTCGTGGAAGTAAAGGAACGGCAGTGTGAAGATCCTAGCCTGGTTCAGCTTAGAAACAGAGTTCAGCAAGGAGAGGTGACAAATTTTCAGATAATCGAGGATGGAGTATTGCGATATAAAGATCGCCTTTGTGTTCCAGACGTTGAAGGGCTTCGCCAACATATTATGGGCGAGGTACATTATGCCCGTTATTCTCTCCACCCAAGTTCAACGAAAATGTAGCACGATATAAAAGAAATCTACTGGTGGCCAGGAATGAAGATGGGGATAGCAAAATTCGTAGCTCAGTGTCCCAACTGCCAGCAGGTAAAAGCTGAACATCAAAAACTAGGTGGACTGACTCAAGATATAGCTGTGCCTCTATGGAAATAGGAAGCAGTAAATATGGATTTTGTAGCAGGATTACCCTGCACCAGGCATAGATATGATTCGATCAGGGTGATTGTTGACAGACTGACAAAATCAGCTCATTTTTTGCCAGTAAGGGCTACCTTTTCCGCCGAGGATTATGCTGAACTGTACATCTGAGAAATAGTCAGGTTGCATGGTGTTCCAGTGTCCATTATCTCCGACAGAGGGGCGCATTTTACAGCTAAACTCTGGCAATCATTTCAGAGAGGCTTGGGGACTCAGGTTAACCTGAGCACAACTTTTCATCCTTAGACAGATGGGCAGGCAGAATGCACCATTCAAACGCTCGAGGATATGTTGTGAGCATGTGTGTTGGATTTCGGAGGTAGCTGGGATGAACATTTACCACTCATTGAGTTCTCCTATAATAATAATTACCATTCAGCTATTCAGATGGCACCTTATAAGGCATTATATGGGCGAAAGTGCAAATCTCTAGTTGCTTGGTTTGAGGTAAGAGAATCAGCATTGATTGGGCCAGATATGATTCATCAGTCAGAGCAAAACATAAAGCTTATTAGAGAACGTTTACTGACTGCTCAGAGCCGCCAAAAATCTTATGCTGACGTGCAGCGTAGAAACTTGGAAATTAATGTGGGTGATTGGGTGTTTCTGAAAGTTTCGCCGATGAAGGGTGTAATGAGATTTGGCAAGAAAGGCAAGCTCATCCCGAGGTTTGTTGGTCCTTATCAGATTCGCCGAAGAATAGGCCAAGTGGCGTATGAGTTAGACTTACCTCCAAAGTTAGAATCTGTCCACCCAGTTTTCCATGTATCAATGCTGAGAAAATGCATAGGAAATCCCTTCAGAATTGTCCCTGTCCAAGACGTTCAGGTTACAGAGGAGTTGGCCTATGAAGAAGTTCCAGTAGCCATACTAGACTGGCAAATCTGCAGATTAAGAACTAAAGATGTTCCTTCTGTCAAAGTATTATGGCATAACAGGAACCGAGAGGAAATGACTTGTGAAGCAGAAGAAGATAAGAAATCCAGATACCCTCAGTTATTTCAGACTTAGTTAGTTAGAGGTATGTTGATATTGCTGTTTTAAGAGTTTCTTTATATTCATGTGTATGTGTGAGATGTTGACTTCAGTTTATTATGTAATGGATGCTATAGTATTATATGGAGTACCTGTATTGGACTTTTCTACGTTTCAGGATTTTTGAGATAGTCCATATTACAGGGGAAACTCTGCCGAAATTTTTCCAGAAAAGGTAGAGCAATTAAAATTTCTGTAAAAGGAAGTTAACATTCGAGGATGAATGTTCTTAAGGGGGGGAGGATGTTACACCCCATAAGTTCTTGACACTTAGTTGTCCTATTCGCATGTTGGTTAAGAGTTTTAGAATGTCATACATGCGAGAAAAGGGCCCGGGGAGAGACCGTACAAGCGCCAAGTCGGAGCATCGCAAGGCAAATGCGACTTATAAATCGCATTCGACAAATGCGACTTATAAATAACATTTGACAAATGTGACTTAAGGCCCCAAGTACATAAGGCTCCCACTTCGTTTTAAATCGTTTTCCCTTCATATAATTTCCAATAAACGACCAGTAAACAGGGGAAACGAAGGGTTTTCATTAATTTCCATCCGATTAAGCCGTCAAATGCAGTCCAAACTCAAATTAACTTCGGGTAGCGAAGTATAAAGCCGCAGGGAGCATTCCTGCGAAGTTAGTTTTGCGAAATTCAGCCGACGAATTATCGTCACGCCGAGCCAAGGTAAGTGGAATTGCTCCAAACTACTGTTAATATACTCCCAGCATTAAAGTGAGTATTTCTCCCTTCTAGACTTCCGAGAAATTACGAGTTTTCGGCCGTTCTTCGATAAGTCGAAGAATAGGCAGTAGGTATATCCATAAGTATGGTTTCTTTCCAAAATAATAGTAGAATTAATTCTATTCTTTCGTGAATATGAATACAGTTGGGAGAAATATTTGAATACTAGTCGAGCTATGCCAGTTAATCAGAAAGTCGGCAGCTGATGTATGTAAAGCCAGTTTCTTTCGGCAAGCTAGTAGTTCTAGTATAGCAAAATAGTATGAATTTCAGTAAAGTGTTTCAGAAGTCGTATATTATGTTCAGTATGAAATTTAGTAATCATGTTAAAAATATAATACAGTGTTCAGCATGAAATTCAGTAAAACAGTATAAGTCCCAACAGAATATTCCAGAAATATTATTACAGATTCAGTACATTTCAATATGAGATTCAGAACAGAATACCAGAACATAAATATTATTATCAGATCCAGTATATATATTACATGTGCCTATTGCTATCTATGGAGACATGATTGATCTGTGTTGGGCACCCTTAGAGCTTCCTTGACCGCCCCAGGGCTAATAGCTGTGTCGACTCGCCCGCCAGAGGGTGAGAAAACGTCGCTCTACGGAGTGGCATGCCATTCGCCAGCAAACAAAGATGGGATGTAGATTCCCCATAGCATGCTGATCAGCACTATACCACACCCCCTGTCGAGCGCTTGCGCCCGGGATGCAGATTTCATATTTCAGATTACAAATTTCAGATTTCAGATTTCAGGAGTCCTTCAGATTCAGAAACAGCTATAGTCAGGGTCTCAGCAAGCCCAAGTTGCATACCCAGGGGGCCGGCAGGATGCTCATAGTTACTAGGTGGATGGTATGACCTGGTAGGGGTATATTGATCTTGGGAAAATTTATATGCCCAAGTGATACTCAAAAGTACCATTTTCGCCTTGTTTATCTACCAATGTGTACACAGCATGAATTAAAGGGGCTCTGCGATGGAGCCGTGTCACGCTGCCATCGTGGAGGCCTTCTGCCTGGATAGGATAATTACGCCTAAATTCCAGAGAGGGTCCGCGTCTGGTCCGTGGCACGGTGGCTTGGCTCCGCGTTGCACGCCGTGCCACGTTGAGCTTTAATTCCTGGACCCCCAGTTCCAGTGAGGGTTCGCGTCCGTAGCGTGTCACGGAGGCAGTGCTCCGCGATGCACTCCGTGACACGTTGCTCGTTATTCCGGAAAAAATTCCCAACAGTATAAATAGAACACTTAGGTTCATTTTTCAATATTCTGACTTGGTGGAGCAAGAACGTGGGTTACAGGCAATTGAGGGACGAAAATATCAGGGTTTTTTCTCTCTTTCTTTCTTCTTTAATTCAATTGCTTGTATGATTAACACTCATTTAAAGATGTTTAATCCACAAATGAGTGGCTAATTCCTCTTCTTGCTGAGGTTATGAACAATTGTGATGAAATGTAATCATTGATTCTTTGGTTTTTCCATCTTTTCTTCCCTGTTGTTCTATTAATTCTTGTTCTTACTGCATTAATGTGTGGCCTACGTTAATGTACATCTAAAAAGTCCAATTTCACTCGTGAGAGCAAGAAATTGGAAAGTTGTGAATTAATAGGATATGTTCTTTACTTGGCTTGGGAAAATTGAGTATAGATTTGCTTTCAGGATAGAAATATACATGAAAGTCGTATTAGTCAATTTAGGAACCGGATTTGTATGGCTAGAACATGAATTGCATTTAATCACAGAAATATAGGTGGATGGTTCATGATTCTTAAGTGAGGTTAAATACGAGAGTTTTAATCTCTTGGCAATAGTTCTTGGCTAGCAACTGGAGGAAAAGATTAACCAAATTATAATGATAATTAATTTCATTACATGTTCGTTTAACCTCAGCATGCTCTCATTCATAGTTCAGACTCAAAGTAGATAATTGTTTTAGCTTTAGTATAAAAAATTAGAAAACATAATATCAAACTTTTGGTTACACTGTTGTCTGCATTTTTAGAAGTAAAATATAGTACACTTGAGCGGATTGCACTTCATCCAAGTCTCTGTGGGGTCGATACTTGGCTTACTAAAGCCACTTTACTACTTGTTCGACCACGTGCACTTGCGTGTTGTTTTATATACCAACAAATCACGCGAACAAGTTTTTGGCGCCGTTGCCGGGGACTTGGCAATTGGTGAATTTGTTTTAAGTGTTAATTTACTGTATTTTTATTTTCTTAGTGTTGACAACTTGGTCTTAGCCTGTATTTTGCAGACTTAACTTCTGTTGAACACTGGCAAGAGACAAGGAGCTGGTGGAATCGTATATAGAGAAGAAAGGATATTTCATAGTAAACGGAGAGAAGCTCTACAAAGAAAGCTGCAGTTGCTCAGACATACGATCATGGAGCAACAACAGAATCCACCGGTAGTACGGGCAGTGTTAGTGCCCGAAGAAGTAGCAGCTCGGCCAGTTCGCGAGGTGGCAATCCCACATGCCAATAATGTTACATCTAGCATCCGCAAACCTGAGCCAGGAGGGAGGTTTGAACTTAAGCAGAATATGGTGCAGTTGCTGCACACTAGCGGGCAGTTTACCGGTCTCCCTCATGAAGATCCACAGCAGCATCTCCAAAATTTTTTGGAGATAAGTGACACTTACATCCCCGCTGGAGTGTCATCAGACTATGTCCGACTTACATTGTTCCCATTCTCATTATTGGGAGAAGCCAAGAGGTGGTTGAAAGCTGAGCCACCGAATTCTATTTCTACGTGGGATGATCTTGCACGGAAGTTTTTGATACGGTTTTTTCCCTCCGGTAAAACAGCAAGACTTAGAAGTCAGATTCTAAGTTTCAAACAGAGAGAGGGAGAGAATTTATATCAGGCCTGGGAGAGATTCAAATCTATGTTGCGGGATTGTCCTCATCATCACCAGTCCAATGATGTGCTGGTGCACACTTTTATAGAGGGTTTGGAACCCCACACCAAAATATTGCTAGACTCAGCAGCTGGAGGGCAAGCGCTGGAGAAAACTTATGAGGAGTTGTATACCTTGTTGAACCATATTTCACAGGGCAATCCAGAATGGAATGCTGATTCATCAAGAGGTGGGACAAGGAAAGCAGCAGGAGTGCTAGAAGTGGATGGGTCTACAGCTATCGCTGCATAGATAGCTACATTGCAAAATCAACTTAACACCCACTTCAGCAACATGACATTGAACCAGCCTCAAGCCCCAGTTAATGCAGTACAGCAAATGTGGTGCGAAGTGTGTGGAAGCAGTGAGCACTCAGCTGAGTGTTGTGGAGCCAATCCTGACTCGGTAAACTTTGTGGGTAATGCGCAAAGGAACCACCAACAGTATGGTAGTAGCTACAATTCCAATTGGAGGAATCACCCTAATTTCTCATGGGGTAGCAACAACCATCAGGGCCAAAGTTCGGGTCAGGGTGTGAAAAGGAACCAAGGAGGGAAGTAGAATTATCAAGCACAATTCAGAAACAACAATGCACCTCCTCCACCCCCATCACCCAGCATTGAGGAGACGTTCAAGACCATGATAGCTAACCAAGCTCAATTGCAGGCTGACTATGTGAAATTGGCAGCCGAAGTGAAAAACAACCAGTTAGCTACCAAGGCGCTTGAATATCAATTTGGGCAATTTGCTAGTGCCCAAAACACAAGGCCTAGAGGAGGACTGCCGAGCGACACGGATCCCAATCCCAAGCAGGTAAATGCAGTGACCACAAGGAGTAGTTTGCAGCTGAAAGAGGTGGAACCAGAAAGACCACCTCAACAGTCGGGAGCAGCAGAAGTTGAGAGGGAGCACAGTACCGAAAGGGGGAAGACTAAGGAAGCTGAATCAGAAAGACCTCCACCCCCATTCCCTCAACGACTAAAGAAACACAAGGAGGAGGCGTGTTTCAAGAAATTTATGGAGGTGCTAAAACAGGTACATATTAACTTACCTCTTGTTGATGTCTTGCAGGGAGTGCCGAAATATGCTAAGTATATAAAGGACATCGTGGCAAACAAAAGTCGGTTGACTGAGTATGCTACGATGGCTCTAACGGAGGAGTGCACTTCCCGGATTCAAAATAGACTGCCCACAAAGCTCAAAGACCCTAGGAGCTTTACTATCCAGATTACTATTGGGCAGAGCATCCGAGCTCGTGGATTGTGTGATTTGTGAGCGAGCATAAATTTGATGTCGTCTTCGGTATTCAGAAAGTTGGGTCTAGGGAGTCCTAGACCCACAACGGTAATCTTGCAGTTGGCGAATCGGTCCTTAGCCAGACCTGATGGCATTGTAGAGGACGTTCTGGTGCAAGTTGGCTCCCTAATTTTCCCGATAGATTTTATCGTGCTGGATTTTGAACCAGACGCGGAAGTCCCATTTATTTTGGGACGTCCTTTCTTGGCAACCGGGAAAGCACTAATTGACGTAGCTGCGGGGCAGCTAACAATGCGAGCACATGACAAGGTAGAGGTGTTCGATGTGTACAAGGCACCCAAGCTCCCGATGGTGCATGAAGAACTCTCGGTGATCAATGTGATTGATCAAGGCGATGATAAGCAGATTAAGGATTCACGGGAGTTAATGGGAAAACCACCGGAAAGGTGTAAGCACTACTGGGGGGAGGACGGTGATCAAGAGAAATCGTCCATCACCCTAGAGGACAATTGAGCTTAATGACGTCGAGCCGCGACGGTAAACCAGGCGCTGCACGGGAGGCAACCTGTGAAAAATTTTTCTTTCTTTTTGTAAAGTGTAAATAGATTTTTCTTTTCTTTCTTTTTTTCTTTTTCTTGATTTACTACAAAAAATTTTCGTTTTAGTTTTTGTTTTATTTGTATTTAGAGTGAAACCTATAATTCTAACCAATTTTGTATAGTGAGATGAATTTCAGGTAAAATGGAGGAAAATATGCACGGAATCGCGAAGGAAAAGTCGAGGTATGAAAAATTAAAAAAAAGTGGCAAACAGTGAGCTGGGGCGATAGCTCCGTGTCACGGAGGGGGACCTCTGTGTTACCTCCGTGACACGTTGAGGTATAATCCGGAAATTTTAAAATATCCAGAACAGTCTCACGATGGCTCCGTGTCACGGAGGCAGTGCACCGCGATGCACTCCGTGACACGTTGCCTTGTATATCGCGACGGGTCACACCGGGTCGCCGGGTGACCCACGCGATTTCCTTACTTTTTAACCCCGAAAACCCTCCCTTTTCCCTCATTTTTTAATCTCTCCATGACCAAACCCCCCAAAACCCATCCCCCATCAACGTGACACGGAGTAAGGCAAGAAATTCAACAAGTTTTCTTCGATTCTTCAAAGTCAAGGTATGTTTTTTGATTTCCTCTAAAATTCTTGTCGATTTTCTTCGATATTGAGCATGGGAGGTGAGCTAAATTGCCCTAAGTAGAAATTAATCATGAATTCGAGTTAATTGTTGTTGATGAATGTTCGGAATGTCGTTATGATTGCTTGAACTCGTCAATTGCATAAATTAATCGAATTTGCTTGATAATATCAATTCTAGGGCTTGTGTTTGAATTTGAGGTTGAAAATGTATTGAAATTGTAAATTTCATGCCGGGATGTATGTGTTGAATGAGATGAGTCGATGTACTAATTGTTAGGATGTGAATAGAATGACGGATTCTCGAGTTAAGGGAATGTGAAATTTGTAAGAATTTGGTTGGTTGTATAGGTTCGTGTAGATAAATTTTTGTTGTTGTTTTTGTTTCTTTGTTTTTCTTTGCTAAGTGTGATGGGTAAAATGTTAGCGATGGTAGTGATTGAGATTAGCTGTACGAAGTCTGAGTAGTACGCAGAAGATATACCGTCGAATTTTTCGAACGCACTGAGCATGATTGTATAGTTGGTTATTGTGTGTAAATAAAGATAATCTTGCCATATTGTTGTAACTGTAGCTAAGGACTAAGTGTGGGGTAACCTAGCGTAACCCGACCTTAGCCGAAGTTAATATCCGTTAGCTTAACATTGATCTTGTCTACTTGGGTTGACAGGTAAAATGGCAAGCAGGCAAGAGAAAGGGAAAGGCGCATCAACTTCGGGCGCCGGAAGGAAGCGAATCAGACTGGGCACAGCAGTCCCAGTAGCACCAACAGTTCCACGCGGCCAACGCCGCCAATACGGAACGAGATGGGTGACTGATGAGGGGAAAAAGTGGTACGCAAAGCACAAAGAAAACAAATATTTCCCCGAGGAGCATATAGCACGGGAACCATTGGCACAGGAGTTCCCTAGGATGATCCACCGGATCGAGGCAGCTAGGCTCAATTTCATATTTGAGGAGCCCAAGGAATGTAATTTGCACCTGGTTCGGGAGTTCTATGCCGATTGGAACCCGACTATCAGAAGTCACACCATCAAGATCAGAGGGCAAATAGTCACTTTGGAACCCCACCACCTCAATGCCATCATAGGAGCGCAGGACACAAACGCCCACGTACTCCGACAGCTGAACATTACCCCACCGTATGCGGACATCAGACGCACATTGTGTGGGACCCGATCGACAGCTAGATGGAGCAGACACAAAGAGAGGGGCTACCACCAAACTTTGCCATATTCACAGATGAACAGGGAAGCCCGAATCTGGCTGAAGATAGTCTGCTCATGCCTAATCCCAGGGGTACATATGACAGATGTAACTCGGGATCGTGTATGCCTGGTGTACGCCCTGATGAAAGGGCTGGAGATCAACGTGGGGGCGGTAATTATCTCTGCCATGAAGAGAGCCAGGTTGCACCAGGGGCACAGGTATGGCTTTGGTGGACTACTCACCACCTTCCTCAGGGGCCTAGATGTCGAGGAGGAGGCCTTTGATTATATCCCGCAGATGGAGCGGCGGGCCTTAGATGTTACTAAAACTAAGGCTCCCGACACCACCCACGGGCCAGTTCTTACACTTGGCCAGCGACATGCTCATGACGACCAGTATATGGCTCGGATATATGGGATGCAGATGCTCCAGCTGAGGATAGGTGGGAGGCCAGCGATAGAGGAGGAGCTATGGCAGCTCGAGCTAGACTACCCCTTCGGCGAAAACGCCAGGGCTCTATGCCGAGTGGGGCCAGCATTTGTAGAGCCCACAGATGATGATGTCCCCACAGACGAGGAGACATGTCGGGAGGACTCCGATATGGAGTCCGATGAAGACGACGGGGGCGACTATGACATGGGAGATGAAGCAGCAGCACCCGACGAAGAAGTGGAATACTTTGACTGATCAGGGAGTTCCACTACCCGATTTTGTGCTATTTTAATTTTTGTGAACACTGGGGACAGTGTTCGAGCTAAGTGTGGGGTAGGAGTAGTTAGGTGTTGGGCTGGGTTGTTTTGTATGTATGCTCTATTATGTTGTCGTGTATGTGAAGATTTGTTTGTCCCTGTGAGTTGTGAATTTTTAAGTTGTTGTTCTGTTTGTAAATTTATGTGAAATTGTGTGTGTTGCTGAATGATGTGTGTTGCTGAATGTTGCTAGCTGATTCTGATTCTGTACATATTTTTGTTATCGAAATGATCGATAAATTGTTTTAAATTGTACATATTTTTTCTATCGAAATGATCGATATTTTCAACATTTTTTTAATTCTTGGGTTTCTCGGCGTTTGTTTTCGATTCTTTTACCGAGAATGGTCCCATTAAACCGAAGTCATAGTAGTGACCGTTCCCTATGATGGATGGATGACGACCGTCTTAAGGGAAATGTAGTCGTTAAGAGTAGATTTTGTTTTCAATTATTTTTCAGTTTTTTTCTTTGGTGGGTTGCATCCCAAAACCTGTAGTTACTGTATGGTTGTGAAATTCTGGTTGCGTGTTGTACATGATATTTAAAATGCAAAGGTGATTCGTATGAAAGCATGCAACTTTGTAAATATGTTGAGATACCTAGGCCATAGAGTTCGATTCAGTGTGATTGAGGCTTAATGTTTGAATTCCTGTAATTAGCTGATTGAAGAGTCTGTGAATACATCTTGAATTGAGCATGTGCAAAAAGTGTGAAGTGAGGTGTTGATATTCCATGCTATTGTGAAGTGTCTAGAACTTGCCTGGTGTGTGTACAAAATGAAATGAAGGAGGTGTATTGTTTGAAAGGATGTAGGCATTTCTTTGTTTTAACCGAGAGTTTCTATTTTTCCTTGTCGTACACACCTTGATTGTATACCCTAGTCAGCCCGTTGAGCCTTTAGCCTATTATTTTTTTCTTTTGTCATAAAGTGTAAACCGAGCTTAATTCCTTCTTTTCTTTAGCCGTAAAGTCTATACAAAACTCTTAAGCGCTTAAGAAGAGAAAATCATTTTCGCAAAGTGTCAAAGAGTGAGAATGGTGAAAAGAAAAAGAAAAGCAGAGTGAGGAAAAAAAAGAAAAGGTTGAAGGTGCACTTGCTATAAATAAATGATAATGAAGGTGCATGAATAATCTTTGTTGTTGTGTCAAGTGTGCTTAATACGATGGGTCATACTAAAGAAAAGAATCAAGAATGGGATGATGGGAAAAAAAGAAACAATGTTCAGGAGTTGATGGGATGTGTTGAAAAGGCGCTTAAGGATGCTAGTGGCTATTATTGGCTAATCCAATATTTACTAGTTCCGCAGCTTCCATTACAACCCGTTAAAGTCCTACGTGATCTTACATCGTACTTCTTTATATTAGTGGAGTAATACACTAAGGGCAAGCTTATGGGTCATGACATGATGCATGTGAATTCTTTTGGGAGAGAGAGCGAAATTGTGTTTACATGCCCCTGCTTGAATGTTTGTTAGTCATATGAGCAAAAAGGGGAAGATTCTCTTGTGTTGTGAGGGCACATGCTTGATGAGAGATTAATTTTCGTGTCGGATATCTTGATCAGCTTATTTGCATGAGTTTGCCAATATCGAGAGTCGATTCTTAAAGTCTAGGAGGTCTTAATGTATTGAAGGTCATTGCATTGATAAGACCATGCATGTTTTCTTGATGATTTGCTGTATTGAATAATCGGTATGACCATAGCCTAAACTTTCGAACCAAAGTAGCGAGGTTGGGATGTAAATTGCATGAAGTGTAGGATTGTTGTTCGAGGACGAACAAGGATTTAAGTGTGGGGTAAGTGATCGGGAAAATTTATATGCCCAAGTGATACTCAAAAGTACCATTTTCGCCTTGTTTATCTACCAATGTGTATACATTCTCAAGTAATTGGTAATAAAATGTGAATTTATACTAACCAACATGATTAGCATTGTTTTGCAGGTAAAATGTGATTTTGGGAAGCTTAAATGCATGTTGGTTGATATCGGGGTTGGACGTGGATGCGAGCAAGGGATAAAGCATTGGACAGCATGAATTAAAGGGGCTTCGCGATGGAGCCGTGTCACGCAGCCATCGCGGAGGCCTTCTGCCTGGATAGGGAAATTACGCCTAAATTCCAGAAAGGGTCCGCGTCTGGTCCGTGGCACGGTGGCTTGGCTCCGCGTTGCACGCCGTGCCACATTGAGCTTTAATTCTTGGACCTCCAGTTCCAGTGAGGGTCCGCGTCCGTAGCGTGTCACGGAGGCAGTGCTCCGCGATGCACTCCATGACACGTTGCTCGTTATTCCGGGAAAAATTCCCAACAGTATAAATAGAACACTTAGGTTCATTTTTCAATATTCTGTCTTGGTGGAGCAAGAACGTGGGTTACAGGCAGTTGAGGGACGAAAATATCAGGGTTTTTTCTCTCTTTCTTTCTTCTTTAATTCAACTGCTTGTATGATTAACACTCATTTAAAGATGTTTAATCCACAAATGAGTGGCTAATTCCTCTTCTTGCTGAGGTTATGAACAATTGTGATGAAATGTAATCATTGATTCTTTGGTTTTTCCATCTTTTCTTCCATGTTGTTCTATTAATTCTTGTTCTTACTGCATTAATGTGTGGCCTACATTAATGTACATCTAAAAAGTCCGGTTTCACTCGAGAGAACAAGAAATTGGAAAGTTGTGAATTAATAGGATATGTTCTTTACTTGGTTTGGGAAAATTGAGTATTGATTTTCTTTCAGGATAGAAATATACCTGAAAGTCGTATTAGTCAATTTAGGAACCGGATTTGTATGGCTAGAACATGAATTGCATTTAATCACAGAAATGTAGGTGGATGGTTCATGATTCTTAAGTGAGGTTAAATACGAGAGTTTTAATCTCTTGGCAATAGTTCTTGGCTAGCAACTGGAGGAAAAGATTAACCAAATTATAATGATAATTAATTTCATTACATGTTCGTTTAACCTCAGCATGCTCTCATTCATAGTTCAGACTCAAAGTAGATAATTGTTTTAGCTTTAGTATAAAAAATTAGAAAACATAATATCAAACTTTTGGTTACACTGTTTTCTGCATTTTTAGAAGTAAAATATAGTACACTTGAGCAGATTGCACTTCATCCAAGTCTCTGTGGGATCGATACTTGGCTTACTAAAGCCACTTTACTACTTGTTCGACCACGTGCACTTTCGTGTCATTTTATATACCCACAAATCACGCGAACATATATAGATTGTGTGCTGGTTGGTACCTTACGGCTTATGGGGGCTGGTAAGGTTCTTGTATGCTATGTTGTGTTAGTTACTAATAGATAGAAAGTAGACCGCCATGTTATCAGGTATGACTCTTACTCTCTTCAGTAAAGTTACGCTCTTTTCAGTCAGTCTCAGCTCGTCTCCTATTACTTCAGTATCTATCAGTATTATTGATAGCTTTCAGTTATTGCTTTGCATACTAAGAACCAGTGGTACTGACGCCCGTTTTGGCACGCTGCATTACTTGCCTGCAGGTACTCATAGACAAGGAGCAGATCCCTCGTAGTTCCAACCAGCATACAGAGTCTTCAGCTCCTATCGTCCGGAGCTTGACAGCTAAAGGTTTACTTCCCTTTTTGCTTGTACAGTATGGGTAGGCCGGGGCCCTGTCCCAACCATCTTATTATTCTTAGAGGCTTGCGAATTGTATATTCCCTGTGGTTAGTTGTACTGGTCGTGTGGGGCCGTGTGTATGTTTTTAGTTTGCATGTTATGGCCGTGTGGGGTCTTTTTCACTTGTCAGTTGGTGACCTTGTCGGTCACAGATCATTTAGCAGTTGATTCTACTTTTCAGTGATAACTAGTTAGCATGGTGGCCTTGTCGGCTCGCATAGGTTCCCTTATGTTCAGTTGTTTTGGGTAGCTATTATATTCCTACAGGTGGCTATAGGCCTTGTCGGCCGGAGGATGTATTTACAGCCATTATATAGCCCATTGTTTTCATAAATCCAGAATTAGAGTCAGCCTGGCACCAGAAGTGCTTTGGTTCAGTAGTCCAGCAGTCCAGGTCCTAGTAGGGCACCAGGTGCCAGTCATGCCTCCCAAGGCGGGGCGTGACACAAGAATTGCTAGTTATCAATGATTTAGACCTATTGATTCATCAAGTTCAAGGAGAATGGGTTGTAAAGAAGTACAAGATCACATCGTATGTAGAACTAGTGCAAGATTTATGCAAAATTGAGTTTAGACATTTTCCAAGGATACAGAATGAGTTTGCTGATGCTTTGGCTATTATATACTCCATAAATACAACATCCGGATCAAAGCTATATTGACCCGTTGTGGATAAAGGTGAAAGAGAAACCTCCATATTATGGACAAGTCGAATCAGAACCAGATGGGAAGCCATGCTACTTTGATATAAAAAGGTATTTTGAAGCTGGGGAATATCCAGAATATGCGACAGTTAATCAGATGAAGACGATACGTCGAGTGGCTAATAATATCTTTTTAAAAGGATAATCCTTTGTAGGAGGACTCTAGATCTGGGATTCCTAAAATGTGTGGATGCCATTGAAGCTACAAAGTTTCTTAACGAAGTATATGCCTGAACATGCGAGCCTCACTTGAATGGGTTCACATTAGCTAAGAAGATTCTACGATTTGGATATCTCTGGATGACTGTGGAGAGCGACTGTAGTCGGTTTGTGCAGAAGTGCCACAAATGCCAAGTACACAGAGATTTGATCAAGATGTCACCAAACGAGCTGAATGTGATGAGTTCTCCTTGGCCGTTTGCAGCTTGGGGGCATGGATGTCATCAGACCTATCGAACCACCCGCCTCCAATGGTGGTGCAGGTTCATTTTAGTTGCCATTGATTATTTCACCAAGTGGGTGGAATCTGCCTCATACAAAGCTGTAACAAAGAAGATATTTTAGCTGATTTTGACAAGAACAATCTGATATGCCGATTCGGTATACCAGAATCTATCATCACAAAAATGAAGTGAATTTGAATAGCCTTCTGATGAAAGAGGTGTGCAAGCAATTCAAGATCAGTCACTGTAATTCAATCGCTTACTTCCCTCAAATAAATGGAGCCATAGAAGTTTCCAACAAAAACATCAAGAATATCTTGAGGAATATGGTTGATAATCATAGATCTTGGCATGAGATGTTGCCTTATGCTCTATTAGGATATCAAAAAACTATCAGAACTTCAACTGGGGCACCTCCCTATTTGTTAGTATATAGAAAGAAAGAAGTTATACCTACTGAGGTTGAGATACCTTCGTTAAGGATCAATCAAAAAGCTAAATTAAGCAATGCTGAATAGGTTCGTGCCAAATTAGAATGACTTGTGTTGATTAATGAGAAAAGAATAAGCGCAGTAAGCCATGGTCAACTATATCAATGGAGGATGATTCATGATTTCAATAACGGAGTAAGAACTCGAACTTTTTGAAGTAGGCCAATTAGTGTTGAAGCGCATTTTCCCCCATCAGAATGAGTATAAAGGGAAATTTGCACCAAATTGGCAAGGTCCTTATATGGTTCGCAAAGTTCTGTCAGGAGGTTCTTTGATTCTAGCAAAAATGGATGGTCAAGAGTGGCCAAAAGCATCAATTCAGATGCGGGCAAGAGATACTACATTCAAAGACTGGTGTTTTCTTTTTCTTTCCTTGTAATTACATATTGGCTTGTAAGCTCTTTAATGTTTCGTACTAATTTAAAGGTCTTTTCTTGTAATGTGAACTGCGTGATGACCTGAATTCCCAAGATGGAATACGTAGATAGCCAGTTTGGATCTCAGTCATATCTTTTTAAAGTTTCTAATTTTCCTTATTTATAACCGGAACTATGTTTGACCTGATTCCTGCCTCAACGAGATATGTAGGTGCCATACCGGCTTGGTCATATTCCCCTAAGTTTTTCATTTCCTTCATAACAAAAACTGGGGCAGAATTTTTAAGAGGATCTAAAAAATTCCATAACACTGAATATTCTCAAGAAGACAAATTCAAAGATTAGTTCAGGGTATGCAACGGGAGCAGAATTTTTAAGAAGGAACTCAAAAATTCTACGAGGATAGTTCTTCTATCGGCAATATTAACTTACTTTGAAGAAATAACTGGGGCAGAAATTTTGAGGAA
Organism: Datura wrightii; assembly: GCA_035772735.1. Lineage (NCBI taxonomy): Eukaryota > Viridiplantae > Streptophyta > Magnoliopsida > Solanales > Solanaceae > Datura > Datura wrightii. The sequence goes on along the minus strand of JASDFA010000006.1, from coordinate 81,485,422 downwards.
AGACTTAAAATTTCATCAAGTATAGACAAGAACTTTGAGAATACCTCATTTTCCGACTGTGACAGAGCTTCAAAAAATCTCCAATCATCAATAAGTCACCTACCGTATCAAGTTCCAAAATAGAGGATGTTCATTCGTTTTGTGCATGTCTTGACAGTCAATTGGTAGAGACTTTCTAAAATTGTTTTCCTCAAAATTTCTTTCTAAAATATTTGTTATCTTCCTAAAAATATTTTTAATTTTGTCTTCTCTCTATCATGACTCAGAGAGTCGAGTAAATTCCCGAAGCCACGAAGAAGAAGAGCAAGGCGATCAGAAAAAGACAGACCAGTTTCACAAAAACTAATAATTTTTTGTGGGTGCAGGTTTTCATAAGGATTCCAGGAGAGCATTATTTATCAACTAACTATTGCGCTCCAGCGCACACGCAAGTGTACGCGGTCGTACAAGTAATACAATGGCCCTTTTTAAGAGCCGAATATCGAACCCACAGGGATTGGACTATTTCAGCAAATTATCATGTACGAGCGTAAGATAACCTTACAAGTGTTGATTAGGGAAGTTTTCGGTAATTTATAATTAAATTTTTGGGTGGTCACAAAATAATCTGAAAACAATATAAGAAGCAACTAGAGTTATTGCCGGATAATCATGCAATGCGATATTTTGCAATGGTTCAAGTATGATATTATCAATTATTGTCTCACATAGTTAAAAATGCGATGTTCATGGTCTCTCGAGCCTCTAAACACGACAAACTAGCCTCACAACTACATCGTTGAGCGGGGATGTGATATCCTAGTTCGTGGGCAATTCAACTACATGGATGTGGTTTACAGGGTTTACGCTCTTGATTAGGGACTTTCGTACCTCTAATCATTTAATCCAACTTAGCTTCACAACTACTTCTACGAGTGGTGGAGTGACAATTCTAAGCCAGTGTCTTGCTCTCATCCCGTTTTATCAACCAAGCAAGGCAAATTAGGTATATGTTCTATCCTAACCGCGAATCATATCTAAAGATAAGAACTTGCTCCCTACATTCTCTTGTTCTTGCTAGGGTTGCTCTTTCAATTTTTTACCTAAGCTTAACATGCATGTTTTCATGGTGATCAAGCATAGAAACAACAATAATGAAGAATGTAAGACAAAACAACAATTAACAACTCAAACCAAAACGAATTCATGCAATTACAATCATATCACGTGGCCTCAACCCTAGAGGAAGGGTTTTAGCCACTCATGTTCGTACAATAACTCAAAAACATTGTTAAAGTAGTGTACTTACAAGATTAGATAAAAGAGAATGTGAAATTGATGAACCCTAGGTGAGTTCTCCACATCTCCCGTCGCTCCTCTACGGTTTTTCAGAAAATATTTTGTGACATTTGATTTTGGGAGCTAAGGGTTCAATTTATAGTAAATAGGGAATTTGCAAAATTTTGGCCTGTCGTGGAATGGCTCCGTGGCACGAAGCGTAATGCGCCAATTTGCCTCTGTTCCATGGAGGTAACGCGTAGGCTCACTGGAAATCGCCTAAAAATGGAACTTGGCCGAGGCATGGCGCGATGGCCAACGTGGCACGGCGCATGTGCTGCGCGATGGCCTGCGTGACATGGCCTTGTCGCGCAGATATGCCTAGAGTGGCACGGCACTGGCACGCAGGTGCCCTGGTTTGCTGCTTCCTTTCGCGCTCCTGACATTGGCGTAGCACGACACTGGGAGCGGCACACGCAGAGCGTGGCACGCTGCCTGGCGCGGCCAGCCTTGCCATAGCATGCTTCCTTGCTGACTTTTGCAATTTGCTTCCAATTCCATTCCTCCACTTCACCCACCATTATTTAGTCCCTCAAATGCATTTTACACCTACAAAACAAGGACTAATCATGTTGGTTAGTGGATACGCAAATTTACATAAAATCACATGAGAAAGTAAGTGTATAATTAGACAAACATGACTAACTCAAGTTATAAAATAGCACTTGCGCACTTAACTATGCCCAAGATCACTACCCCACACTTAAAGCTTTGTTCGTCCTCGAACAACCCTTTTACATCTCATGCACATGAAGACTCACACACAGCTAATTGAGCAAGACAATTCAAGCTATGGCTACAATGATTGTTTTAGATAGCAAGTTAAAAATAGAGCATGCAAGATTTAACCCTTAAACTGAAATATAACTATGTTAAGACTTCCTAACCTCAAGAATCGACTCTTAATCTCAACAACCTCATGCAAATTAACTGATCAAGAAATTCGATATGAATTGTATCCTTCATTAAACATGTGCCCTCACCACAAGAGCGTTACCCATTTTTACTCACACATTTTCAAATCATACCGTGTATGGGTATATAAATAAGAATTAAGCTCACTCTCACAAAGAATTCACATGCCAAGTGTATTGACCCATAAGCTTGCCCTTAGCATTTTACTCCACTAATTAAAGGATGGTTGATCGTAAGATCAAGTATGACTTATTGGGTTGTAATGTAAGCTAAGGGCAGGTAGGTACTCTTATGGATAATAATAGTGACTATCTTCCCTAAGCGCTTTTAATACATCATACATTTATTATGGGCATCTCTTCTCTTACTTCTCCCTCCTTCTTTTCAATCTTAAATTTCCTCTTCTATTTCCCATTTCTTTAAGCACACTTAGCTTATTAGTAAGGAGTACTTAAACAACTTTTTTATTTATTTGTTCTCTTACTCCACTAATACTCCAGCTTTTTCAAACATGTGCACCTCCAATCCTTTCCTCAAATCCCACAACCAGTATTTTTCCTTCTTTTTCGCAATTCTTACTCCCTTATTCTTTTGGATTTTTTCACTTGAGCGCTTAGGAGTTTTGGATCAAATTTAAGGCTAATGAAAGAAAAGTATTAACCTTATGTTGTATCCATCAAAGAATAGGCTTAAGGCTCAATGGGGATAACTAGGATCAGACATTCAAGGTAGGTGAAGCGAGGGATAAAAATTAGGCTTATTCAAAGAAATGCCTACATCATCTCCTACAATCGACATCCCTCATTTCATTTTGTATACACACCAGGAAAGTTCTAGACATTACACAATAGCATGGAATATTCAAAAACCTCACACTAATTGCATATGCTCGATTCAAGACAAATTCATTAGACTCTTACTCAGCTAATCACAAGAATTCAAAATTATGGTTTAAGCACATAGTCACATACACAAGCCTAGATGTCTCAAACAGAGTTATACTACTTCTCACATGCTTCAACACTAACCACACTTGCATCTCACAATCATGTATAGCACATACTAAGAATATCAAACCATCAATTAACTATGGGTTCAAAAACCAAAACCTATTGACTAATTTTCCCTCAAGACGGTCATTATCTATCCATCGTCGGGAATAGTCCCTAACTATGACTAAATACAACTATGTACAGACAAAGAAAATTTTTATTCTTCGGTTAAAAGTGCCCCCACCCCCCCCCCCCGGAAAAGAACCGTAAAGAAAAACCAACGGGTGAGTGAATCATGCTCAAGTTTAAAAATTTTCTTCAACAAATATATCAATCACCACATTCACCCAAAGTCATTAAGCACAAAATTCTTGAAATTTCCCTCACCCCACACTTGAATCATGCTATGTCCCAAAAGCATCCAATTAAAATTCAAAAAGGGTGAGAAATACTCCCTGGGGCCTCTAGGCCTAGCTAACAGCATGTTTTTCTTCATTTCTTGAACAAGTCGATATTCGACCCCACACTTTCCCTCTTTCATGCTTCTTAGCTTCCTCCTCCAACTGTGCTTAAATCTCCACCAATAACAACAACCAGATGAAAATAACAAAATCAACACAAATAAAAATTAAAACTTGTACCTGTGGTACCCTTGGATTGCCTCCCAAGCAATGCCTAATTTTACGTCGCGGCACGACATGGACTATCCTTTTCAGGATATCCTCATACCCATGTCCCTTTCGAGAACCATCTTCTTTTTTTTAATTTTTCGAGGGAGCAGCCACCACTCTGTCCCTCTCTTCCTCTAACTCCTTCTCTAATAGAAGCCCTTCATAAGATTTGTGCGGAAAAGCAATCATCTCCTGTATCTGTGGACTTGTGGAATCTACCACCCCACACTTAGCCTCTACTAACACACTGACCTTACAAAGGTCTCTGTAATGTGTGGGTGGATTAATCTCTTGGTAGACCCGGAAGAGTTCTTCTTCATCGTCAACCCTCATTTTCAGGGTCCCTGCTCTTACATTAAAGATCGCTCCTCCGGTGGCCAAAAATGGTTGTCCCAAGATCAGGGGTACCTTGTCATCAACTTGAAAATCCAATATGATGAAATCAGCGGGTATAATGAACTTACCCACTTTGATGAGAAGGTCCTCAATTATTCCCTTTGGTGCCACGTGCGACCTGTCTGCCAGCTGCAGCATCAATCATGTTGGTCTTGATTGACCCAACCCCAAGGTGTTAAATAAAGATAAGTGCATTAGATTAACTGCTGCCCCTAAATCACACAGAGCTCTTATCACCTCAGCTTTACCAATTTGTATGGGGAGGGTAAGACTCACTGGGTATTTGAGCTTTCTTGGTATTTTGCTCATTACGCTGTGGCTGTACTCCTCAGTCAGTGCTACTGTTTCAACATCCACCAATCTGACTTTGTTGGCCACCACATCCTTCAAGTAATTAGCATACTTGGGCATTCCCTGCAAAACATCAAGCAAAGGAAAATTTATGTGATGTTCTTTAAAATATCAAAGAACTTTCTAAAGCATTCCTCCTCCTTGCTCTTTTTGAATCTTCGCGGAAATGGTGGTGGTGGTCTCTGTGCTGGCTACAAAGATGATTTTGCATTTTGTTGCTCAACACTCTAATTCTCTTCTTCTTCAGTGGATGGTCCCGTTCTAACCAACTCTGGCTGCACCTTCTCTTTCAGTGGTGCATCAACCAATTTCTTGCCACTCCTCAGGCTAATGGCATTGAGCTGTCGGGGGTTTGTGTCTGTGTCACTGGGTAATCCTCCCTGCGGTATAGTGTGGTGAGCAGCTGCTATTTGACCCATCTGCTTCTCTATATTGCAGGTGGCCAACTGCTGATTTTTCAAATTTGATGCCATCCTCGCCTAATTCTCTGCTAATTGGGTATGTATCTCCATGATCTCCTGCAACGTCTCCTCAATGTTGCTGCTAAACTTGCCATCATTCTGTCTGTTCTGCTGCTGATACTGTTGTTGCTGAAGTTGTTGGTAGCTTTGCCTTTGATTTCCACCCTAAGAAAAATTCAGATGGCTCTGGCAATTCTTGTTGTAACTGTTCCCAAAATTCTAATTGTTCCTCTGAACATTCCCAACAAAATTGACCGATTTAGGATTTTCCCCGCATGATTTTGCATTGTTCCCATTATTGCCGCAGATCTCACACCAACTCGGAGCTTGCTGAATCGCATTTACCTGACCCTGTTGTTGGCTCATATTCAATTTATTGAACCGAGTCATCATCTGATGCTGAAATGATGCTAGCTGTGCCGCCAATGCATTTACACCATCTATCTCTATCAGTCCTGTTGTTCTCTTTCCTGCCCCTCTCGATGACTCGCTGTGCCACTCTGGATTTCCCTGAGCAATTCTATTCAACAAGATGTGCAACTCATCATAAGTCTTCTCTAATGCTTGCCACCCGATGCAGAGTCTAATAAAATTTTTGTGTCTAGGTCTAGACTTTCTACAAAGGTATGGGCTAGCACTTCATTGGAATGCTAATGATGGGGGCAGTCTCTCAACAATGACTTGAATCTCTCCCAAGCCAAGTACAAGTTCCCCTCCGGCCTCTGCTTGAAACTTAAAATTTCACTCCTGAGTTTGGCAGTCTTGCCTGAAGGGAAGAATCTGATAAGGAACTTCTTTACCAAATCATCCCAAGAAGTTATGGAATTCGGTGGCTCATATTTCAACCACCTCTTTACCTCTCCCAACAATGAGAATGGGAAGAGGGTAAGTCGGACATAATCTGTGGACACTCCAGTGGGGACAAACGTGTTACTGATCTCAAGAAAGTTCTGTAAGTGCTACTGTGGGTCCTCATGAGTCATCCCAGTGAACTGGCCACTAGAATGTAACAGCTGCACTATATTCTATTTCAATTCAAAGTTTCCTCCAAGTTTCGGTTTGCAGATACTAGAGGTCACATTTGTCGCTAGTGGGATAGCCACTTTGCGAACTGGTCGGGCTGCCATGATATCAAGTAACAACTTTTCTTGTCTTGCCAGTGGTTGTTGTTGTATCCTCTCCTGAAGTCTCTTTAGCTTTTGCTCTAGAGCTTCCGTCCTGCGCAAATGAAGTTGACATTATGGTTCAAGCAACGGTTCCACTAGCTCTCTATTCCTTGCCAGCTCTGCAAGGACAACCTGTCACCTGCAACATATCAGACTAAGACCAAGTTTCTCAATACTCAAGGAAATTAAAAATCACACAAAAACCAAAAAAATTTACTAAACTTCGCCAGTCCCCGGCAACGGCACCAAAAAACTTGTTGCGCTCCAACGCACACGCAAGCGTACGCGGTCGTACAAGTAATAGAGTGGTTCTTTTTAAGAGCCGGATGTCGAACCCACAGGGACTGGACTATTTTAGAAAATTATCACGTTTGAGTATAAGATAACCTTACAAGTGTTCATTAGGGAAGTTTTCAGTAATTTATAATTAAATTTTTGGGTGGTCACAAAATAATCTGAAAACAATTTAAGAAGCAACTAGATTTATGGCCGGATAATCATGCAATGCGACATTTTGCAATGGTTCAACTATGATATTATCAATTATCATCTCACATAGTTAAAAATGTGATGTTCATGTCTCTCGAGCCTCTAAACACGACAAACTAGCCCCACAACTACATCGTTGAGCGGGGATGTGATATCCTAGTTCGTGGGCAATTCAACTACAAGATGTGGTTTACGGGGTTTATGCTCTTGATTAGGGACATTCGTATCTCTAATCATTTAATCCAATTTAGCTTCACAACTACTTCTATGAGTGGTGGAGTGACAATTCTAAGCCGGTGTCTTGCTCTCATCCCTTTTATCAACCAAGCAAGGCAAATTAGGTATATGTTCTATCCTAACCGCGAATCATATCTAAAGATAAGAACTTTCTCCCTACAATCTCTTGTTCTTGCTTAGGGTTGCTCTTTCAAGCTTCTACCTAAGCTTAACATGCATGTTTTCATTGTGATCAAGCATAGAAACAACAATAATGAAGAATGTAAGACAAAACAACAATTAACAACTCAAACCAAAACGAATCCATGCAATTACAATCATATCACGTGGCTTCAACCCTAGAGGAAGGGTTTTAGCCACGCATGTTCGTACAATAACTCAAAAATATTGTTAAAGTAGTGTACTTACAAGATTAGATAAAAGATAATGTAAAATTGATGAACCCTAGGTGAGTCCTCCACTTCTCCTGTCGCTCCTCTACGGTTTTTCAGAAAATATTTCGTGACATTTGATTTTGGGAGCTAAGGGTTCAATTTATAGTAAATAGGGAATTTGGGAATTTTGGCCTGTCATGGAATGGCTCCGTGGCATGGAGCTTAACGTGCCAATTTGCCTCCGTGCCATGGAGGTAACGCGTAGGCTCACTGGAAATCACCTAAAATTGGAACTTGGCTGAGGCATGGCGCGATGGCCAACGTGGCACGGCGCATGTGCTACGCGATGGCCTGCGTGACATGGCCTTGTCGCGCAGATGTGCCTAGCGTGGCATGGCACTGGCATGCAGGCGCCCTGGTTTGTTGCTTCCTCTCGCGCGCCTGGCATTGGCGTGGCACGGCGCTGGGCGCGGCACACGCACAGCGTGGCACGCTGCCTGGCGCGGCCAGCCTTGCCATGGTATGCTTCCTTGCTGACTTTTGCAATTTGCTTCCAATTCCATTCCTCCACTTCACCCACCATTATTTAGTCCCTCAAATGCATTTTACACCTACTAATCATGTTGGTTAGTGGATACGCAAATTTACATAAAATCATATGAGAAAGTAAGTGTATAATTAGACAAACATGACTAACACAAGTTATAAAATAGCACTTGGGCACTTAACTATGCCCAAGATCACTAACTCAGTCTTTACAAAAGGGAAATACGCTGACTAACATCGAAAAAATGGGCATAAGAGGCCCATTTGACCAAAGGAGTATCAAGCAACACTATATTATCCCCCGAGCAAAGGAGGGTAGCTATCGCGCAAGCGGAGGATGAATCGAAACAAGAATATATTTTCCATGTCAAAGACGCTCATAGTCAAAAAGCTATTATATGTTCAGTTCACTAAGAGGGTCATCATGCACTCAAAAGACAAGAGGGCCTTCACATTTATTTTCAGTTGCCAAGAGGGCTATCACACACTCAAAAGCTAAGAGGGCCATCATATTTTTTCTTCAGTTGCCGAGAGGGCTATCATCATCAAAAGCCAAAAGGGCCATCATATTTATTTTTCAGTTTCTGAGAGGGCCATCATGTTCATTTTCCAATTATTGAGAGGGCCATCATACACTCAAATACCGAAAATAGCATCATTTAGAACATTGAATACTGGAAGAGACCGATGTTCAATATATTTATTTATAATGTCGAATATTGGAGACTAACATTTATTATATTTATTTATCACGTCGAATATTAGAGGAGGCCGACATTAATCATATTTATTTATCATGTCAAATACAGAAGGAGGCTGGCATTCAACAAATTTATAACGTCGAATACCGGCGACCAACATTCATTATACTCAATTATTCCATCAAATACCAAAGGAGGCCGACGTTCATCATATTCATTTATCACGTTGAATACCGAAGGAGGACGACATTTATCATATTTATTTAGCATATCGAATACTGGAGGATGCCGACGTTTATCATATTTATTTATCACGTCGAATACTGGAGAAGGCTAACATTCATCATATTTATTGATAATATCGAATACTAATGGAGGATAATATTTATCAATATTTATTTATGATATTTGGCGAAGAGCGATATCAGCTACTAAAAAAGACATTAATATTTATACCATCGAAAGAGGGAGGCAAATACAATATATCAAAAGAGCATCAAACAGTGTCATTTATGCAGAATTATTAAATATTATTTCACAGAAAGATCCCGGTGCATGCGGAGCAACATGGAACCCTTTCATAGCAGCAAATTGAGGCATAATCTCGAAGAGGAATATCAATCTATTTGGATACGAGTTGAGGATTGACTTCACCACATTCAAGCCACACCCATATAAGAAGGCATGTGGGTATTCCTTATGTTTTGCTTTTTCAGTTTCGCATCCAGGATAATCTCTGAACTCATACTGCAGCACTTTCCTTATTTTGCAAATTTGAGTGACAATACACCTAGAATTGTGTAAATTATGTCTGTAAATTCTTACTTATGGATGTAAAGCACTCCACATTTATGATTGAAAGGTTACAAGCCTCTTTTTTATACTCAATTTATTTTTTCATTCATCTTAAGCTACAAAGGTTATATCAACATAAAAGATATCTTTTCAACTGACTAAATCGAACTACAAGCAGTCTTATTCCTATTTCGGAAGATGGGTAAGTTCGATGTTGAAATTTTAGGTGTATTTCAAAGATTCCCTACTTATCACATTCCTAAGCTTCTCAGTCTCTGCATAATTCGGAGCTGGGACAAGATTTTGATCTTTAAAATCGTGCACGAAATCAAGCATTCTGAACTACATGTGACCTGAATTCTCATGCAACTTGAGATATATAGAAAATTCAATATCGAGGTTCGTCCATGATTTCTTTAAATTGTGTTATTTTCATGGATGAATTTGATGGTATAACAAAATTGAATTTGTCAATTTTTTTTACCCAGGCTTTCTTCTCATCATCTCTAGCCAAAGAAAGGAGGAGTTGTTGACACCTAATTTTGACCCTCCAAATTTTTAGTTAGTTATTCAAGCTTCTCGAATTACAGAAATAGTGAAATATTTTTTTCACATAGGAAAAAATACTTTTAATTTATTCTAGTGTTATTTTTCCATTTCGTTTGGCAATATATCCTAATGTATATATATCATATATATTTTATATAAATAATAAATGTTAAATATATTTATTATTAGTTTGAAAATTAATTTCTTTTAAAAAGTGTTTAATCAAGTACATATTTTATTTTATCCCAAAAGTCATTACGACTTAGTGTATTATCTAATCCGTTTTTACAGATAATTACTTTACTTTGTTAAGTTCAAAAAGCTTGATTTATTACCTAAATAATTAATTCGTCTCAATCTTACTTTAAATTAATTTTTTAAAAGAGTGATTTAATTTAATCAATTTGACTATTTTCTTCAAATTTAGCTACTTTTGAAATGTAAAAAGGCTATATTTTAAATTAAAATTTAGCCTCGCTTTTTATTTCCTTTTTCAGCAATTTGTATCAATAATCTTCAGCCCAAAACTTAACAAACCAGCTCCCCTTTAGTTCCTAATCTGCCTTTCCTCTCTTTCACTCAACGACACTAGTAGACCAACAAACCCTTCCTTTATTTCTATTTTCCAAAAGCAGCAGAAACCAAACCCATCACCTTTATCCTCTTTTCCCAATAACTTGATGATACAAGAGATTAAAGAAAGATAACTAACTAGACATAAAGTGATTGGAATTAGCAACCTTTGTGAAAAGGCACAAGGACCTCCAACTCATAAATCAAGAAATACCTAGTTCTTAAGAAGACCTCAAGGGAGATGACTCCTTTGTAATCCTCCTCTCTACTCAATTAACAATCTAAAGCTAGACAAAAGCAAAGAAATCTACTACACTCAAATATTTTTCAAAGTCAGAAAATCTACCATGAAAAATTAAAAGAACCCCTATTTATACTAAGTAAGGAAAAAGAGAGACTATTACACATATGCCCTTAATGAGTAGGGGCCTTTTTTGGATGGTCTTCTTTTACCTTTAAATTCAAGATTAGCCAATTTCACTTGTAGTCACTTTCTTCACTCCTTTGGACATCTTGTGTTCCTTCTTCTTCCCTAACTATGATCCAAATATAGAATCCTTTAGACGTCTCCAATATGCACTCAAGTGCCTCCTTTTTCATGAAGAGGCCTTGTAGATCTTGGAGCTCTCTTGCTTGGCTCCTTGTGAACGGTCTTGGAGGAACATGAATTGCATTATTTTCCCCTTATTGAAAAGAATTTTTTCTCAAATTCGAGGGGTCATCATTACACATCACCATAGAGGAAAGACTACACACATTGGATGTGTTGTGCACATGGTAATCCACAGGGAGAGCCACCTTGTAAGCATTATCATTCAACCTTTCAAGCACTTCAAATGGACCATATCCTCTAGGCATGAGCTTGGTCTTCCTTTTGTTGGGAAACATTTTCTTGAGAAAATGGACCCAGACGCAATCACCCGGTTCAAAGAAAACTCTTTTGCAACCTTTGTTGGCTTTCTTGGCCATCTCTAGATTTTTCCTCTCAAGTTGGAGTTGCACCTTCTCATGCAAGGCTTTCATGGCCTTCTCCCTTTAGTTTCCATCTAAACTCAACACAACTGTCACGCCCCGAGTCTACACCCTAGAAGGGACACAGTACTTGGAGTCACAAGTAACACAAAGTCAACCCATGGTCTATCATAACACTGGCATTCTGAGTAACTATAAATAACGTGTCACGACCCGAGTGTAGACCCAAATCGTAGACACGGGACAAGGAACCCCGAGAGACCCCATTTTGACCCATGGAATAAGCATTCAGCTAACTCATTTAATAAACATGAAGAAAGCATAATTATAAACTCAGTGGAAGTCTCATACATCGGCACATAAGAATAATATTTGAAGCTATACATGCATAAGTCTGAAAGCCTCTAGTCTAGATGAGTTGATGGGATAAGACCCCAACTAACTCCACACAACCTGAAGCTGAAATACGACATGAAGCTGAAAATCTAGTCTTTGAAAGATGAGGACTCACCAATCACGCAGGTGCTAACTCTGATAAGCGACTACGAATGGTGCTGAACTTGAGAACCGAATCCTGCATCATGAAACAATGCAACATAGAAAGTATGCGGTCAGTACTTGGAATGTACCAAGTATGCAAGGTAAGTAAAACTGCTTAAGTAAAATAAATCATTTAAAACATTTCATACATATCATAAGCTTTCAAGTATAAGTAGAAGGGCTACATGCATTCATTCTGAAATCATAATCTTATCATGACAAGACCGTCCTTAGCTTTACAACATCATGGCTGACTCGAATGACTCAAAGTTGAACATAACATTTATATCAAAAGCTGAACATTACATTTATATCAAAAGCTAAACAATGAGTCAAACCTTACTTTTTTAGAACATGCATGCATAAGGTAATCATCATGAGTAATGAATATGTAAATCTGAATGATATAGACAATGGAAGACTCGTCACTTAACCAACATACCATGATAGAGCTTACGTGGTCCCAACTATCACACTCAAGTGGGTAGAGCCGTCCATAACCTTGTCAGAGTGATGGACGATACCATGATATCGATATCAAGATGAAGGGCCAATTGGGCCAGGGATAGCTCACAAGGGAGGTCCCAATAATATAATAGGATCAACCTACGTTGGCGCGTAGTTTTGGGGCATAGGGTGATCGACCTTTAACCCGCTCAGTGCTAGACTCTTCTCCCAAAAACATGCAATGCTCTACATCGTATATAACGAAGCTCAACATTGTCTATTGATGAATCTCAAGATGAAATCATGCATAGTCCAACATCGTATGAAACGAAGCTCAACATTGTTTATTGACAAAGCTCAAAATGAAATAATGCATAGACTCGACATCATATAAAGATGAAGCTCAACATTGTCCTTTGACAAAGATCAATAATGACATACATCTCAATTATGAATTCATTCATATGAGAAGCTTTATTTTGAAACATGCCACAATCTCAAGTATAAATGGGAGAATCTACTCCAAATCATGTGGTAAGCTATATGTGGGAATATCTAACTCAACATACCACAAGCTAGAATTTATGAAAAATTGGAAAACTTCACTTCAAATAATGTGGTAAGCTTATTTCAGGAAAATCCTCACATTAAGTCAACATGCGGGCATTGCCCAAAGCTTTATCATACTTGGATCTACTCAATTCATTTTGAAAACAACCTCATAATCATGGGTAGCTTTAGAAACATGTTTTTCATCACCAAATCTCAACATCATCATCATTCACTACTTTCATGAACTTCTCATCCATTGGCATTTTAGATTCAAGATTTTTGGAAAATAATTTTGTGTTGAAAACAATTTAGAATCTGCCCAAGCTTTACAATTCATCAAAATAAACACAATCTAATCATACCCATATATAGAGATTGAAGAGTCATGCAATTTGAGTAAAACCTCATACTTGATCATGGACAACTTTATCATGATTTGATAGAAATTGGGCATGGGTGTGGAAGGAGACACCCACTCATAGCCTTACATACCTGGGATTAGTGGATTCTAACACTCTCCAATTGCCCAAGGTAAGATCCCAATGGAAACCTTGAAATTTGGCCTTGAATCACCTCATCAATCCTTCAAACTTGCATGCATGGGAAGAATAACTTAGAGTAGGCTTTTCCCCTTTCAAAACCCCTCAAAATGAGCCTTAAATGACGTAGTACAGGCCCCTAGAACTTAGGAATGACGAAAATACCCTTACTGATTACGTAGAAAATTCGCTCACTAGGCCAAACAACAGACGACCCCATGGGTCGTTGGAGGATACCACGACCCGTGGTATCCATCCGTGCTACGTATTGCTGCGAATTGCCTTTGGATTTGAACAACGGGCGAACATGACGACTCGTCCTCTAAAACAACGGATCGTTCAATCAGTCATTGTTTCCCTCTTTGAAACTCTGCACTTCTATTCAACGAACCTCACCATGACTCATTATAAGCTACAACAGGTCGTGGTTTCCATCCATTGTCTACACCGTAAATGTCAACTGCCTTACCATGACTCCAGAAAACGGGTCGTTCTTCTTCACAATGGGTCGTTGTGACACTCGTTGTATGCCCAGTCACCAGGCCTAGCCCCTTACCACGACTACTTACAAAGGCTCATGGTTACCTAACACGAAACGTTGTTCCTCTCGTCCTGCAACTTTTTCCCCAAATTTCTGCAGTTCTGCATTTTAGCTTCCTGGGTCTACTCCTAAGCACTTACGGGGTATTACATAGCGGAAGCTTCAAATTAAAATATAAAGAATTTATGAGACTAAAGTTGAATCATAAAGTTTTAAAATGTCTTAAACAAACTAAAATCTGAAACTATGTCTGTGTTTGAAAGCCACTACAACTGATGAGTTACTGGGACAAGCCCCCAGCTAACTCCAAGTCTAAAAAAAGAAAATAGAACTGAATAAAATGATATTCGTCCTCGAAGGATGAGGACTCACCAGTGATGCTGCTGGGGAAGTCTGAGCGAGGTCGGCTAACGGTGTTGTGAATGAGAACCTGCGACTATATCATAAAATGATACGGCATAGGAAGTATGCGTCAGTACTTTGAATATACTGAGTAAGCAGGATAAAACGTAATACTGCATATAAATAATTTAACTGAAATGACATGCAATGACCAACTGAAATATCTGAAATATACTAAGATGGTCAAGATGACCCTATCTAATGGTCAAAGACATGCCCTAAGTCTGAAATACTGAGTCTGAGATACTGCACTGAATTGATCTAAACTGACTAATCTGAGACTGAACTGAGTTGACTTGTGGGAGAGTCTATAATCGATATATAACCACGTGAGCTAGACACGGAATCCGATGTACACACCCCATTGGTAGGACCCAATATACCTTGCCAAGGTATAAAGGCATAGACTGTGAGATCACTATTTGGGGTCATAAGGCCAACAAAACTGTAACCTATGGTGGCAATATAGTTTTGGGAACCTGGGTGCGCTGGAACCCCGGTCCGCTCGGTGTTAAGTCCTACTCCCACTAGATAGTCCTAGACTATATACTAAGCTGGTAACTCAAAACTGGGGCCCAGGAATAGTCAGGAATACCTATCTAGAAGCACCTTGAGAGTCTTATTGAACTGGATTCTATAACTGGGTTCTAAGACTGGTTAGAGCTGCTTATTTGGAAGCGTCGTAACCGTCTAAAGAACAAACTGTAATTCTGAAGTGGGGGTCCTAAGGCTAGTAGAGCTGCTTATCTATAAGTGTCATGACTGCCTAAAGAACCACTAAAACTGTTACTGAGTCTAATACTGATAACTGGGAGGCATTACTGACACCTCGAGAATTTCTGTAGTCAAACTGATCAGCTGACATTTCTGACTATCACTGGATATTGTAACATTTTTTCTGAAAGTAAACCGACAATAGTCTAACTAATTTTCAATATAATTAACAACATGGGAGTCCCCAACGCTGATAGAATCAAGCAAAATTTCGATATGTAAATGTTATTGCAAGATTCTAGTTTTTTTTTGTTTTCAAGACTAGGGCTAGATTTCACTCTATAGGAACACGCAACAACATAGTCACAAACTGGTGGATAAACATCAACATTTAACATAAATGATATTCCACATGATTTATTGAGGTCTGACAGATAATTTCATCACATTCGAAAGTCTTAGCGCTAGAACTGATAGATAAAATAAAGAAGGATTTTGGGGCCACAAGGGAAAAACTATTCCCTTGTTGAATTCCCACATACCTGGCTAAGAATTTCTAGAGAAGATCCCTGAGAAAATTCTAAGAAGACAATTGTCTGCCCTAGCTTCTGCTCTGAACTTCCTGATTATTCTACGCTTAAACTTTGAGAGAAAGGGTGAAATGAAGGGGAAAAGGTTGTTATACCCCTTTAACTCACTCCTAAACAAGCCCAAAATAATGGGATTTAAGTATTAAAAAGGTGGGAAATTACCAGCATACCCTTGGAAGAAAGAACTAAAAACTGGCCAACACGGACCAATGGGCCTAGAATGGGTCGTTAGTTGGACCCACGGCCCATTGGAACCCACCATTGGTTCTAGGTCCAGAAACCATGCCCACTGGAAATGGACCACGGGAGAATACCATGATCTGTTGGTAGAATAGACGGGTCGTTGGTACCTCTCATTAATACTGTTAATGAAACTGGACCCTAAGACAACGGTCAACATAACGACTCGTTGATAGAACCAACAGGTCATTGCATCAACTCGTGGTCTACACTAGTAGGGCATGGGACTGGGCGAAGGGTGGAAACGACGGGTCGTTTGTGGCAACCTCGAGCCGTTGGTTCCACTCATTGCTTCTGGGAACCTTTTTTTGACCCTCACTGACGACGACTGACTGTCACGGGTCGTTGGACCTACCAATGACTCAATGAACGTCTCGTTGGTTCTAAGAAAGGATACCTGCTAGGCAATCAACCACCTCTACAACTATCTGTTGGTACCACCCATGACCCATTGTCTAGGTTGTCTGAGACAGAAATTTCTTGTTTTTCTTCTGAATGTTCTTGAAATGTCCGAGTCTGGTCTAGAAAAGTCTTGGGGTGTTACAACATCTGCCCCTTAGGATCACTCATCCTCGAATGAAGATGAAAACTGTTAGCAACTAGTAAAAGAGCTGAGATTTCTAAACTGAGACTATGAGTTGGGTTCTGAAGGAGTAACTGACTCTTAACTGACTTAATCATCCAAATAAAGCTGATGCAACTAGACTACACATAGGAAATCTAAATAAAGCTGATGAGTACGGAACTGAATAGAGTACTGAGGAGGATTTTAGTACCTGATACTGGAATTGAACTGGAAGAGAACAAATGTGGGTATCTAGCCATCATATCTGCTTCAGCTTCCCACGTAACTCCTTCTACGTGTTGATTTCTCCACAAGACTTTTACTGAAGTTACCTCCTTGTTCCTCAGCTTACAAACCTGACGGTCAAGGATCTGAAACTGGGACCTCTTTGTAAGAGTGACTATCTTTCACTCCCACACTGTCTAATGGCACCATTGAAGTTGGATCACCGATGCACTTCTTCAATAGTGACACATAGAATACAGGGTGCACAGATGCCAACTCTGAAGGTTATTCCAGCTCATAAGCTACCTTGCCAATTCTTTTCAGAATTTTGTGAAGTCCCGCATATTTTGGACAGAGCTTTCCCTTTTTCCAAATCTCATTACCCGTTTCATGGGTGAAATTTTCAGATAAACCCAGTCATCCACTACAAACTCCAATTCTCTTCTCCTCATATCAGTATAAGATTTCTGATGGCTCTGAGCTGTTTTCAGTCTTCCTCTGATGAGCTGTACTTTCTACATAGCTTCATGAACTGAGTCTGGCCCGATTAAAGTAGCTTCACCAACCTCAAACCACCCGATAGGAGATTTGCACCTCCTACCATACATTGCCTCAAACAGGGCCATTTGGATACTGGAGTGGTAGCTGTTGTTGTATGCAAACTTGATGAGGGGCAAGTGATCATTCCAACTGCCCTTAGAATTGATCACGCATGCTATCAGCATATCTTCTAGGGTATGAATAGTCCGCGCAGCTTGTCCATCTGTCTTCGGGTGAAAAGTTGTGCTGAGCTTGACCTGGGTACCAAGTCCCTTTTGAAAGGACTTCTAGAAGTGAGAGGTGAACTGGGTACCTCTGTCTGAGATAATAAATAAGGGTACCCCATGAAGTCTGACTAACTCTCGAATATAAAGTCTAGCATAGTCCTCAGCTGAATATGTAATTTTAACTAGGAAGAAGTGTGCTGACTTAGTCATCCGGTCTACTATCACCCAGATTGAATCATGCTGCCGAGGAGTCTAAGGTAGACCCGTAATAAAATCCATATTCACTTCTTCCCACTTCTAGGTGGGTATGCTAATATCCTAAGTCATACCTCTCAGTCTCTAGTGCTCTACTTTGACTTGTTGGCAGTTCGGGCACTTAGCTACAAATTCAGCAATATCTCTTTTCATGTCGTTCCACTAGTAAATATCTCGCAGATCATGGTACATCTTTGTAGCACCAGGGTGGATGGAGTATGTCGAGTTGTATGCTTCTGCCAGTATCTACTGTCTCAAATCACCCATCGGTACGCACAATCTTCCCTGGTAGCAAAGTACACCATCTCTCCCTTTGGAGAAAGCGTCAACTTCTTTTCTGAAAACCGTTTCCTTAAGCTTTAGTATGGGATGTTCATCTTGTCTGGACTTAACTTCAACAACCAAAGAGGAATCTGATCCACTATACACAACTACTCCACCCTCAAGTATCAACCAACTGTACTCCCAACCAAGCTAATTTTTGGATATCCTTCACCAACTCCTTTTTTCCTTCCTCAACATGAGCCACGCTCCCCGTAGATACTCCGCTCAGGGCATCAGCCACCACATTGGCTTTTCCTAGGTGATATAGCACGATCATGTCATAGTCCTTTAGTAGCTCTAACCACCTTATCTGACGAAGATTTAGGTCTTTCTGACTGAACACATACTGAAGGCTCTTGTGATCGGTGAAAACATCTATGTGAGCCCCGTACAAGTAGTGTCTCCATATTTTCAACGCAAACACCACCGCTGCAAACTCCAGGTCATAAGTCAGATAATTACTTTCATGAGCCATGAGCTATCTGGAGGTGTAGGCTATCACCTTGCCCCGCAGCATTAGAACGCAACCAAGTCCAACTTTGGAAGCGTCGCAATACACTACAAACCCATCTGATCCTTCTGGCAGGGTCAGCACTAGAGCGGTAGTGAGTTGAGTTTTTAACTCCTGGAAACTCTTCTCACACGCATCGGACCACTGAAATTTCACCTTTTTCTGAGTCACCCTACTCAGAGGGGATGCTATAGAAGAAAAATCTTCCACAAAGCGTCGGTAGTAACCGGCTAGACCCAAGAAACTTCTTATTTCGATTGGGGAGGTAGGTTTGGGCCTGTCTTTCACCGCTGCTGTATTTTGAGGATCAACCTAAATACCCTCACCCAAGACCACATGACCCAGGAAAGTCACGGACTTCAACCAGAATTCACATTCGCTAAACTTGGCAAACAACTAGCGGTCTCTGAGTGTCTGAAGCACTATTCTTAGGTGATTATCATGCCCTTCCTCATTTTTGGAGTATATCAGAATGCCGTCGATAAATATAATGATGAACATATCTAGATAATGCTTGAAGACTCTATTCATCAGGTCCATAAAGGCTGCTGGGGCATTTGTGAGTCCAAAGGACATAACCACGAACTCATAGTGACCATACAGAGTCCGGAAAGTTGTTTTCGGTATGTCACACTCTCTGATCCTTAACTGATGATACCCCTACCTGACATTGATTTTGGAGAAACAAATGGCTCCCTGAAGCTGATCGAACAAGTTGTCAATCCTGGGTAGGGGATACCAGTTCTTGACTATAACCTTGTTCATTTGACGGTAATCGATGCATATTCTGAGGGTACTATCTTTCTTCCACACGAATAGTACTGGAGTACCCCAGGGAGATATGTTGGGTCTGATAAAACCTTTATCAAGGAGGTATTTTAGCTACTCCTTCAACTCCTTAATCTCAGTTGGGGACATTTAGTAAGAAGGGATAGAGATGGGCTGAGTATTTGGAAGAAGGTCTATACCGAAGTCTATTTCCCACTCAAGAGGGACTTAAGGAAGATCTTCAGAAAACACATCAGGGAACTCACTGACAACTGGGACTAACTGGATAGTTGGGGTCTTAGAGCTAGAATCTTTGACCCAAACTAGATGGTAAATGAACCTTTTCGAAATAAGCTTTTTGGCCTTAAGGTAGGAAATAAACCGACCCTTAGGTGCTGAACTACTGCACGTCTACTCTAAAACTGGCTCATTAGGGAACTGAAAACTTGACGACCCTAGTACTGTAGTCAACTGAGTTATAACCGAAGTGTAACCAATCCATGCCAAGAATGAGGTCAAAGTAAACCATGTCTAACTCTACAAGGTCAGTTGGAATGACTTTATTTAGGATTGCGACTAGGTAGTTTCTAAAGACCTGACTTGCTTTAACTGACTCGCCAACTGGGGTGGAGACTAAGAATGATTCTGAGAGGACCACTGGACTGATATCGAACTGGACTGCTACATGGGGAGTCACGAATGAAAGTATGGCTCCTGGATGTAGTAGGGAATACACGTCTAGATGAAAAAGGCATAACATACCCATGACCACGTCAGGTGAGCTCTCTTGATCCTGTTGAGAAGACAATGTATAAAAATGATTTTGGCACTGGCTGTCATTTGTACCTAGAGTGTTGGCCTGCTAAGCGGGTCAGCCTGATAAAGCTGCTGAGGTAGTGGATTTTGACCTTCCCCATCCTGCTGACGGACACTCCTTAAGCCGATGACCAAGTTGTCCACAACCAAAACATCCCTCTCGACCCTGAAGACACTCTCCTGGGTAGTTCTTGCCACACTTAGGGAAAGCTGGAGAGTCATTGCTGGCATTGAAGCTCTGGGATTGAGAGCTAGATGCTCTACCTCTCCGATCCTTGGGGGACCGAAAAGTAGGGGCGCTAACTGAACTTGGTGCTGGAGCCCCTCTTTTGCTGTTGTTGCTGCTACTATAGGCAACTACTACCACCAGATCTTTGATGGCCAGTTCTCACCCGATTGTTCTTCCATTCCAAATCTTTCAATTTCTCTGCCTCAGTTTGCTGGGCATGAACTATGAAGCTAGAGAGATCAATATCCTTTCTAAGAATTGCTATCCTGCACTCCTTAAGGACCAAATTCGAAACTCCATTCACAAACTTCAACATGCGAGCCCTTGGCTCGGCCACCATCTGTGGAGCATATTTAGACAACCTGGTGAACTCCAAAGCATATTCTTCTACTGTCCTATTGCCCTGCTTCAGGTTCATGAATTCTACCACCTTGGCCTCCTTGAGCTCCTGAGGGAAGAATCTGTCCAGGAAGGATGTAGTGAACTCCTCCCGTTCTACTGGTCCTGCTCCCGCTGGTCTCCCCTCCTTCCATTACACGTACCAGATCTGGGCCACCACTTTTAGCTGGTAGGCAACCAAGTCGGCACTCTCTAAGGAGCTGACACCCATAATCCAGGTGCTTTCTAATCTCGTCCACAAACTCCTGTGGGTCCTCTCCCACCTTAGATCCCTGAAAATCTAGAGGGTTCATCGGAGTGAAATCCCGCACTCTAGAAGCTGCTGCAGACCCATTATTCTTGATCGGGACCACCTGCTGGTTCACCTGGTTGGTAACTATCTGAGAGAGAACTGAATAGCCACCCTGAACTCTGTAGTGGACATTGAGTCATCCTGAGAGGCTGCTGGGGCAGTTCGGTGAGCGTTACCGATCCTTCTTCCATTACCACGTCGTAGATGCATAATTCACTTAAATGAAATAGAGCACGAGTTAGGAGAATGATTCTAGAATTGAATTTCAACACACGATAAGGAGTATGAATAAAATGAAATTTTCCGAATAACATCTTGTAGTCTCCCCGTCATAAGTGTGGCGCGTTTCATACCCATGAAAGGAACTCTACTCGATGCGGCTTTCAGACATCTGAGGATACTCTAAAACTAGTGCTCTGATACCAAGCTTGTCATGCCTCGAGTCTACACCCTGGATGGAACACGGTACTTGGAGTCACAAGTAACCCCAAGTCAACCCATGGTCTATCATAACACTGGCATTCTGAGTAACTATAAATAGCGGAAGCTTCAAATTAAAATATAAAACATTTATGAGAATAAATTTGAATCATAAAGTTTTAAAATGTCTGAAACAAACTGAAAGTTTGAAACTATGTCTGTGTCTGAAAGCCACTACAATTGATGATTGCTGGGGAAAGCCCCCAGCTAACTCCAAGTATAAATAAAATAAAGTAGAACTGAATGAAATGATCTTTGTCCTCAAAGGATGAGGACTCACTACTGATGCCACTTGGAAAGTCTAAGCGAGGTCGGCTAACGCTGTTGTGATTGAGAACCTGTTGTTGTATCATAAAATGATACAACATAGGAAGTATGCGTTAATACTTTGAATGTACTGAGTAAGAAGGAGAAAACATAATACTGGATATAAATAACTTAACTGAAACGGCATGCAATGACAACTGAAATACTGAACTGAAATATACTGAGATGGTCAAGATGACCTTGTCTGATGGGCAAAGACATGCCCTAAGTCTGAAATACTGAGTCTGAGATACTGTACTGAACTGATCTAAACTGATTAATCTGAGACTGAACTGAGCTGACTGGTGGGAGAGTCTATAACCGATATATAACCACGTGAGCTATACGTGGAGTCTGATGTACACACCCCATCGGTAGGACCCAATATACCTTGTCAGGCTATAAAGGCATGGATTGTGAGATCACTGTCTGGCGCCATAAGGCCAATAAAACTGTAAGCTACGGTGGCAACGTAGTTTTGGGAACCTGGGTGAGCTGGAACCCCTGTCCGCTCGGTGCTAAGTCCTACTTCCACTGGATAATCCTAGAGTGTATACTAAGCTGATAGCTCAAAACTAGGGTCAAAGACTAGTCAGGAATACCTATCTGGAAGCACCCTGAGGGCCTTATCGGACCGAATTCTATAACTGGGTTCTAAAACTGGTCAAAGCTGCTTATCTGGAAGAGTCATAACCATCTAAAGAACAAACTCTAATTCTGAAGTTAGGGTCCTAAGGCTAGTCAGAGCTGCTTATCTAGAAGTTTCATGACCACCTAAAGAACCACTAAAACTATTACTGAGTCTAACTCTGATAACTGGGAGGTACTACTAACACCTCGAGAATTTATGTAGTCAAACTGATCAGCTAATATTTTTGACTATCAGTGATATTCTAACATTTTGATTAAAATTGAAATGACAATAGTCTAATTGATTTTCAATACAATTAACAACATGGGAGTACCCAACGCTGATAGAATCAAGCAAAATTTCGATATGTAAACACTATTGCAAGATTCTAGTTTTTCTATTTTCAAGACTAGGCTAGATTTCACGTAACAGGAACACCAACAACATAGTCAAAAACTGGTGGATAAACATCAACATTTAACATAAATGATATTCCACATGATTTAACGTGGTCTGATAGATAATTTTGTCACATTTGAAAGTCTCAGCGCTAGAATTGATAGAGAAAATAAAGAAGGATTTTAGGGACACAAGGAAAGAACTATTCCCTTGTTGAATTCCCACATACCTGGCTAAGAATTTTTGGAGAAGATCCCTGAGAAAATTTCGAGAATAAAATTGTCTTCCCTAGCTTCTGCTCTGAACTTCCTGACTATTCTATGCTTAAACTTTGAGAGAAAGGATGAAATGAAGGGGAAAAGGTCTTTCTACCCCTTTAACTCCCTCCTAAATGAGCACAAAATGATGGGGTTTAAGCATTAAAAAGATGAAAAATTACCAATATACCCCTAGAAGAAAGAACTAAAAACTGGCTGACACGGACCAACGGGCCTCAGAACGGGTCGTTAGTCAGACCCACAACCTGCTGAAGCCCACCGTTAGTTCTGGGTCCAGAAACCATGCCCACTTAAAATGGACCACGGTAGAATACCATGATCCATTGGAAGAATAGATGGGTCATTGGTACCTCCCATTAATACTGGGGAAACTTGGCCCTAAGACAATAGTAAACACAACAGCTCATTGGTAGAACCAACGGCCATCGCGTCGACTCGTGGTCTACACTGCTAGGGCCTGGGACTGGGCGACAAGTGGAAACGATGGGTCGTTTATGGCAACCATGAGCTGTTGGTTCCACTCGTTGCTTCTGGGGACCTTTTTTTGACCCTCACTGAAAATTCAAACACGACTGGCTATCACTCGTTGAATTTCTCGTTGGAGCTACCAACGACTCATTGAATGTCTCGTTGGTTCTAAGAAAGGACACCTGTTGGGCAATCAATGACCCCTACAATGGTTTGGTGGTACCACCCAGGACCCGTTGTTTGGGTCATCTGAGATAGAAATTTCTAGTTTTTCTTCTGAATTTTCTTGAAATGTCTGAGTCTGGTCTAGGAAAGTCTTGGGGTGTTACAAAAATATCGTGAGGCATGCTAATATTACTATGAATCACATGATTATAAGCAAATTCAACTAGAGGCAATTGATCTTCCCAAGATGTGAGTTTACCTTTAACCATGGCCCGAAGCATAGAACCTAAAGTCCTATTCACAACCTTGATTTGACCATAAGTTTGGGGATGACTTAATATGGAAAATAACAATTTAGTACCAAGTCGGCCCCACAATTCCTTCCAAAAGTGGCTAAGGAACTTTGGGTCCCCATCACTCACTATGGTTTTAGGAATGCCATTTAATTTAACCACATGTTCAACAAACAAGGATGCAACATGAGAAGCTTCATCACATTTATGACATGTAATAAAATGAGCCATCTTTTAAAATTGGCCAACAACCACAAAAATGCCATCCCTACCCCTTCTACTCCTCGGAAAACCCAACACAAAGTCCATAGAAATATCAAGCAAAAGCCTTTGGGGTGTGGGAAAAGGCGTAAAAAAACCATGGAGAAGTGATGTGTTGTGAGTTTACCACACTTTCATCGCTTAAAACTGGAAATATACCAT
Organism: Datura wrightii; assembly: GCA_035772735.1. Taxonomy (NCBI): domain Eukaryota; kingdom Viridiplantae; phylum Streptophyta; class Magnoliopsida; order Solanales; family Solanaceae; genus Datura; species Datura wrightii. The sequence goes on along the minus strand of JASDFA010000006.1, from coordinate 81,460,758 downwards.
GGACTTAGGTATGTTTATATATATATGAGGTGTTTTTACTCTGTTTTAAGGAAAAATAGATGTTGGAGCAATAATGTCCAAAAGATGCAGAAAAGTGCAGAGAAATAGCCAAGTACTGATATCAGTATGAATTGTACGTAGATTGTACGAGCCGTATTAAGACTTGTGGAAAATTTCAGAAGGCTGGATTAATCAAAAGGCAAAGTACAACTCTCAGTACGAGCTGTACCAAGCTGATATGAGTCATAACTAGAGTCGTGGAATATTTCAAAGTTACTTGTACAGGTAGTCTCATGGTATGGGTAGCACTTAGGATCGTAGCATCTACCTACCACCCATACCAGGAGCCGTGGGAAGCTTCAGGGATCTTAAGGACTTGGCAAAACTCAAGATGTTACAAGCTGTTACGAGTCTTAGGAGCAAGGTACGAGGCGTACCAAGACACTCGTAGAAAACTTCATAAGATGTTAAAGTTCTCAGAGCCAAACCACGGTTGGATTGTACGACTCGTGGGATAATGTTACGAGTCATACCAAATGCCAACACTTCGCCATTCTGTAGAAGTCAAGGAATGTATTAGAGGAAGGCACGACTCATACAATCATGTTACGGGTAGTATGATGAGTCGTAGGATATGTCGGCACCAGATTTGGTTTCCTGGTTAACTTAGGAAAAGGATTTCATTGTCTGTATAAATATGTTTTATATTTCTTTCAGGTTAGAGAAGGTCAGAACTAGTTAATTATCAATTTCTATCAAGTTTGTAATTAGTTTTTTACAACATTGGAGAGCAATTCTTAAGAATCGAAACTTGGATTTTTCAATTGTTCTTGATTTTGTTCATCATACTCTATTGCAGTATTCATAGTAGGTTTTCTTTTAATCATCATTATAAGTATTTAATTATGTGTTTGTCTATGAATATCAATCATAATCTTACAATTATGAGAGGCTAAAACCTCCACAACTAGGATTGTAGGAACCATGGTGGATTAACAAACTAGGGTTACACAAAGTGATTCGAAACCAATGCTAAACGCTTATATTGTATTCTCTTCATCTTTAATGTTTCTTAACGAAGCACAATGTTAGGACTTGCCTAGATTCTCTACTTGCTTGAGCCTAGAGAAGAGATTAGGAAAACAGAAGTACAACAAAGCCTTGATTTTTATGATCATTGTATGACTTGAGCAGCGGTCGCATGATAGTTAATTTGGAATATATTGATAACGATTAATTTGAAAGCGCTCATGAGACCTAACCCGGTGATTGAGTAAAATCATCCAATAGGGATGAACCAGTCATTTGGATGAACCCTTGTTATCAGTTCTACAAGTAAGCATTGGAATTGATCACGATTGTAAACCCGAAGTAGTTATGAACCCATGGGGAACAGTTACCCTAGTTAATTGAAAACCTTGATAAACAATGATTGATTTTCATTCTTGTTTTACTATTGTTTTTCTATAATTCCCCCCAATTTGGAGATAACCCACCAAAAAGCTTAATACAACATTAGTCTAAATACTACCATATTCCCTGTGGGTTCGACCCCAACCTCTTTGTTGGATTCTTTATTAATAATGTTTGCTTCATACTTTGTCAGGAGTGTGAGTTTGAGATTTATCAAAAAGTGGCGCCATTGCCGAGGAATATGGCAAAGATTAGATTAATTGCTTGTATTAACTTTTGGTTGTTATTTCCTCATTTACATTTTCTTTTTGTTTTTGACACCCATAGGTTGTTGCTTGGTGAATGTCAAGTAATTGACGGAGTGGAAACCCCCTGATTCCTTTGGATCTCGAAATTGAAGGAACGCTGCGAAGGATGGAGAATCAAGAGCAAAGAGATACCCGTCTTGTGAAGAAGCTAGGAAAGCCGAGTTTTCTCGGCAAGCTGCACTTTATGAAGCTGATGATGCTCAAGATAAAGTTGTGAACGTTGGTCGCCATGGAAGGGGAACAGAGGCCAGAGATATGCCCCTCAATTCTTTGATAAGGATGACCCATATATTGATGATGTCGGGTCAACCGGAGCTATTGTACCACCACCTTTGCCTATTGGGGCAAAGTTTGACATCACTAGCACCATGATACAATTGCTCAATATGAAAAGGGTGTTTAGTGGTAATGCAGTTGATGATGCCAACTTGCACTTAATGAACTTTGTCGGAATATGCAAGGCGTATAGGTTGCCCGGAGTCAGCCAAGACGCAATAAGGCTGAGACTCTTCCCATTCTCTCTGTCTGGGGAAGCCACTTTATGGTTATCGGAGTTGTCCAATGACTCCATTACCAACTGGAGGGAGCTCAAACAAGCTTTTCTAGAGATATTTTTCCCACACTCCAGGATGTTACAACTTAAGGATAAGATCTACAATTTTCGACAACTGAAAACAGAGGCACTGCATAAAACCTAGTTAAGATTCAAGAAGAACTTGACCAAGTGCCCAAACCACAAAATTCCTGATGACAGTTTGTTGGAGATTTTCTATAAGTCATTGAACAACAGTACAAAAGCTATGGAAGATACTGTGGTGGTAGGAGCACTGATGAGTCACACCTGGGAGCAAGCTGCCACTATTCTTGATAGAGTGACCAAAACTAATAGAGCATGGCACACCCGTGAAGCAGAAGCAGCTGCTGGTACTTATACTATTGGTATGACTGCAAACTAATGAAAGAAGGAGGAGGAACGTGATCGGGAATTGGCCCACATGCATACATTATTGGACCTGCTCACGAAGCATATCATTGGCGCTAGAGCTAGAGAAGTTAATGCACTAGGGATAGAGGGTCAGGAACAAAGACCAGAGCATTCAGATTCCAAGGAGGAGTCAAACTTCTTGGACAACCAGGAGGCGGGTTTCCGGGCCAACACCAAAGGGTCTGGACAAGACACTTGGCACCAAGGTTCTGGAAATCAAGGTCAGAACCAATATCGAGACAACTACAAATGAAATGGGCACAGACATAGAAGCTGAGGTCGTGAGTGAGAGGGAGAATAGAGAAGGAATGATGGTTACCACAATTACCAAGCAGGATTATACTTGCCTTCTAATGTATGTGAGGGGGAGGCTGGGCAATCAAAGTTGGAAAGTGTGATGGCTGAGATGCTCAAAAAGGTTAGATCCACGGAAGAACAGCTGAAAGACATTCATGGAGATATATCTAGCATGGGTCAGAGAGTCAAGTCACATGCCACGACCATCAAGCAAATAGAGCAGCAACTGGGTCAACTGTCGGCATCCCTGAACCCTAAGCAAAAGGGAACACTACCTAGCAACCTAGTCCAAAATCTAAAGAATGAAAGTCATTGTATGGCTGTGATGACTAGGACTGGGAAGACCACAATTAACCCCCCTCTGCCGGTTGTAGTTGAACTGAAAAAGAAAGAAAGAGAGTGTGATTGATGTTGATGAAGAGGTTGCTGAACAAGAACTTAAGGAGAAAGCTGAGTTGACTGAGACTCCAGTTGTTGAGAAGGAGCCTAAATCTGAACAAGGAAAGAAACAAGGGGCCACACAGATTTATAAAGCTATCCCACGACCACCGCCACCGTTCCCTCAAAGAGTGAAGAAGAAGGCGAAAGATGGTAAGTTTTAGAAATTTATGTCGATGCTTAAATAACTATCTTTAAACATACTATTGGTTGAGGAATTGGAGAAGATGTCGAGACACGCCAAGTTTATAAAGGACCTTCTACCAAGAAAAGGTCAGTGAGCTATGAGCCTGTGGGTAACTTGCATCATTGTAGCGCCATATCCTCATGAGTCCTTGCCAAGAAAAAGAAGGATCCAGGTGCCTTCACTATTCCATGTACTATTGGTGATGTTTAGTTCGCGAAGACACTCTACAACTTGGGAGCAAGAATCAATCTAATACCATTAGCCATGTTTAAGCGGTGGGGCTTGGGAGCCCCTACACCGACTACTATGCAGCTACTGATGGCAGACCGAACTGTGAAGAAGCCTGTGGGAATCCTTTTTGATGTACTTATAAAGGTGGATAGATTCATATTTCCAGCGGACTTCGTGATCCTCGATTGTGAGGTTGCCTTTTAGGCCCCATCATTTTGGGGTGACCATTCCTTACCACTGGGAGGGCTTTAGTAGATGTGGTGGCTGGCAAGCTGAAATTTAGGCTTAATAAAGAGGAGATCACCTTCAATATCTACCCGTCAATGAAGCAACAAAATGAGTTTAGAGTGGTCTCAGCAATCGAGGATGAGTCTGAGTTTCTTGACGATGTCTGAGTCAAGAGACTTGCATCATGTTGCGATGTCAAATTAGGTGCTTCTTGGGAGGCAACCCATGAGGTGGTTTGATGAAGTCTAAGTAGCTGAACCACTTGCGTCGTGCCGCGATGTTAAATCAGGCGATTCTTGAAAGGCAACTGAATTTTATTGACTTATGTGTGCTTAGTGTGAAGGTGAAATAATAACAGGGTGCAAAAAAATTACAGTGCAGACTAGTACTACGACCCTCAGTATGACTCATAAGAGCATTGTATGGGTCGTAGTACGAGTCATGGTGAGAAGAAGAGATGTAGCCTAGTGCATACGTTCAGTGTACGGTTGATCCTACAACTCATAACTCCATTGTATGGGTTGTAGTACTCACTGTAGCTATGAACTATGCAAAGTATGAACCTTCAATAAAGAGTGACCTACGAGTCATGGTATGGTTCGTACCTATAGGGTACGAGTCATACAATGTGCTCGTAGGTCCACAGGTAAGTTTCCTTAAAAGCTCTGCTACGAGTCCTAGGGACGAGTCACAGGTCCTTCCTACGACTCGTGGTATGAGTCGTGATGGGCCAAGTTACTTAAAACGACCCCACTCAACCCAGACTTTTTAAATGTGCCCTAAAACTATTTAAACTTCAAACACTTCAGACCCTTCTACCACGCACTCAAAACCTGAACTCATGAACACTCCCATGACTTTCCTCACACCCGTAACTCAAGAACAAAATCAATTCCGAAAGATTTCTACTCGATTAAATACTGTTCAAGTCGGAATCTATCCCCAGTCACTAACACGCACGAAGTGAGCAAGATTTTTCAGCATTCAAGTAAGTAATTATGCTTTGAATTGGGTAAAAGAACATTCGTGTTTGTGTGAACTTGCTTAATAACTGGGAGTCCTCAAAATGAATGAAAATATAGGAGCATAATGATCAGTGATGTGCAAAATAAATGTGTTGATTGGGTAAGATTTGAGTAGGCGAAAAATTGAATTTGAACTGCTATAAATTGAGTTATGGGTTGTGAAATAAAAAGGGGAGAACTGGGTAGTTGTAAAAACGTGGAAAATGCATGCCTAGACTTGAGGAATTCTGAATACCCAACACAAATTAAAATCACCTGCAAAACTGACATGAACAAAGGAAAGGACAGGCTTCACAAGCCATTCTATGACTCGTTGTTTCACACTACGACTCGTAGGATGGCTCGCTGGGACTGCCCTAAGCTAAATGTATGAAAAAGTAATTGGTATAAACCTAGTATGACCCATGGTATCCTACTATGAGTCATATCTAGTAATCGTACCAAGGGTCTGAAAAGGGTCAAGTCCAAAGGCACTAGTATGATCCTTCCTACGACTCGTGGGATCGACTTACGGGTCGTATTATGAGGCATGGAAAAATATAGAACAATTGTTTTTAATAAGTATCTTCATACGACTCATGGTATGGATCGTATCTTCATGGTATGAGTCGTACCTCAAAGTCGTGACTATGAAATAAGATGATCGAGTCTCAGTATGGATCATACCTCCTAGGTACGATTCATAATGTAGACCCATGAAAAAATTCAGAGGATGGCTTCTTGTTTTCTTTTCCGCAGATATGAAGTTCTAACCCTTTTTCTCCAAGGGTACAGTGACTTTAAAGAAGAAAGCAACCAAATTCGCCAAAGACAAAGTTGCCAAGGCAGAGATAGCAACTCATAGGGCATTGAGAGATGAGCCCTCCGACTCTTAGCATACAGACACCTCCCCTAGTGGTTTGCTGGAAGAATACAGGTTTGATACATCTAACACTGATGGAACTCAAACCACTAGGGAAAACCTAAATCCTAGGTCGAGGCGGCCACTGCCATATTTGCTGATACTCCCCAGTATGAGGAGGGAGCTGATGAAAGAGTCCAAGAGTTTGGTAGTGGATCTAACAATGATGAGGGGTCTAAGGAGGCCCAATCCAATGATAGAGATAGTGAGTCCGAATCTGATGATGAGGCAGCCAATGCTGAGCAAGAGCAAACTCCACCTAAGCAGAATCGTACTATTTAATGGAGAGTACCAAGTGACAGGAGATCTACTAATAGGGTGTCGCTCTCACCGCCAAGAACAACCCTAGGCGGAGTATTCAGGAAGAGCTGCAGATCCTCACCAATGCACTGAATGAGATGGAGGAGATGAAGTGCACATTCAGCTACATCAGGTTTGAGTGGATGGCTAGAACCCTGAATCGATACACTTCAGAGATCGTCTGAGAATTCTATGCCAATTATTTGGCTACCATGGAATAAAAAGCAAAGGAGGGGCAAAAAGTCAAGGATCAGCCCTAGTTGGAGAGCGTCATGGTGCGAGGCCACACTGTTAACATATCTAAGCATACCATTGCTTGGGTATTATATAGGCCTCAGTTTATTCCACACCACACTACACCGGAGTTTGACTACCGGGTGGACGCCATAAAGAAAATCAAGCAGTTAGACCTTGAGGAGAGGAATAGTCAGATTAAGTGGTTTTCTGGGGTCATCGCTGAAGATAAGGAGGAGGCAGAATGGGAAAACTAGCATAAAGTAGGTTAGCAAGAACTCTTTGAATTTCATAGAAAAAGCGTATTAGACTCTAGTTCACCTTAGGTTGGCACCAACAGTAAACGTAAATACCCTCAGCGTAGACAAAGTAGCATTGTGTGTATCATGTCACGATACGCCATCAATATTTCGAGGGTCATTGTAGAGGAGATATGAGATTAGGCTATAGGATTGAGCACTACCATCCCATTTTCAAGTCATGTATTTAGGCTGTGTATGGATACAGGTCTCAAGGTGCATCCTGGTGAGGAGTGATTGATTAGAAGACAGCGGACAACAGACATTGGGTTGATCCGATATGAAATGAACCCGGTGAGTAGAGAATGACTTTCTACCATAGTCCCAGTACCACGGGCAGTTGGGGATGATCATGTGAATGCCCCCACCTTATAGGAGTAGGACGAGACACCAGCTGCAGACGTCGGTCATTTAGAGGTAGCTCCCAGCACCTCTGTTGCACCACCTATGGGCCTTCCGAGCTAGTCCCCAGCAGGATACATGCTCGTTCCTCAGGAATTTCTTTAAAAGATGATAAAGATACTGACTATAGCTGAAGAAAAGGTGCAGTCTATGATGGAGAATGTGAAGCCTTGGGTGAAGACTTAGATTGAGGCTGTTGCGCGGGTTTTACATACCAGACTCGATAATTTTGAGAGTCGCTTCAATGAGCGCATGGCCGAGTAGACCGACATTGGCAACCTCCGTAAGGAGTTGGGGACTCTTCGGAGCCAAGTGACTGAGTTATCATCCCGACAGCTAGCAATTCTAACATCCCCCACTCTTCCTGATCTCGACATCGGGATAGATGATGAGCTTGATTTGGCAGCATATTGGGTGCTGACCGGAGCTTAGGGAGGAAAAGGGAAAAAGAGGGTCTTGGAGGATGTTGGAGATGAGACCCTAAAGAAGAAGATAAAGAAGGAAAGTAAAGAGCGCAAGCGGGCAAGATTGGAGAGTCAGCAGACTCACGACGAGCATAGGTCGGAGCTGCTTGAGAGAGAGAGGAGTGGGTAGCTCCACCACTGCCCATGCCGAGCTTGTGGGTTGCAAGGAGGGCTAGCCACATTCAGCCCCAGTTATTTCATAGGTCGTAGAAGCGACCACTACTGTTGAGGGGGTGATTGTTTCCCCCGTTGATATATCATTGAGTGCGCCGGCCACCGCCAATGCCATGACTACAGTAGAGATACCACCTCCACAGGATGATAGGAGAACTTAATGTGCCACAGGTATATTCCTGTCCTTATGTTTTGTATTCTATGCTACGGGGATGAAGCATGCTTTTCGAAAGGGGAGGCAGTGTACTTGTATATTTTTTGGGATTTTTGGTTTGTCTAAGGGTTTTCCTTATTGTGTTTCTTTTCCCTCGGGCATGGTATCTAGTAGAACCGGCATGTTTAGAGTGTTTTTGTTTAATGAGAAAGTAGCTTAGGATTACTCAGCCAATAAAATGCATTAGTTGAAGTTTTGAAAAACTTGACCCTGTTTAAAAAATTTTATGGCTAGTTGTGTACTTGTTGATTGCAAAACGTAATTTCTGTGAATTATTTTGTGTCATTTAGTGTATTAGTATGAGTAAGTATAGTTAGTATGAACCAAACAGGTAGAATGAATGCAAAATATGTACCATGAGTGAGTGAGGTCTGTACCTAGTTCAATATTGCGTAGAGGATCTAGAACTTCCCAGTTGATCTTTACATAGGTTTAAGGATGGTTGGTTAGGAAAGGATCATAGGTCATTTTTGTTTATCCCATTTTAGCTTAAATTACCCTACCAAAATGATATAATTCCCTTGATTTCAATTTTGAGCCTTAAATGAACCATTTTTCTTTGATTAATCGATTAACCTTACCATTTTTTATAATGAACCTGTTTTTGGCCCTGGTCCCTCATTGGATATTGTGAACCTCAATCCTGGCAAAATGCCTAAGTCGAGAGTGGCTAGAGTAGGGATGCATAGATCATGGGGAGGTGAAAAAGGAGAAGAAAAGAAAAAGGATTAAAAATAAGGTATGGTGTGACAACAAAAGGAAAAAAAAGAGCTGAAAAAGAAAAATTGAAAATAAGATACAAAAGAGAAAAATGAATGAAAATTTTAAAACACACCATACCCATACATTGCATAAAATGGAGAAAAGGGAGGAAAAAGTTGAAAATTTTAAAAGGTGAAATAAGTGAAAAGTGTATGTATTGTCAAGGAGGGTGTAGTTCACTAAAAAATTTATATTTACTATACCCAGCCCGAAATCCTGTATTACGAGCCAAATATAAGTCCTATAGTGATCCTAGCCTGACTGTCCGAAGAGCCGAAATAGAGAAAATAAGGGCAAGTCTATGGTATCCGATGTGCAGTATTTTAAACTTTCTTGTGAGAGTGAGAGTCTTACTTGTTCAGTCCCACATTTCATATTTTCATATATATGTGAGTTGGGGACTTCATTTGCTGTGAGAGTACATGGTTTGTGTTTTATTCTGCCAATTGTTTGTGTGAAAAGAATTGTTGACTTGATTCTCTGTTAATAACTAGATGACATGTCTTGATCTCTGTTTATCATGGTTTGTGGTTACTTGATGTGCATATGCTGATTTGGTTTACCGGGAAAAGGGTCAAAAGTTGTTTGTGTTCATAGTGCAAATTTTGATTAATGTTGGTTGTAGAACCTAGGTTCATTTTCTAGTTAAGCATAAATTTTTAGTTTTTGTTTTCTTTGCCTAAGGACATGTAAAAGTCTTAAGTTGAGGGTATTGATATGCTATGAGTTTACAGCATTTTCGACTCTTAAAACTAGGGAAATAGCATGGTCTTAGGTATGTTTATACGGATATAAGGTGTTTTTACTCTGTTTTCAGGGAAAATAGGTGTTGGAGCAAAAATGTGCAAAAGATGCAAAAAAGTGCAAAAAAGCAGCCAGGTACTGATCTCAATACGAGTCGTACCTAGATTGTACAAGCCGTACTAAGACTTGTGGAAAATCTCAAAAGGCTATATCAATACAAAGGCAAAGTACGACTCTCAGTACAAGCCCTACCAAGCTGGTATGAGTCGTAACTGGAGTCGTGAAATATTTCAGAGTTATTTGCACAAGTAGTCTCCTAGTATGGGTAGCACCTACGGATCGTAGCATCTACCTACTATCTGTACCAGAAGCCGTGAGAAGCTTCAGGTATCTTAAGGACTTGGCAGAACTCAATATGTGACAAGCTATTATGAGTCATAGGAGCAAGGTACGAGGCGTACCAAGACACTCGTAGAAAACTTCAGAAGAGGTCAAAGTTCTCAGAGCCAAACCACGATTGGATTGTACAACTCGTGAGATCATGTTATGTGTCGTACCAGATGCCAAAACTTTGCCAATTATGCAGAAGTCAAGGAATGTATGAGAGCAAGGCACGACCCATACAATCCTGTTACGGGTCGTATGATGAGTCGTAGGATGTGTCAGCACCAGATTTGGTTATTTTTCGGTTAACTTAGGAAAAGGATTTCATTGTCTGTATATATACGTTTTATGTTTCTTTTAGGTTATAGAAGGTCAGAATTAGTTAATTGTCAATTGCTATCAAGTTTGTAATTAGTTTTTGACAACATTGGAGAGCAATTCTTGAGACTCAAAACTTGGATTTCTCAATTGTTCTTGATTTTGTTCATCATATTCTATTGCAATATTCGCAGCAGGATTTCTTTTAATCATTGTTGTAAGTATTTAATTATGTATTTGTCTATGAATACTAATCACAATCTTACAATTATGAGAGGCTAAAACCTCCACAATTAGGATTGTGGGAACCATGGTGGATTACCGAACTAGGGTTACACAAAGTGATTCGAAACTAATGTTAAACGCTTGTATTGTATTCTCTTCGTCTTTAATGTTTATTACGAAGAGAAACATTAGGACTTTCCTGAATTCTCTGCTTGTTTGAGCCTAAAGAGGTAGAGATTAGGAGAAGAGAAGTACAACAAAGCCTTAATTTTTATGATCATTGTATCACTTGATCACATGATAGTTAATTTAGAACATATTGGTAACAATTAATTTGAAAGCGCTTATGAGACCTAATCCGGTGATTGAGTAAAGTCATCAAATAGGGATGAACCAGTCGTTTGGATGAACCCTAGTTATCTGTTCTACAAGTAAGCATTGGGATTGATTACGAGTGTAAACCCGAAGTAGTTATGAACCCATGGGGAACACTTATCCTATTTAATTTCAAACCTTGATAAACAGCAATTGATTTTTATTCTTGTTTAACTATTATTTTTCTATAAACCCCCCAATTTGGAGATAACCCACCAAAAAGCTTAAATACGGCATTAGACTAGATCTTACCATATTCCCTGTGGGTTCGACCCCAACCTTTTGTTGGATTCTTTATTGACAACGTCCGCTTCATACTTTGTCAGGAGTGTGAGTTTGAGCGTTATCAAGAAGTAGTCTAGATTTAGCACTACGAAATTCAACACATTGACCACAAAGTTTAGCAATATCACTATGCATCTTAGGCCAATAAAATTGTTTTTTCAATAATACCCAAGGCTTTATCAATTCCAAAATGACCCATCAAACCCCCATCATGTGCCTCTCTCACAAGGAGTTCCCTCCAAGAGCTTATGGGCACACTTAAACGCTTGTTTTTGAATAAGTAACTATCAAATCTAGAAAAAGGGGTTGGGGGTTTACCCTTAAACCCATGATCCCTTTTCCATGCTTCACAATCTTTAAAGATATGAGCAAATTTGGGGTCCTCGGGATATAAAGACTTGAAGCTTTCAAAACCGATCAATTTGGAAGTCAAAGTGGTAACCAAAACATGCTTCTTAGACATGGCATCCGCCACCACATTATCCTTGCCATTTTCGTATTGGATACCATAAGGAAAAGTTTCAAGGAATTCAATTCATTCGGCATTTTCGTATTGGATACCATAAGGAAAAGTTTCAAGGAATTCAATTCATTCGGCATGCCTTTTGTTCAACTTCCTTGGGCCTTAAGATGTTTTAAGGACTCATGATCGGTCCTAATAACAAACTCTTTAGGCTATAAGTAATGTTGCCAATTACCCAAAGCTATAATCAAAGCATAAAGCTCAAGATCATAGGTGGAATAAATCAAGGTCACACCTGTGAGCTTCTCACTAAAATAAGCAATGGGCTTCAAATCTTGCATCAAAATGGCACCAATGCCTACTTTACTAGCATCATATTCAATTTCAAAAGTCTTATCAAAGTTAGGCAATTGCAAAATGGTGCAGAGCTAAGATGTTTCAAAAGACCTTTTACACTGCTGGCAAATTCAACCATTTTCCCAGCTTTAATCTCATTCAATCAATAAACACGCGCAATCCCATCTCCAACTGAGACCACTCAACCAATTTCATCCATTTGAAAATTCGTGTAAAAGTGGCTAATTCGACTTTCTAATAGATTTGTTAGTTTAACAGCTCGGGAAGAAAGTTCCATCATTCATACAGATAGAAGGGAGAATTGCTTGCTCCTCACCCCAAATAAAAGGAACATCCTTTCGGATCACCTTGGTCAAGGGAGCGGCTATGGTACTAAAACCCTTAACAAATCGTCTATAGAAACTAGCCAATCCATGAAAACTACAAACATCACCAATGGATGTAGGAGTTGTTCAATTTCTAATAGCGTCTATTTTGGATTTATCAATGTCAACACCCCTTGAAATCACACAGAACCCAAGAAAACAACTTAATCAACACCAAAAGAACATTCATCAATATTAGCATAAAATTGTTCATGGTGAAGTACATCAAAAACACATCCCAAATGATCAACATGTTCATCCATGGTCTTGCTATAGACCAACATATCATCAAAATATACAACCACAAATCTACCAATGAGAGGATTCATCACATGGTTCATTAGGCGCATGAAAGTACTAGGAGCGTTAATGAGACCAAAAGGCATCACCAGCCATTCATATATACCAAAATTAGTCTTGAATGTCGTTTTTCATTCATCCCTGGGTTTCATCCGAATTTGATGATAACCGCTCCTAAGATCAATCTTGGAGAAATGCAAGAACTATACAATTCATCTAACATGTTATCAAGTCGAGGATTAGGATGGGGATACTTTACTATAATATTGTTGAAGGCACGACAATCAACACACATCCTCCGAGATCCATCTTTCTTTCACACCAAAATCACCGAAACCACACACAGGCTCATGCTTTCTCTCACAACCCCTTTTTCAAGGAGTGCATTGTTCGGTCTTTTGTAATATGGGTATATAACTACACGCAAGTGCATGTGGTCGAACAAGTAGTAAAGTGGCTCAAGTAAGCCAAGTATTGATCCCACAGGGACTAGGATAAGGTAACAATTAATCAAGTGTTACTATATTTTCAGTTTAACAATGAAGACAACAATGTAACCAAGAGTTCGATATTTTTGGATTCTAAGTTTTATGCTAAGTCTAAAAGGATTATCTAATGTGAGTCTGAACTATGAATGTGAGCATGCTGAGGTTAAATGAACATGTAAAGAAATCAATTATCAATATCATTCGGTTAGTCTTTTCATCCGGTTGTTAGTCAAGAACTACTGCCAATGGATTAAAACTCTCGTATTTAACCCAACTTAAGAATCATGAACCGTCCACCTACATTTCTGTGATTAAACGAAAATTCATGTTCTAGCCATACAAACCCGGTTCCTAAATTGACTAATATGACTTTCAGGTATATTTCTATCCTGAAGGTATATCAATTCTCAATTTTCCCAAACTAAGAAAGGATCATATCCTATTAATTCACAACTTTCCAATTTCTTGCTCTCTCGAGTGAAACCGGACCTTTTAGATATACATTAACGTAGGCCACACATTAATGCAGTAAGAACAAGAATCAATAGAACAACCATGGTAGAATAGATGAAAAACCAAAGAATCAATAATCACATTTCATTACAAGTGTTCTTAACCTCAGCAAGAAGAGGAATTAGCCACTCATTTGTGGATTAAACATCGCTAAATGAGTGTTAAACATACAAGCAATTGAATTCAAGGAGAAGGAAAGAGAGAAAAACCCTGATAATTTTGTCCCCTCAACTGCCTGTAACCCACGTTCTTGCTCCACCAAGTCAGAATATTAAAAATGAACCTAAGTGTTCTATTTATACTGGTGGGAATTTTTCCTGGAATAACAAGCAACGTGTCACGGAGTGCATCGCGGAGCACTGCCTCCGTGACACGCCACTGACGCGGACCCTCACTAGAAGTTGGGGGTCCAGGTAATCAAGCTCAACGTGGCACGGCGTGCAACGCGGAGCTAGGCCACCGTGCCACGGACCCAACGCGAACCCTCACTGGAAATTAGGCAAAAATTCCCTATCCAGGCAGAATGCCTCCACGATGGCAGCGTGACACGGCTCCATCGCGGAGCCTCTTTATTTTGTGCCTTCCAATGCCTTGTCCTTTGCTAACATCCAAGTCCAACCCCAATCTATTCCAACTTGCATTTTAGCTTCCCAAAATCACATTTTACCTGCAAAACAATGCTAATCATGTTGGTTAGTATAAATTCACATTTTATTACCAATCACATGAGAATGTATAAACATTGATAGATAAACAAGGCTAAAATGACACATTTGGGTATTACTTGGGCATATAAATTTGCCCAAGATCACTTACCCCACACTTAAATCCTTGTTCGTCCTCGAACAACAATCTTACACCTCATGCAATTTACACCCAAACCTCGCTACTTTGGTTCGACAATTTAGGTTACGGTCATACCGATTATTCAATACAGCAAATCATCAAGAAAATATGCATGGTCCTATCAATGCAATGACCTTCAATACATCAAGACCTCCTAGACTTAAGAATCGACTCTCGATATTGGCAAACTCATGCAAATCAGCTGATGAAGACATCCGACACAAAAATTAATCTTTCATCAAGCATGTTCCCTCACAACACAAGAGAATTTTCCCCATTTTTGATCATATGAACTCACAAAATTTCAAGCAGGGGCATAAAAACACAATTTCACTCTCTCTCCCAAAAGAATTCACATGCATCATGTCATGACCCATAAGCTTGCCTTTAGTGTATTACTCCACTAATATAAAGAAGTGTGATGTAGGATCACGTATGACTTTAACGGGTTGTAATGTAAGCTACGAAACTAGTAAATATTGGGCTAGCCAATAATAGCCACTAGCATCCTTAAGCGCCTTTTCAATACATCCCATCAAACTCATGGGCATTGTTTCTTTCTTCATCCTCCCATTCTTGAAGTATTTCTTTAGTTTGGCCCATCTTATTAAGCACACTTGACACAACAACAAAGATTATTCATGCACCTTCATTATAGTTTGTTTATAACAAGTGCACCTTCAACCTTTTCTTTTCTTCCATCACTCTGCTTTCCTTTTCTTTTCATCATTCTCACTCTTTGACACTTTGGGAAAATGCTTTTCTCTTCTTAAGCGCTTAAGAGTTTTGGATCAAATTTGCGGCTAATGAAAAGAAGGGATTAAGCTCGGTTTACACTTTTTGACAAAAGAAAAAATTAATAGGCTAAAGGCTCAACGGGCTGACTAGGGTACACAATCAAGGTGGGTACAATAATGAAAAATAGAAACTTTCGGTTAAAAACAAAGAAATGTCTACATCCTTTCCTACAATACACCTCCTTCATTTCATTTTGTACACACACCAGGCAAGTTCTAGAAACGTCACAATGGCATGGAATAACAAAATCTCACGTCACACTTATTGCACATGCTCAATTCAAGATGTATTCACAGACTCTCCAATCAGCTAATTACAGGAATTCAAACATTAAGCCTCAATCACACTAAATCGACTCTATGGCCTAGGTATCTCAACATATTTACAAAGTTGCATGCTTTCATACGAATCACATTTGCATTTTAAATATCATGTACAACACGCAACCAGAATTCCGCAACCATAAAGTAACTACCAGTTTTGGGATGCAACCCACAAAAGAAAAACAACTGAAAAATAAGTGAAAAATCTACTCCTAACGACTACATTTCCCTTAAGACAGTCGTCATCCATCCATCATAAGGAACGGTCACTAACTAGGACTTCGGTTCAGTGGGACCATTCTCGGTAAAAGAACCGAAAACAAACGCCGAGAAACCTAAGAATTGAAAAAATTTTAAAAATATTGATCATTTCGATAAACAAAAATATGTACCAAATCAGCCAGCAACATTCAACATTCAGCAACACACAACAGTTTCACATATAATTACAATACAGGATAACAACTTAACACTCACAAATCACAGGGTCAGAACATTTTGTTCACAGCACAACAACAGATTAGGACTTACAAAACAGCACAACCAGCACCTAACTACTCCCACCCCACACTTATCTCGAACACTGTCCCCAGTGTTCACAAAAATTAAAATAGCATAAAAATTGGGTGGTGGAACTCCCTGATCAATCAAAATACTCCACTTCTTCATCAGGTGTTGCTGCTTCGTCTCCCATCTCTGAATCACCCCCATCGTCATCATCGGACTCCATGTCGGAGTCCTCCCGACGTGTCTCCTCATCTGTGGGGACATCATCATTCGTGGGCTCTACAAATGCTGGCCCCACTCGGCATAGAGCCCTGGCATTTTCGCCAAAAGGGTAGTCCAGTTCGAGCTGCCATAGCTCCTCCTCTGTTGCCGGCCTCCCGCCTATCCTCAGCTAGAGCATCTGCATCCCGTACATGCGAGCCATATACTGATCATCACGAGCATGTCGCTCGCCTAGTGTAAGCACTGGCCCGTGGGTGGTGTTGGGAGCCTTAGTTTTAGTGACATCTAAGGCCCGCCGCTCCATCTGCGGGATATAATCAAGGGCCTCTTCCTCAACATCTAGGCCCCTCAGGAATGTGGTGAGTAGCCCACCAAATTCGTATCTGTGCCCCTGATGCAACCCGGCTCTCTTCATGGCGGAGATAATCACCGCCCCCACGTTGATCTCCAGCCCTTTCATCAGGGCGTACATCAGGCATACACGATCCTGGGTTACATCCGTCATATGTACCCCCGAGATTAGGTAGGAACAGACGATCTTAAGCCATATCCTGGCTTCCCTGTTCATCTGTGAATAGGGAAAAGTCTGATGGTAGCCCCTCTCCTTGTGTCTGCTCCATCTAGCTGTCGAACGGGTTCCACATAAGGTGCGTCTGATGTTCGCATATGATGGAGTGATGTTCAGCTGTCGAAGCACGTGGGCGTCTGTGTCCCGCGCCCCTATGAGAGCATTGAGGTGGTGGGGCTCAAAGGTGACTATTTGCCCTCTGATTTTTATGGTGTGACTTCTGAGAGTTGGGGTCCAATTGGCATAGAATTCCCGAATCAGGTGCAAGATGAATTCCTTGGGCTCTTCAAAGATGAAATTGAGCCCAGCTGCCTCGATCCTGTGGACAATCCTAGGGAACTCCTGTGCCAACGGTTCCCGAGCTATGTGTTCCTCGGGGAAGTACTTGCTCTCCTTGTGCTTGGCATACCACTTCTTCCCCTCTTTTGTCACCCACCTGGTTCCGTATTGCCGGCGTTGGCCGCGTGGAACCGCTGGTGCTGTTGGGACTTCTGTGCCCAGTCTGATTCTCTTTCTTCCGGCGCCAGATGTCGATGCGCCTTTCCCCTTTTCTTGCCTGCTTGACATTTTTCCTGTCAACCCAAACAGACAAGATCAATGTTAAGCCAATGAGTATTAGCTTCGACTAAGGTCTAGTTAAGCTAGGCCACCCCACACTTAGTCTTTAGCTAAAATTACAACATTACGGCAAGATCATACCTATTTACACAAACAACAACCAAATATACAACCATGCTTAGTGCATTCGAAGAATTCGACGGTATGTATTCTATGTACTACTCAGACTTCGTACAGCTAACCACCGTCATTACCATCAATCACATTTTATCCCATCGCACTTAGCAAGGAAAAACAAAGAAACGAAAACAACAAGAATTTATCTACACGAACCTATACAACTCACCCAATTCTTGCAAATTTCAATATTCCCCTAACCCAAGAATTCGTCGGTCCTTTAGCGTAATAACAATTAGCACATCGACTCATCTCACTCAACATGTACAACCCATCATGAATTTCACTAGTTCACTACATTTTTCCACTTCAAATTCAAAAACAAGCCCTAGCTATGATTGTACCAACAAAAATTTGATTAAATTATGCCATTAATGAGTTCAAGCGATCACAATGATACTCCGAACATCCATCAACAACAATTCAATTGAATTTACGCTTAATTTCTACTTAGGGCAAGTTTAGCTCACATCACATGCTCAATATTGAAGAAAATCGACAAGAATTGAGATGGAATTGAGGAACATACCTTAACTTTGAAGAATTGAAGAAAACTCAATGAAATCCTTGGCCTATTCCGTGTCACGTTGAAGGGGGAGGGGTTTTAGGGAGTTTGGTCGCGGAGTGTGTGAGAAATAAGGAAAAATGAAGGGGATTCGGGGTTTGAAAGTGGAAAAATAGCGCAGGTCACCCGGCGACCCGGTGTGACCCTTTGCGATATACACAGCAACGTGTCACGGAGTGCATCGCGGCGCACTGCCTCCGTGACACGGAGCTATCGCGAGGGTGTTCTGGAATTCTTTTAAAATTCCGGATTTATACCTCAACGTGTCACGGAGGGTAATGCGGAGGCCCTCCTCCGTGACACGGAGCTATCGCCCTAGCTCACTGTTTTGCCACTTTTTCTTGATTTTCATACCTCGAATTTTCCTTTGTGATTCCTTGTATATTTTCCCTCCGTCGACCTGAAATTCATTCTACTACAAGAAATTGGTTAGAATTATAGGTTTCACTCAAAGTAAAAATAAAAATAAAAACAAAAATAAAAACTAAAAGTTTTGTTGTTAATCAAGAAAAGAAAAGATAATGAATAAAAATAAATAAAAAAATCTATTCACAATTTACAAAGAAAAATTTCACGGGTTGCCTCCCGTGCAGCGCCTGGTTTACCATCGCGGCTCGACGTCATTCCGCTTAGTTGTCCTCTAGGGTGATGGACGTTTTCTCTCAAACACCGTCCTCCCCCCAGTAGTGCTTACACCGTTCCGGTGGTTTTCCCAATAACTCTCGTGAATCCTTTATCTGCTCATCATCAACTCGATCAATCACATTGATCACCGAGAGTTCCTCGTACACAATCGGGAGCTTGGGTTCCTTGACCACATCAAACACTTCCACCTTGTCGTGTGCCAGCATTGTTAGCTGCCCTGCAGCTACATCAATCAGCGCTTTCCCGGTCGCCAAGAAAGGACGTCCCAAAATAAATGGGACTTCCGTGTCTGGTTCAAAATCCAGCACGACAAAATCTACCGGGAAGATCAGGGAGCCAACTTGCACCAGAACGTCCTCCACAATGCCATCAGGTCTGGCTAAGGACCGATCCGCCAATTGCAAGATCACTGTTGTGGGTCTAGGACTTCCTAGACCTAGCTTTTTGAATATCGATGACGGCATCAAATTAATGCTCGCTCCCAAATCACATAACCCACGAGCTCGGATACTCTGCCCAATAGTAATCTGTATAGTAAAGCTCCCAGAATCTTTGAGCTTTGTGGGCAGTCGGTTTTGTATCTGGGAAGTGCACTCCTCCGTAAGAGCCACCGTAGCATACTCAGTCAACTGACTTTTGTTTGCCACGATGTCCTTTATATACTTGGCATACTTCGGCACTCCCTGCAAAACATCAACAAGAGGTAAGTTAATATGTACCTGTTTCAGCACCTCCATGAATTTCTTGAAACACGCCTCCTCCTTGTGTTTCTTTAATCGTTGAGGGAACGGGGGTGGTGGTCTTTCTGATTCAGCTTCCGTAGTCTTCCCCCTCTCATCACCTTGCTCCCTCTCGACTTCTGCTGCTCCCGATTGTTGAGGTGGTCTTTCTGGTTCCACCTCTTTCAGCTGCAAACCACTCCTTGTGGTCACCGCATTCACCTGCTTGGGGTTGGGATCTGTGTCACTCGGAAGTCCTCCTCTAGGCCTTGTATTTTGGGCTCCAGCAAATTGCCCAAATTGATATTCAAGTGCCTTGGTAGCTAACTGGTTGTTTTTCACCTTGGCTGCCAATTTCACATAGCCAGCCTGCAATTGAGCTTGGTTAGATATCATCGTGTTAAACATCTCCTCAATGCTGGGTGATGGTGGTGGGGGAGGTGCATTGTTGTTTCTAAATTGTGCTTGATAATTTTGCTACCCTCCTTGGTTCCTTTGCACACCCTGACTCGAACTTTGCCCCTGATGGTTGTTGCTACCCCAGGAGAAATTCGGATGATTCCTCCAATTGGAATTGTAGCTGTTTCCATACTGTTGGTGGTTGTTCCTTTGTATATTTCCCACAAAGTTCACCGAGTCCGGATTTCTCCACAACACTCAGCTGAGTGCTCACTGCTCCCGCACACTTCACACCAAGTCTGTTGCACTGCATTCACTGGGACTTGAGGCTGGTTCATTGTCATGTTACTGAAGTGGGTGTTGAGTTGATTTTATAAGGCAGCTATCTGTGCAGCAATAGCTGTAAAACCATCCACTTCTAGAACTCCTGCTGCTTTCCTTGTCCCTCCTCTAGATGAATCAGCATTCCACTCCGGATTGCCCTGCGAAATACGGTTCAACAAGGTATACAGCTCCTCATAAGTTTTCTCCAGCGCTTGTCCCCCAGCTGCTGAGTCTAGCAATATTTTTGTATGGGGTTCCAAACCCTCTATAAAAGTGTGCACCAGTATATCATTGGATTGATGATGATGAGGACAATCCCGCAACATGGACTTGAATCTCTCCCAAGCCTGATATAGATTCTCTCCCTCTCTCTGTTTGAAACTTAGAATTGGACTTCTAAGTCTTGCTGTTTTACCGGAGGGAAAAAATCGTATCAAGAATTTCCTTGCAAGATCATCCCACGTAGAAATAGAATTAGGTGGCTCAGCTTTCAACCACCTCTTGGCTTCTCCCAATAGTGAAAATGGGAACAATGTAAGCCGGACATATCTGATGACACTCCAGCGGGGATGTAAGTGTCACTTATCTCCTAAATATTTTGGAGATGCTACTGTCGATCTTCATGAGGGAGACCTGTAAACTGCCCGCTAGTGTACAGCAATTGCACCATGTTTTGTTTTAGCTCGAACCTCCCTCCTGGCTCAGGTTTGCGGATGCTGGATGTAACATTATTAGCATGTGGGATTGCCACCTCGCGAACCGGACGAGCTGCTACTTCTTCGGGCACTAACATTGCCCGTACTACTGGTGGATTCTGTTGTTGCTCCATAAGTGTTTGTCTGAGCAACTGCAGCTTTCTTTCTAGAGCTTCTCTCCGCTGACGATGAAATCATCTTTCTGGCTCTAAATATGAGTCCACCAGCTCCTTGTCTCTTGCCAGTGTTCAACAAAGATTAAATCTGCAAAATACAGGCTAAGAACAAGTTGTCAACACTAAGAAAATAAAAATATAGTAAATTAACACTTAAGAAAATTTCACCAATTGCCAGTCCCCGGCAACGGCCCCAAAAACTAGTTCGGTCTTTTGTTATATGGGTATATAACTACACGCAAGTGCACGTGGTTGAACAAGTAGTAAAGTGGCTCAAGTATGCCAAGTATCGATCCCACAGGAACTGGGATAAGGTAACAATTAATCAAGTGTTACTATATTTTTAGTTTAACAATGAAGACAACAGTGTAACCAAGAGTTCGATATTTTTGGATTCTAAGTTTTATGCTAAGTCTAAAACGATTATCTAATGTGAGTTTGAACTATGAATGTGAGCATGCTGAGGTTAAATGAACATGTAAAGAAATCAATTATCAATATCATTCGGTTAGTCTTTTCCTCCGGTTGTGAGTCAAGAACTACTGCCAATGGATTAAAACTATCGTATTTAACCCAACTTAAGAATCATGAACCGTCCACCTACATTTCTGTGATTAAACGAAAATTCATGTTCTAGCCATACAAACCCCGTTCCTAAATTGACTAATACGACTTTCAGGTATATTTCTATCCTGAAGGTAAATCAATTCTCAATTTTCCCAAACTAATAAAGGATCATATCCTATTAATTCACAACTTTCCAATTTCTTGCTCTCTCGAGTGAAACCGGACTTTTTAGATATACATTAACGTAGGCCACACATTAATGCAGTAAGAACAAGAATCAATAGAACAACCATGAAGAATAGATGAAAATCCAAAGAATCAATAATCACATTTCATTACAAGTGTTCTTAACCTCAGCAAGAAGAGGAATTAGCCACTCATTTGTGGATTAAACATCGTTAAATGAGTGTTAAACATACAAGCAATTGAATTCAAGGAGAAGGAAAGAGAGAAAAACCCTGATAATTTCTTCCCCTCAACTGCCTGTAACCCACGTTCTTGCTCCACCAAGTCAGAATATTAAAAATGAACCTAAGTGTTCTATTTATTGTCACACCCCACCTTGGGGGGTACGACGGGCACCTGGTGCCTGCTAGACTCTAGACTGCTAAATGGTCCAGCCTGAGCACATCTGGTGCTTTGGCTGGCTTTAGCTCTATTTCAAGAAACAAACCGGCTATATAACGGTTGTAAACACAGCCTCCGGCCCACTGGCCTGTAGCCATCTGTACCTGTAATAAAAGCTAACCAGAAACATGTCGATATAAGGGAGCCTATGCGGGCCGACAAGGCCACCATGCTGTCTAGTTATCTGTAACTCAACACAAGCCTACTGTAAGACTGCGTGACCGGCAAGGTCACCACTACTGTCAAACTAAGGCCCCACACGGCCAACATAAACTGAAATACTAAATAGCTACAGCAGACTGCACGGCCTTACACGACCGGCCAAACTGACCACAGGGAAATATATACAGACTGCAAGCCTCTACGAATACTGTAAGAAAATAGTGGGAATGATCGGGACAGGGCTCCGACCTACCCATACTGTACAACAAAAGAAAAGGAGCTACACCTCGGGGAATCAGACTCTGGAAGACAGGAGCTGATGACTCACTTGCTGGCTGGAATCACAAGGGATCGGCTCCTCGTCCGTGAGTACCTGCAGGCAAGCAATGCAGCGCCCCGCTGGGCGTCAGTACCATAGGTACTGAGCATGTAAAGCAAACTGAAATATGCACTGAAATGAATGGCAACAATAACATGGCATATAAGCAAGAAGTAACTGAGTCTATCTAGCTGAGGATAACTAGGGAGAGTTTGTTCATTCTGTAACTAATTGAGCGTACCTGGTGACGTGTCGTCTTACTATTTATCAGTATCTAATAGCACATATCAATATACATAATAGTACACACAATACCTGACCGACCCCCATAAGCCGGAAGGTGCCAACCAAGCAAGCAATCTATATACCCCTACCCGGGTCCAAACCAACCAAAAATAAGTCACTCCACTCATCTGATACTGTGAGCTCCTCCTACCGGTCCCCTTAGGTACGTAGCTCAGTCCTTGGCCTCTGACATAAACTGTGTCTGAGTCCGAAGGCTCCTGCCTCTGGGCACAGGTGCACACGGGGTGATATGCTGCTGTATCTGTGACTGAAACTGCCCCTGGGAGCAAGCATGCAACAGGGTGATTTTGTAAAAATCTGTATATAAAACTTCCCCCGGCCACAAGCGCACACAAAGTGGTTTGCCCCTGTAAACAGGGTGTACTGGCTCTGCGCAGAGTAAACTGAACCACCCCTGCAAGCAGGGTGGTCTGGACCGTATTATCATGGTGGTCAGCCATCATCGTCCTTTAGGCGGACGGCATCGCCCAGCTGGTGGCGGTACCTAAATCTGGTATCAACACAGCTATAACCCAGGGGCGGTGGGGATGCTAAACGGGTGCCCACATGCCACAACAAGTCTCAACATACAAAACACATACACAGCAAGCATGCTCAATGAAAAATACTAACCATATTCTCTTCTTTTATCTCAAGGCCAGTCTGTATTAAATAACTGATACTATAATCTGTTTTACACTATTTCTGATTGCTGAACTAACTGCTACCTGGCCTTTATCTGTCTATCTGATTATATCTAGATATAGCTCAATAATATAAAATGTACCATCTACTACTGGATACAATCTCAACAGATGTAATACGTATTGCCTGAATATCTATTATTCTGATTATCGCATGATACGTAATTAATATACTAGCATGCTTGCTGGAATTTGTACTAAAATCGTTCCTGTACGCTGGGTATCGGTTAATAGCCTTTATTCTATTTACTTTCTAAACTGTACTTCCTGGCTTGCCGAAAGAATAGCTTTACATACCTGATTTCTGAGTACCCGACTGACCGATGTGATTTCCGTCGGTACTTCTGCTGTTTCTCCCAACTACATTCATATACATGTCAATTAGAACTAAATACATTAATATTCGGGAGAAATTATCACTTTTGATATATATTTATCCCAAACTTCAACCTTTCGAAAAACGGTCGAAAACTCGTTATTTCTCGATAGTTCAGAAGGGATAAAAGCTCACTGCAACGCTAGGAACACATGGTACTAATTTAAAGCAATTTTATTTACTTTACCTCGGTAGCACGACGTTTCGCCGGCCAAATTTCACGAAACCAACTCCGCAGGATTGCTCTCTGCAGCTTTATACCCCTGTACCTGAGCAGGAACGGAGTTTAGACCGCATTTCATAGCATAATTGGAAGGAAATTATATATGTTTGTCGTGGGTTTGCCTTTCATGGCTATACCCTCTTTGTTTGCTGGAAATCATGCTATATGAAGATGAAAACCGACTTTGACTTTTTTTGACTTTTTTTTTTTTACCTTCTAAATCCCTTAACCAACATGCCATTAGGCTATTTATTTATTTAAAATTTACGGGGTGTAACATTTATACTGGTGGGAATTTTTCCCGGAATAACAAGCAACGTGTCACGGAGTGCATCGCGGAGCACTGCCTCCGTGACACGCCACCGACGTGGACCCTCACTGGAAGTTGGGGGTCCAGGTAATCCGGCTCAACGTGGAACGGCGTGCAACGCGGAGCTAGGCCACCGTGCCACGGACCCAACGCGAACCCTCAGTGGAAATTGGGCAAAAATTCCCTATCCAGGCAGAATGCCTCCGCGATGGCAGCGTGACACGGCTCCATCGCGGAGCCTCTTTATTTTGTGCCTTCCAATGCCTTGTCCTTTGCTCACATCCGAGTCCAACCCCGATCTATTCCAACATGCATTTTAGCTTCCCAAAATCACATTTTACCTGCAAAACAATGCTAATCATGTTGGTTAGTATAAATTCACGTTTTATTACCAATCACATGAGAATGTATAAACATTGATAGATAAACAAGGCTAAAATGACACATTTGGGTATTACTTGGGCATATAAATTTGCCCAAGATCATGCATCCACTTGCTTTTAAAGTTCTTTGGTGTTCACCAGATTGGACCGGTAAGTCAATTTGTTTGGCAATTATGACCCAGGATAAAGTCAATTTGATGCTCAATACGTCTCAAGGGAGGCAATCCCTTTGGGAGGTATAATGAAAACACATCATCATAATCATGCAAAAGAGAAGAAATAGGACAAGGCAAAGAAGGGGTTAGTTTGTTAGTAAGCAAAGAATAGTCTTTATGCATGAGAACGACCACCAGTTGCCTCTCCTCCAACTCCTCCCTAACCTCCTTGATACTTTCCAAGAGAGCCACATTTGCTTTTGCCATAGGGTTCACCTCTCTTTCACTCTCTTTTCCGGCACCAACTCCACTACTACCCACAACTCCCTTGAATTTCTCCTTCAACTCCTTCATTTTCATGTACATATCACTCACTTGCAATGGAGTCAATAGGTAGAGAACATGATTGCGCCCTCATGTACAAAGAAATATCGATTGTCTCTACCATCATGATGAGTAGCTCTACCATATTGACAAGGTCACCCAAGTAGCAAATGGCAAGCTTGCATAAGCAACACATCATAAAGAATCTTATCTTGGTATGTACTAATCTTGAACTTGATCATAACTTGATGATCTACCCTAAATAGCCCACTCACTCAACCATTGAAGTTTGTAAGGAGAAGAGTGTTTGGTGGTGGGAAGGTGAAGAATGACTACCAAAGAAAAAATTGCCACATTGGTACAACTACCACCATCAATAACCAAGGAGCACACATTCCCTTTAATGAAACATTTAGAATGGAATAGATTTTTCCTTTTACTAGGGTCATCCATAGCCTTACTTATCATGGCACGACACACTACATAATTTGGAATGGTGAGCTCCTCTTATTAAGGCATATCATTGACTACCAAGGACGGCTTGGCTAGTCCACAAGGAACACCAACATCATCGCCTTCTCCACACTCCTCATCAACTACAACATAACCCTACACTTGGGGTTCATCAATGTCAACCCCCTCAACAACATCAACATCATCATAACAAAAAAGATTATTGGCCAACACGATGAATGCCCTCTGATTGGGGCACTCACTCATCTTATGATCAAAACCTTGAAATTTGTGACATTTAAGAGGGTGAAAAGTGTTTCCTTCTTTTGGAGGAAGAATGTTAGTAGGCCGCTGCACTTGATTGCTTTTGAAAAAGGGCTTCTTGACATCTGTCATGGCACCCTTGTCCTTTTGCCAATTGGAAGAAGAAGTTCCAGCAACTTTGTTGTAGTTCCAAGTACCTTTGCAACCCTTTTATTTGTCAAACTTCTCCTCTTGGAGCCCCACCTCTATCTCAATAGCCGCCTCAAGATTTTTATCGATATCACGATAGTGGTGGAGTCTCATGCGAGAAGAAATCTCCTTACTCAATCTAGCTCTAAACCGAGTCATAGCATTCAAAGGATCTTCATCAAGATCAATCCGCAACTTCAAGAGTTGGAACTCATCATAGTATTTCTCTACACTTTGATGCCTTATTGTAAAGTGTAGATCTTCTTGAGTTTCTCTTGGAAGTACCTCTCGAAAATATACTTCCACCTCAAAATTGCTTTCAAATCTTCCCAAGGTGAGGTGGGAGACAAACCACGCATCCTTCGTTCCTTGACTTGAGTTTCCCACCATGTGGAAGCAAAGCCCTCAAATTGAGCAATGGCATAAGACATCTTCTGGACATCGGACATCTCATTTGTCGAGAAGATCCTATTACATTGCATCAACCAATCAAGAAAGACATTCGGGTTGCTTTTACCTTTGAAGGAAGGAAAAGTCACTTTGATGGAGTTGAGACTCATATCTCGACCTCCATTGTTTCCATTGAACTCATGAACCCCATAAGGATCCTCAACATAGAACTCATAATAGTATCACCGACCACAGTAGTCATCTCTTTGATAATCACCCTCATTTCTACCCATGTGATGGATAGGACCATGTCGACCTTCTCTTACGCGGTGAGGACCTTGAAAGTTCATATGTGACACTCTCATATGTTGTGGTAATCATAGGAAACATCAACAAACTCCTCTTGGAACTCCTCATGGAATTCACCATCCAAAGGTTGGACATTGCGGATTGGATAGATATTTCGAATTGGAAGGCAGGTATTTGATGGAGGAAAAGGTATATGTGGGTATGGTGGAGGAACAAGTGGTGGTGGTGGAGGAATATATGGTTGTGGTGGAGGAACATATGGTAGGGTAGTAGTAGGTAATGGGGTTGTAGAAGATGGTAGGGGAGTGGTGGAGGTGGAGTAGAACAATCGATGAAAATTCCTTGGTGATATTGGAGAAGAGGAGTCATGATGGACTCCACTTGTTTGTCTATGGTGATACAAAGGATTAGAAGAGTCTCTATTCCTTGATTCAAGGTCCAAAAAATGATTTTGCAAGTTATCCATCCTCCCTTCCATATGGGAAGATAAAGTGGTATCATGTTCACCACATCATGCAAAGTGGGTTCACCTCTTCTTGATTGGCCATCGTATATATGGAAGACACAAAAACAAAGCAAAAAAAGTCATTAAGTTAGTGAAAAAAATTTACACTCGGTCAAGAAAAGCCCACCTTAGATACCTCACAATTGCCACGGTCAAAAATTGTATCTTGTGTAATTCGTTGAGTTTCAAGTGGCCAAGCTCAACTTGAGGTCTAGAATGGAATATTTTTGACTCAATGAATAAAGGCACAAGCTAACATGATGGAATCAATAAAATTCAATGATAATAATGAAAAAAATATAGAAAAATAAGCACGAAAAAAATTGGACTCAAAAAAACTAAGTAACAAAAAGTAGGTGAAATACTTGATGTTAGTAGTTTTTGGAAACTAAAAGATGAAAAAAATAAACAACTAATAAAACAACTAACTAAATATGTTAATTATATGTTAATTAGTGTAGAAATCAAAAGAAAAATGAGTTTGGAAGAACAACCGTGAAGTTTGGACACTTAGAAAAATTTTGGGGTCCAAAAAGGTCCCAACACTTAAAAAATATTTGGCAAAAAAGCCAAAACATGCTGATTTTGCTCTCTGAAGTTGTGTCACACGTGCCAAGCGCACGAGTGGGTGAGGCCTGGGCACGTGGAAGCTGGCTGGTGGTGCTGACGCAGTGTTGTCGCCCAAATGTACGCAATTATATGTGGTCGTACAAGTAATACAGTGGCTCTTGCAAGACGGATATCAAATCCACAGGGACTATGATGTAGTGATTTTCCGATGTTACTATTCATGATTATTCAACACAAGTTTGTAAGTAGCCCAATAAATTAAGAGTGCTATGAATATAAATCTAGAAATTAACAATCAATGAAGCAAAGAACATTGATTAAATCAATAAGCAAGAATATTCTAAGGTTAAGGCATGGGATGCGATCATGTACAACCTATATTTTTCTTTAGCTACGTTCT
Organism: Datura wrightii; assembly: GCA_035772735.1. Lineage (NCBI taxonomy): Eukaryota > Viridiplantae > Streptophyta > Magnoliopsida > Solanales > Solanaceae > Datura > Datura wrightii. The sequence continues at coordinate 81,432,042 of JASDFA010000006.1, read as the reverse complement.
CTATTGGGGTTGATGGTTATGAGGAGTTAAAGTATGACTATGGTATTTTGAACCTCTAGTCAATTGACTAATTATAAACTTTGCAACTACATTTACTAAATTGTGATGTAATAACTCATCTTAGATCTAGAACCATTTGTTCCCTTTGTTAACTGAATATGGCGTTGCAGGTATATTTTTATCCCAGACACGAATCCTATCCTCAGTTTATAGCAATGATAAGAACACATACCCTTATTCCTCGCTCTACCCTAATGATTTTCCTTTTAGAGTCAAATTAAGGCTATGAATTTATCTTAATGTTGGCCACACACTAAAATACAAAGAGCAAGAATAGATGAACAACCATTAATGATAGAAGAACATCAAGCTGAAAATAAAATAAAATCATCCAATCAAGCAATTGGCCTCAACCTCAGAATGAGGTGAATTAGCCCCTCATTTTTTGATTAGATGTCACGCCCCGAGTCTACACCCTAGACATAACACGGTACTTGAAGCCACAAGTGATCCCAAGTCAACCCCTGATCTATCATTCACTAGCATTCTGAGTAAACATGTACAACGGAACTTTTAACTAATATCATAAAAACATTTATGAAAGACAAGTATGAAATCATAGAGTTCAAAACACTTGAATAAATACTGAAAAATCTAAAAATCATGTATGTCTGAAAGTCATTTAACTGAGGAGTTGCTGGGATAAGCCCCCCAACTAACTCTAAGTCTAACTGAAACTAATATATGACTGAAAGAAGGAAATAATGACCTCGGATGATGAGGACTCACACTTCAACTGCTGAGATGGAGAATCTGAACTGCAACGTCTAGCGATGCTGACTCTGAGAACCTGCAATTGTATCATGAAACGATACAGCATAAAAGTATGCGTCAGTACTTTGAATGTACTGAGTAAGTGAGAGAAACATGAATAACATGATCGAACTAATACAAAATGAAATTACCAACTAAAATGTTGAAAACTAATATAGTCAAGAGTGACCCTAGCTGATGATCATAGACATGTCCTAAGTCTGAAATACTAAGTCTGGAATACTACATTGAACTGATCTGGACTGAAGAATCTGAGAGTAACTGTACTGACTAGTGGGAGAGTCTATAACCGACATATAACCACATGAGCTAGACATGGAGTTCGATGTATACACCCCGCTGGTAGGACCCAATACACCTTGCCAGGGTATAAAGGCATGGACTATGAGAATCACTGTAAGAGGGGGGCCATGAGGCCAAGTAAAAATATATCCTACAGTGGCAACGTAGTTTTGGAACCTGGGTGCGCTTGAACCCCGGCCCTTTCGGTGCTAAGTCCTACTCCCACTGGATAATCCTATTGCTGCTGCTACTAACAAATGGATAGCTCGATACTTGGGCCCAAGACTATACTGACCCAGAGATACTGTCATAGAGTTCCCTGAGCGTCTTATAGGACCAAATTTGGAAAATGAGTTCTAAGATGGGTCAGAGTTGCTTATCTGGAAGCATCGTAACCTTCTAAACAACAAACTGATAACTGAACTAGGTCCTAGGGCTGGACAGAACTATATAACTGAAATGTCATGACCGCCTAATGGACCAAATAACTATAATCTGAGTCTGATAACTGAGAGGCACCACTGACACCTCAGAAAAAGACTATAGTCAAATTGATCAGCTGACATTATTCTAGTCAACCCGGAGGTTGCTAAAATTAGACTGAGGCTAGACTGACATTTCTGAGTGATACTGAGTAAATAAATTTCTAAATAAGATTGATTAATTGAACCATTAACTGATTTTCTGATGCCTACAAATACTATAGGAATTTCCTAACTTTGAAGGATTCAAGCATGATTTAATAATTCAGTAAATATACAAGATTCTAGTTTCTGCTTCGAAGTTAGGCTAAAATTCCACTTCCCCAGAATAGGCATCATTTTAGTCACAGAATGGAGGAAATTATCTATGATAAACGTAATTTTGGATTCTACATAAATTATTCAAGAACAGTAACAGTATCTTCAATTTCATAAGGCAGGGCTAGGACAGATAGTTAACAGGAAGAGAGTTTCTGGGGGACGAAAGGGGAGAACAATCTCCTTGTGAATTTCCACATACCTGTAGAAGAAAATATGGTAAAATTGCTGGAGAATCGAAGAAGAAAGATCTGCCCTAGTTGATGCTCTGAACTGCTCTGAGAGGAACTCTACGTTCTGCTTCGTGAAAGTTTAAGTGGGGAATATGGGGAGAAACCGTTGTTTACCCCTTCTAAAACCCCTAAATGAACCCCAAACGACGTAGTTTAGGGAATAGGTAGGTGGAATTTTACAAAAATAACCTTGGGATTTAAAGCTGAAATCTGGCTGACAGCAACCCACGGGCCTCAGAATGGGCCGTTGGTAGAAATGACTGTTCGGTGGTTTGGAATGCCTACACGCAAGTGCACGTGGTCGAACAAGTAGTAAAATGGATAGAGTAGCCAAGTATCGATCCCACAGGGACTGGACCAAGGTAATAATATAACCAACTGTTAATAAACTCTAACTCTAATAATGCAGACAACAGTTTCAAGAAGATTTTGGGAGTTTGTTTCCTAATTTATACTAATCTAAAACAAATGTACAAATTGAGTTTGAACTATAGTAATGAGCATGCTGAGGCTAAAACGAACATGCAGGGAAGAAATTTATTGACACAAATTGGTTAATCTTTCCTTCGGTTGCTAGTCAAGAATTATTGCCTATGGATTAAAACTCTCGCATTTAACCCAACTTAAGAATCATGAACCTTCCACCTACATTTCTGTGATAAGACGAAATTTATGTTCTAGCCATACGAAACTGATTCCTTAATTGACTAATACGACTTTCAGATATATTTCTATTCTGAAGGTAAATCAATTCTCAATTTTCCCAAACCAAGAAGAGATCATATCCTATCAATTCAAAACTTTCCAATTTCTTTCTCTTTCGAGTGCAAATCGGATTTTTTAGATATACATTAATATTGGCCAAACATCAATCCAGTAAGAACAAGAATTAATAGAACAACCATAGAAGAAAAGATGAAAAACCAAAATGATCAATAATTACTTTCCACTACAAATGTTCTTAACCTTAGCAAGAAGTGAATTTAGCCACTCATTTGTGGATTAAACATCGTTAAATGAGTGTAAATCGTACAAACAATTGAAATAAGAAGAAAGAGTTAGAGAAGAACCCTAAGAATTTCGTCCCCTCAACTGCCTGTAACCCACGTTCTTCCTCAACCAACTCAGAATAATTAAAAATAAACCTAAGTGTGCTATTTATACTAGTGGGAATTTTTCTCGGAATAACAAGCAACGTGTCACGGAGTGCATCGCGGAGCACTGCCTCCGTGACACGCCACAAACGCGGACCCCTACTAGAATTCGGTCGTCCAGTTAATTACGCCCAATGTGCCACGGCATGCAACGCGTGGCTTTCCAACGTGCCACGGCATGCAACGCGTGGCTTTCCAACGTGCCACGGCACCAACGCGCACCTTCACTGGAACTTGGCCTATTTTAATCATCCGGGGCAGAATGCCTCCGCGATGGCAGTGTAACACAGCTCCATCGCGGAGCCCCTTAATTTGTTGCATTTCCTTGGCCTTTTCCACTGCTCGCTTCCGAGTCCATTCCCGATTTCTCCCAACATGCATCTTAGCTTCCTAAAATTACATTTTTCCTGCAAAACAACACTAATCATGTTGGTTAGTATAGATTCACCTTTTAACTACAAATCACATGAAAATGTACAAATATCAATGGATAAACAAGACGAAATGAAGCATTTGAGTATCACTTGGGCATATAATTCTGCCCAAGATCACTTACCCCACACTTAAAACCTTGTTCGTCCTCGAACAAAAATCTCACATCTCATGCAATTGACACCCAATCATAGCTACTTTGGCTCGACAATTTAAGCTACGATTATACCAATTATTTACATAGCAAATCATCAAGAAAACATGCATAGCTCCATCAATACACTGACATTCAACACATTAATACCTCCTAGACTCAAGAGTCGACTCTCGATCTCGGCAAACTCATGCAAATCAGCTGATCAAGACATACGACACAAAATTAAATCTCTCGTCAAGCATGTGCCCTCACAACACAAGAAATTTCCCCCTTTTCAATCATATGATCTCAAAAACATTATATATAGGGGCATATGAACACGATTTCGCTCTCTCTCCCAAAGAATTCACATGCATCATGTCATGAGCCATAAGCTTGCCTCTAGTGTATTACTCCACTAATATAAGGACAAGTGATGTAAGATCACGTAGGACTTAACGGGTTGTAATGTAAGCTAAGGAACTAGTACATACTGGGCCAACCAATAATAGCAACTAGCACCCTTAAGCGCTTTTCAATACATCCCACCACATTATGGGCATTGTTTCTTCCTTCATCCTCCCCTTTCTTGAAACCTTTCTTTATTTTTGTTCCCATTTCTTTAAGCACACTCGACTTAATAACAAAGATTAGTTATACATCTTCCTTTCATTAAATTCGGCAAATGCGCCTTTGACCTTTTCTTTACTTTCACCACTTCCGCTTTTCCTTTTCTTTCACACTTTTCACTCCTTGACACTGTGCAAAAATTATTTTTCTTGAGCGCTTAAGAGTTTTGGATCAAATTCACGGATAATGAAAAGAAGGGGTTAAGCTCGGTTTGTACCTTTTCGACAAAAGAAAAAAATAGGCTAAAGGCTCAATGGGCTAACTAGGATGCACATTCAAGGTAGGTACGATAATGAAAAAAAAATTTCGGTTAAATCAAAGAAATGCCTACATTCTTCCCTACAATACACATCCTTCACTTCATTTCATTTCGTACACACACCAGGCAAGTTCTAGGCACTTCACAATAGCATGAAAGAATCGAAACCTCACCACTCACTCATTGCACATGCTCAACTCAAGACATATTCACAGACTCTTCAATCATCTAATTACAAGAATTCAAACAATAAGCCTCAATCACACCGAATCGAACTCTATGGTCGAGGTATCTCAACATGTTTACAAAGTTGCATGCTTTCATACGAATCACCTTTGCATTCTAAATATCATGTACAACACGCAACAAGAATTCCGAACCATAAAGTAATGACACGTTTGGGATACAAACAAACAAAAGAAAAAAATTAAAAAGAACAAAGAATCTACTCCTATCGACTACATTTCCCTTAAGATGGTCGTCATCCATCCATCATAGGGAACGGTCACTATTTACGACTTCATTCAATGGGACTATTCTCGGTAAAAGCACCGAAAACAAACGCCAAGAAACCCAATCATAAAAATATTTCAACAAAAAATTTTAAAAATATCGATAATTTCGATAAAACAAAAATACTTACACAACCAGCTAACAACAACTCCATACAGCACATAACAGATTAACATTAATTACAACACCGAATTACACTACAAAACATAAACACCAAAATCACAGGGTCACAATTTTCTTTCAGGCATCACAACAAAACATAAACATAAACAACAACAAAACAACCAGCACCTAACTACTCCTACCCCACACTTAAATTGAACACTGTCCCCAGTGTTCACAAAATTTAGCATAGCACAAGAGTAGGTGGTGAAACTCCCTGATCAATCGAAGTATTCCACTTCTTCATCAAGTGCGGTTGCCTCGTCCTCCATATCCGAATCACCCCCGCTATCCTCATCTGACTCAACATCTGAGTCGTCACGGCGTGTCTCCTCATCTATGGGGACATCATCAATAACAGGCTCCACAAAAGCTGGCCCCACTCAGCATAGAGCCGTGGCATTTTCGGCGAAGGGGTAGTCCAACTCGAGCTGGCACACCTCATCTTCTGCTGCTCGCCTCCCGCCTATGCGCAACTGTAGCATCTGCATCCCGAACATGCGGGCCATATACTGATCATCCCAAGCATGTCGCTCGGCTAATGTAAGAACTGGCCCGTGAGTGGTGTCGGGTGCCTTAGTTTTGGTGACGTCCAAGGCACACCTCTCCATCTGCGGGATGTAGTCCAGGGCCTCTTCCTCAATATCCAAGCCCCTTAGGAACGTGGTCAGCAAGCCACCAAACCCGTATCTGTGCTCTTGATGCAAACGGGCTCTCTTCATGGCGGAGATAATCACCGCCCCAACATTAATCTCCAGCCCTTTCATCAGGGCATAGACCAAGCACACACTATCCCGGGTGACATTTGTCATGTGCACCCCCGGGATCAGGCAGGAACACACAATCTTAAGCCAAATTCTGGCTTCCCTATTCATTTGAGAGTAGGGCAGCGTCTGATGGTAGCCCCTCTCCTTATGCCTGCTCCACCGTGCTTTAGAACGGGCTCCATGCAGAGTGCGTCTGATATTCGCATATGGTGGAGTGATGTTGAGCTGCCGGAGTACATGGGTGTCTGTGTCCCGCACCCCCAAAATGGCATTAAGGTGATAGAGCTCAAAGGTGACTACCTGCCCCCTTATCTTGACGGTGTGACTGTGGAGTGTCGGGTTCCAGTTGGCTTAGAACCCCTGAATCAGGTGGAGATTGCACTCCTTGGGCTCTTCAAAGATGAAGTTCAGCCCGGCAGCGTCAATCCGGTGTACAATTCTGGGGAATTCCTGTGCCAACGACTCCCTTGCAATGTGCTCCTCAGGGAAGTATTTGTTCTCCTTATGCTTTGTGTACCATTTCTTCCCTTCATCTGTCACCCATCGGGTTCCATATTAATGGCGTTGGCCGCGCGGAACCGCTGGTACTGCTGGGACTACTGTCCCCAGTCTAATTCTTTTCCTTCCGGTGCCCGATGTAGATGCGCCCTTTCCTTTGTCTTGCCGGCTTGCCATTGTTCCTGTCAAATCAAACAGACAGTCCCAATGTTATTCAAATCAAAATTAGCTTCGACTATGGTTGGGTTAAGCTAGGCCACCCCACACTAAGTCCTTAGCTACTATTACAACATTACGGCAAGACAATTCTCACTTTCCAATTTACAAAAAAAAACAACATGCTTCGTGCATTCAGAGAATTTGATGGAATAAATTCTATGTACTACTCAGACTTCGTACAGCTAATCAAAAAATATCACCATCGATACCATTTCATCACCTAGCACTTAGCAAAAACTTCTCTCAACACAACCTATGCAAGTCACCAGTTTCTATGCAATTCGACAATTTCATTCTCCCAAAAACACATCATTTATTTAGCATATTCACATCAAGCACAACACAATTCACCTTACCCAACATGCCCAACCCATAATTTCCACATTTTCAATCACATTTAGTTTCTTCGCAATCAAATTCTAACCCTAGCTACATATTTCACCAAAATTCGATCAAGCATGTATTTATTGAGTTCATACAATCAAAATGATACTACAAACATCAATCAACAATAACTTAAATGAATTCAAGCTCAATTTACAATTAGGGCAAGTTTTACTCACTTCACATGCTCAAAATTGAAAAATTTGACAAGAATTGAGATGAAGTTAAAGAACACACCTTTAATCCGATGAAATTGAAGAAAAGTTGAAGAAAACTTGTGCCTAGGTCCGTGTCACATTGGGGAAGGAGGGATTTTTGGGTGTTTGTCGCGGAGGGGGTGAGAAATGAGGGAAAATTGAGGGAATTCAGGGTTAAAAAGGGAGATTTTCGCGCGGGTCACCCGGTGTGACCTGTCGAGATTAACGCCTCAACGTGTCACGGAGGGTGACGCAGAGCACCCCCTCCATGACACGGAGCCAACGCAGAGGTGTTCTAGAATTTTAAAAATTCCAGAATTACACCTCAACGTGTCACAGAGGTCAACGCGGAGGCCCTCCTCCATGACACGGAGCCATCGCGCAGGCTCACTGTTTTGCCACTTTTTATTATTTTTCTCACCTCGATTTTTCCTTTGCGATCCTCTGCATTTTTGCCCTCCGTTCAACCTGAAATTCATCTCACAACAAGAAATTGGTTAAAATTCATAGATTTCAACATAAAACACAATTTTTGTTTTTATTTTTTCTCTATTTTTTTTCTTTTCTACTAATTCTACTCAATTATTACAACAATTTCACGGGTTGCCCCCGTGCAGCGCCTGGTTTACCATCGCGGCTCGACATCATTGAAGCTTAGTCATCCTCTAGGGTGACGGACGTCTTCTCTCGACTACCGTCCTCACCCCAGTAATGCTTACATCGCTGCCCATTAACTGCGATTGTGGCATTTCCATCTTCTTGCCACGATTCCAGTTTTGGGGGGTCCTTCACCAGTGGTTTTCTCACTGGCTCTCGCGAATCAACACTTTGAGCAATATTCTCTCGACCCAGCATGTTGATCACTAAGAGTTCCTCATACACGGCCGGCAGCTTCGTGTCCTTGTACACATCAAATACCTCCACCTTGTCGTGTGCCCGCATGGTTAGCTGCCCTGCAGCTACATCAATCAGCGCTTTCCCGGTTGCCAAGAAAGGACGTCCCAAAATAAATGGGACTTCCGCATCACAGCTCAAAATCCAGCACAACGAAGTCTACCGGGAAGATAAGGGAGCCCACTTTCACCAGCACGTCCTCCACAATGCCATCTGGTTTGGCCAAAGAACGATCCGCTAGTTGCAAGATCACTGTCATTGGTCTAGGACTGCCTAGCCCCAATTTCTTGAATACCAATGTCGGCATCAAGTTAATGCTCGCTCCCAAATCACATAATCCACGAGCTCGGATATTCTGCCCGATTGTAAGTTGAATTGTAAAGCTCTCAGGGTCTTTGAGCTTTGTGGGAAACCTATTTTGTATCGGGAAGTGCACTCCTCCGTAAGCGCCACCGTAGCGTACTCCGTCAACCTGCTTTTGTTCGCCACAATGTCCTTGATATATTTTGCGTACTTCGGCACTCCCTACAAAACATCAACAAGAGGTAAATTATTGTGTACCTGTTTAAGCACCTCCATGAACTTTTTGAAACACGCTTCCTCCTTGTGTTTCTTTAATCTTTGAGGGAATAGGGGTGGTGGTCTTTCTGGTTCAGCTTCCTTCTCCCTCCCCCTATCGTCATTGTGTTCCCTCTCTTTCTCCACTGCTCCCGACTGCTGCGGTGGTCTTTCTGCTTCTACCTCCTTGAGTCGTAAACCACTCCTTGTGGTCACTGCATTCACTTGCTTGGGGTTGGGGTCAGTGTCACTCGGAAGTCTTCCTCTCGACCTGGTGTTCTGAGCTCCAGCTAGTTGCCCAAACTGGTACTCCAATGCCTTTGTAGCTAACTAATTGTTCTTTACATCGGCTGCTAATTTCACATAGTCAGCCTGCAATTGAGCTTGGTTAGCTATCATCATTTTGAACATTTCCTCGATGCTGGGTGATGGTGGTGGAGGAGGTGCATTGTTGCTTCTGTATTGCGACTGATAGTTCTGCTGCCCTCCTTGATTTCTCTGCACTCCCTGGCTCGAACTCTGCCCTTGATGGCTGTTACTACCCCAAGAGAAATTCGAGTGACTCCTCCAATTAGAGTTGTAGTTGTTGCCATACTGTTGGTGATTATTTCTTTGTACATTACCAATAAAGTTCACTGAATCAGGATTCGCACCACAACACTCAGTTGAGTGTTCATTACTGCCGCACACTTCACACCAAATCTGCTGCACTACATTCGCTGGGGCTTGAGACTGATTCATGCTCATATTGTTGAAGTGGGTATTGAGTTGATTCTGTAACGCAGCTATCTATGCAGCGATAGCTGTAAAACCATCCGCTTCCAAGACTCCTGCCGCTTTCCTTGTTCCTCCTCTAGAAGAGTCCGCATTCCACTCTGGATTTCCCTGCGAAATATGGTTTAACAAAGTATACAGCTCCTCATAAGTTTTTTCTAATGCTTGTCCCCCAGCTGCTGAGTCTAACAAGATTTTTGTGTGGGGTTCCAAACCCTCTCTGAAAGTATGCACCAGCACATCATTGGATTGGTGATGATGAGGACAATCCCGCAACATAGATTTGAATCGTTCCCAAGCTTGATACAGATTCTCCCCCTCTCTTTGTTTAAAACTTAGAATTTGACTTCTAAGTCTTGCTGTTTTACCGGATGGAAAGAACCATATCAAGAATTTCTTTGCAAGATCATCCCAAGTAGTGATGGAATCAGGTGGCTCAGCTTTCAGCCATCTCTTTGCTTCTCCCAAAAGTGAAAATGGGAACAATGTAAGCCTGACGTAATCAGATGACACTCTAGCGGGGATGTAAGTGTCACTTATCTCAAAAAAGTTTTGGAGATGTTGTTGTGGATCCTCATGGGGGAGACCTGTGAATTGCCCGCTGGTGTGCAGCAATATCACCATATTCTATTTAAGCTCGAACCTCCCTCCTGGCTTAGGTTTGTGAATGCTAGATGTAACGTTGTTAGCATGTGGGATTTCCACTTTGCGAACTGGCCTAGCTGCCATTACAATTGGCGGGTTCTGTTGTTGCTCCAGGATTGTTTGTCTGAGCAACTGCAACTTTCTCTCTAGAGCTTCTCTTCTTTGACGATGGAATTGTCATTCCGGCTCTAAGTGTGAATCCACCAGCTCCTTGTCTCTTGCCAGTGTTCAACAGAATTCAATATCTGCAAAAGACAGGCTAAGACCAAGTTGTCAACACTAATAAGAAATTGTAAACTAACACTTAAGACAACAATTTTACCAATTGCCAATCCCCGGCAACAGCGCCAAAAACTTGTTCGGTGGTTTGGAATGCCTACACGCAAGTGCACGTGGTCGAACAAGTAGTAAAATGGCTAGAGTAGCCAAGTATCGATCCCATAGGGACTGGACCAAGGTAATAATCGAACCAAGTGTTAATAAGCTCTAACTCTAATAATGCAGACAACAGTTTCAAGAAGATTTTGGGAGTTTGTTTCCTAATTTATACTAATCTAAAACAAATGTACAAATTGAGTCTGAACTATAGTAATGAGCATGTTGAGGCTAAAACAAACATGCAGTGAAGCAATTTATTGACACAAATTGGTTAATCTTTCCTTCGGTTGCTAGTCAAGAATTATTGCCTATGGATTAAAACTCTCGTATTACTAACTTAAGAATCATGAACCTTCCACCTACATTTCTGTGATAAGAAGAAATTCATGCTCTAGCCATACGAAACCGATTCCTTAATTGACTAATATGACTTTCAGATATATTTCCATTCTGAAGGTAAATCAATTCTCAATTTTCCCAAACCAAGAAGAGATCATATCCTATCAATTCACAACTTTCCAATTTCTTTCTCTTTCGAGCGCAAACCGGATTTTTTAGATATACATGAATATTGGCCAAACATCAATGCAGTAAGAACAAGAATTAATAGAACAACCATAGAAGAAAAGATGAAAAACCAAAATGATCAATAATTACTTTCCACTACAAATGTTCTTAATCTCAGCAAGAAGTGAATTTAGCCACTCATTTGTGGATTAAACATCGTTAAATGAGTGTAAATCATACAAACAATTGAAATAAAGAAGAAAGAGTTAAGAAGAACCCTAAGAATTTCGTCCCCTCAACTGCCTGTAACCCATATTCTTGCTCAACCAAGTCAGAATAATTAAAAACAAACCTAAGTGTGCTATTTATACTAGTGGAAAATTTTTTTCGGAATAACAAGCAACGTGTCACGGAGTGCATCATGGAGCACTGCCTCCGTGACATGCCACAAACGTGGACCCTTAGTGGAATTTGGTCGTCCAGTTAATTACGCCCAACGTGCCACGGCGTGCAATGCGTGGCTTAGCCAACCTGCCACGGCACCAACGCACACCTTCACTGGAACTTGGCCTATTTTAATCATCCAGGGCAGAATGCCTCCGCGATGGCAGCGTGACACGGCTCCATTGCGGAGCCCCTTAATTTGCTGCTTTTCCTTGGCCTGTTCCACTGCTCGCTTCCGAGTCCATTCCCGATTTCTCCCAACATGCATCTTAGCTTCCTAAAATTACATTTTTCCTGCAAAACAACACTAATCATGTTGGTTAGTATAAATTCACCTTTTAACTACAGATCACATGAAAATGTACAAATATCAATGGATAAACGAGAAGAAATGAAGCATTTGAGTATGGGCATATAATTCTGCCCAAGATCAATGACAGACCATTGAATATGGCCGTGATTTATAGGTTCAGAAACTAGATTCTCACTGGTGACCCACGGTTAGGTACAACGGTCCGTTGGAAGCAACAACGGGCCGTTGATACCTCCCGTTGGAACTGGTAAGAAAATTGGGCACGGGGATGACGGGTGATAACAACGACTCATTGGTAGTACCAACGGGCTGTTATATCCCCTTGTGGTCCACACGGCTGGATTCTGGAACTAAACAACGGGTGGTTACAATGGCTCGTTGGAGGCTACCACAGGCTGTTGTTCCCTCCCGTTGTCTCGGGGAAAGGGTCCGGAAGACCTCTGAATTGGTATTCAACGTGCGACAGGACGGCCCATTGTTAGAATCAATGGGTCATCCTATGACTCATTGTTTTCCCCTACAACAAGGTTGATTCAACCCACGACTCGTTACAACGGTCCGTTAGTTCCTCCAACGGTCCGTTGTAGGGGTAATCTGAGACAGAATCTTTTTCTCTGGTTTCCTATGTTTTTTCATGCAATGTCTGATTTGGTCTAGAAAAGTTTCGGGGTGTCACAATATCTCCCCCTTGGGATCATTCATCCCCTAATGAAGACCGAAACTAGGAAAAGAGCTGAGATTTCTAAAACTGAGGCTATGACTGATTTCTGAAAGAGTAACTGTCTCCGAAATAACTTAACCGTACTAACAGAGCTGATGCAACTAGAATGCATGTTGAAAATCTAAATAAGGCTGATGAGTACGGAACTGAGTAGAGTACTGAGAAGGGATTTAATACATGATTCTGGGTCTGAACTAGAAGGGAACAAGTGAGGGTATCTGGCCATCATGTCTGCTTCTGCTTCCTATGTGGCTCCCTCAACTTGCTGATTTCTCCATAGCACTGTTTAGTGTTTTTCACAACTACACGCAAGTGCACGTGGTCGAACAAGTAGTAAAATGGCTAAAGTAAGCCAAGTATCGATCCCACAGGGACTGGACCAAGGTAATAATAAAATTAAGCGTTAATAAACTATAACTCTAATAATGCAGACAACAGTTTCAAGAAAATTTTGGGAGTTTATTTCCTAATTTATACTAATCTAAAACAAATGTACAAATTGAGTCTGAACTATAGTAATGAGCATGCTGAGGCTAAAACAAACATGCAGGGAAGTAGTTTATTGATACAAATTGGTTAATCTTTCCTCCGGTTTGTTATACCCCGTAGAATTCCCGGCACCTAAATGACCTATTCGCACGTTGGTTAAGCATATTTGAAGGCCATACGTGCTGGAGGAAGGCCCAAGAAAAAATCGGATGAGAAACCTGTCGAACCATCGCGGAAGGAGCCAGGCAGAGCCCCTCCGCGATGGCAGCGTGTCACGGAGGAGAGGCCTCCGCATTGGCTCTGTGACACGTTGGCCTTGTCCAGGCCCAAGTATATAAAGCCCCACTTCGGTTTATTTTAGAATTAACTCATATAAATTTCTAGAAAATAGAGAGCAAACGCAGAGAAGGGAAAAGGATCGAAGAAATAATATAATTTTTGTCCGATTACGCTGCTAAGCGTTGTCCAAACTCAAATTAACTCCAGATACTGAGGTATTTAGCAGCAGAGAGCATTCCTACGGATTCAGTTTCGTGAAATACGGCCGACGAATCGTCGAGCCACCGAGCTAAGGTAAGTGAAATTGCTCTAAATTAGTGTCTATGTGTTCCTAGCTGTGAAGTGAATATTTCTCCCTTCTGGACCGCTGAAAAATAGCGAGTTTTTGGCCGTCTTTCGATAAGCCTAAGTTTAGGCTATAAACTATATCGAAAGTGACGTTGCCTTTTAAAATAAAGTTGTATTTAGTATTAATTAACATATTTATGAATGCAGTTGGGAGAAAATAGCTGAAGTACCGGCCGAGTCTCGTTCGACAGACGAATAGTTCAAGGATAAGGTATGTAAAGCTAGTTTCCTCGGCAAGTTAGTAATCTTGGCACAGTACCGTAATTTAAAGGCCAGTAGAATGTTCAGAAGTCATGTGTTATGCTTATTATGAATGTTGGTACGGTATTAGAAGTATCGAGTTATAATTTGCGCAAAACTTGCTAGCCCGATATAGATCCTAATACAAGTGTTAGAATCTGCACAGCACGCTCAGTATGTGATATAATGCAGAATGTTAGGGTATCATTGTATTCAGTTAAAGCCCAGTAAAGCAATGTAATATCTGTAAGACATCTCAGAGATAGAGCGACAAGTTAAAGTGAAGCTAGAAAGCATGTTAGAACTAGTAAATCATGTTACTATAGAAACTCAATAAACAGCATGGTTTTCAGCAGAAATACTATATCCTGTTCAGTATTAGCCCCAGAACAGTCTGGCAGGAGACTATATCCATATGTATATATTTACCAGCCTCAGCACGTATTAAATACGTACAAATTACTATCACTAGTTCAGCATGTAATATATACGATACTTTACCCCTATTAGCCTCAACATGTGAGATATGCAGACAGTATTGCTAGTTGAGACCGTTGTATTGTTTGGGGTTGGACTACCTAGCATCCATGACCGCCCCAGGGTTGATAGCTGTATCGACTCGTCTGCCAGAGGACGAGGATACATCGCTCTACGGAGTGGCATGCCATCCCACAGGGGACGAAGATGGGATGCCAGTTTTCCCCATATTATGCCTTGGTCGGCTTTGATACACCCCTGTCGAGCGGATACGCCCGGGTGTTGATTCAGGAGTCCTTCGGACTCAGGTACAGTTATAGTCAGGGGCTCAGCGAGCCCAAGTGCATACCCAGGGAACCGGCAGGATGCTTACAGGGTTTATAGGAGATGGGATGACCGGGGTAGGGGTGTAGATTCCGTGCTGGTTGTACCTCCCGGCTTATGGGGGCCGGGTAAGGTTTGTGTGTGCTATGTTATGTTATGTTATGTTATGCCATGTTACGTTAGATACAAGTAGATCAGCAGTAGAGTGATACGTCTCCAGGTACGACCCCTATTTCCTTTTCGTATACATGAGAGAAGGTATGACTTACATTATCAGGCAGTTAATCTAATTCTTCTTACTTCAGTTTCATCAGTTACATTGTTGTTTTCAAGATTTTGCTTTCAGTTATTGCTTTACATACTCAGTACCAGCGGTACTGACGCCCGGTGGGGCGCTGCATTACTTGCCTACAGGTACTCATAGACGGGCAGGCGATACTACGTGATTCCTGTCAGCGATCGAGTATTCAGCTCCTGTCATCCGGAGACTGAATTTCAGAGGTGTATTTCAGTTTCTTTTGTTGTATAGTACGGGTAGGTCGGGGCCCTGTCCCGATCATTTCTATTGCTATTCCTAGAGGCTTGCAGTCTGTATATATTTCCCTGTGGTCAGATGAGCCGGTCGTGTGAGGCCGTGCAGTTGTATAGCTGTTAGTACTCTTTCTTTCTTTTATGTTGGCCGTGTGGGGCCATAGTTTGCCAGTAGTGGTGACCTTGTCGGTAACGTAGCTTTCTAGTACTTCATGATTGAGTTATAGATAACTAGACAGCATGGTGGCCTTGTCGGCCCGCATAGGTTTCCCTGAATTGATATGTTTCTGGTCAGCTGTTAGTACAGGTACAGGAGGCTATAGGCCAATGGGTCGGGGGCTGTGTTTACAGCCGTTATATAGCCCTTTGTTTCCAGAAATATGAGTTAGAGCCAGCCAGGCACCAGTGTGCCCAGGCTTAGCAGTCCAGCAGTTCAGGTCCCAGAAGGGCACCAGGTGCCAGTCATACCCCCCAAGCCGGGGTGTGACACGGTTGCTAGTCAAGAATTATTGTCTATGGATTAAAACTCTCGTATTTAACCCAACTTAAGAATCATGAACCTTCCACCTACATTTCTGTGATAAGAAGAAATTCATGTTCTAGCCATACGAAACCGATTCCTTAATTAACTAATACGACTTTCAGATATATTTCTATTCTGAAAGTAAATCAATTCTCAATTTTCCCAAACCAAGAAGAGATCATATCCTATTAATTCACAACTTTCCAGTTTCTTTCTCTTTCGAGCACAAACTGGATTTTTTAGATATACACTAATATTGGCCAAACATTAATGCAGTAAAAACAAGAATTAATAGAACAACCATGAAAGAAAAGATGAAAAACCAAGATGATCAATAATTACATTCCACTACAAATGTTCTTAACCTCAGCAAGAAGTGAATTTAGCCACTCATTTGTAGATTAAACATCGTTAAATGAGTGTAAATCATACAAACAATTAAAATAAAGAAGAAAGAGTTAGAGAAGAACCCTAAGAATTTCGTCCCCTCAACTGCCTGTAACCCACGTTCTTGATCAACCAAGTCAGAATAATTAAAAATAAACCTAAGTTTGCTATTTATACTAGTGGAAATTTTTCACGGAATAACAAGCGACGTGTCACGGAGTGCATCGCGGAGCACTACCTCCGTTTCACGTCACAAATGCAAACCCTTACTGGAATCCAGTCCTCCAGGTAATTATGCCCAACGTGCCACGGCGTGCAACGCGGGGCTTGGCCAACGTGCCACGGCCCAAACGCGGACCTTCACTGTAACTTGGCATATTTTTATCATCCGGGGCAGAATGCATCCGCGATGGCAGTGTGACACAGCTCCATCGCGGAGCCCCTTAATTGGCTGCGTAACCTGAGCCTTCTTCACTGCTCGCTTCCGAGTCTCTTCCCGATTTCTCCCAACATGCATCTTAGCTTCCTAAAATTATATTTTTCCTACAAAACAACACTAATCATGTTGGTTAGTATAAATTCACATTTTAACTACAAATCACATGAGAAGGTACAATTATCAATGTATAAACACAACGAAATGAAGCATTTGAGTATCACTTGGGCATATAATTCTGCCCAAGATCACTTACCCCACACTTAAAACTTTGTTCGTCCTCGAACAATAATCTCAAATCTCATGCAATTGACACCCAATCATAGCTACTTTGGCCTGTCAATTCAAGCTACGGTTATACCGATTAATTACGTAGCAAATCATCCAGAAAACATGCATAGTCTCATCAATACAGCGACATTCAACACATTAAGACCTCCTAGACTCACGATTCAACTCTCGATCTCGGCAAACTCATGCAAATCAGCTGATCAAGACATCCGACATGAAATTAAATCTCTCATCAAGCATGTGTCCTCACAACCCAAGAGAATTTCCCCTTTTTCAATCATATGATCTCAAAAGCATTATATGCAGGGGCATATGAACACGCTTTCGCTCTCTCTCCCAAAGAATTCACATGCATCATGTCATGACCCATAAGCTTGCCTCTAGTGTATTACTCCACTAATATAAGGATGAGTGATGTAAGATCACGTAGGACTTGATGGGTTGTCATATAAGCTAAGGAACTAGTACATACTGGGCTAACCAATAATAACAACTAGCACCCTTAAGCGCTTTTCCATACATCCCACCACATTATGGGCATTGTTTCTTCCTTCATCCTCCCATTCTTAAAGTCTTTCTTTATTTTTTTTTATTCCCATATCTTTAAGTACACTCGACTTAATAACAAAGATTAGTTATACATCCTCCTTTTATTAAATTCGGCAAGTGCACCCTTGACCTTTTCTTTACTTTCACAACTTCCGCTTTTCCTTTCTTTTCACAATTACCACTCCTTGACACTGTGGGAAAATTACTTTTCTTGAGTGCTTAAGAGTATTGGATCAAATTCACAGATAATGACATGAAGGGGTTAAGCTTGGTTTGTACCTTTTCGACAAAAGAAAAAAATAGGCTAAAGGCTCAATGGGCTAACTAGGATGTACATTCAAGGTAGGTAATAATGAAAAAAAAACTTTCGGTTAAAGCAAAGAAATGCCTACATCCTTTCCTACAATACACATCCTTCATTTCATTTTGTACACATACCAGGCAAGTTCTAGACACTTCACAATAGCATGGAAGAAACGAAACCTCACCACACACTCATTGCACATGCTCAACTCAAGACATATTCACAGACTCTTCAATCAGCCAATTACAAGAATTCAAACATTAAGCCTCAATCATACCACATCGAATTCTATGGTCTAGATATCTCAACATGTTTACAAAGTTGCATGCTTTCATATGAATCACCTTTGCATTCTAAATATCATGTACAACACGCAACCTGAATTCCGAACCATAAAGTAACGACACATTTGGCATACAAACAAACAAAAGAAAAAAAAATTAAAAAGAACAGAAGAAATCTACTCCTATCGACTACATTTCCCTAAAGACGGTTGTCATCCATCCATCATAGGGAACGGTCACTATTTACGACTTCAGTTCAATGGGACTATTCTCGGTAAAAGCACCGAAAACAAATGCCGAGAAACCCAATCAAAAAAAGATTTCACGAAAAATTTTAAAAATATCGATAATTTCAATAAAACAACAATATTTACACAACCAGCTAACAACCACTCCATGCAGCACACAACAGCTTCACATTAATTACAATACAAAACATAAACATCAAAATCACAGGTTCACAATTTTTGCACAGGCACAACAACAAAACAAAAACGTAAATAACAACAAAACAACCAGCACCTAACTACTCCCACCCCACACTTAAATCGAACACTGTCCCCAGTGTTCACAAAGTTCAGCATAGCACAAGAGTAGGTGGTGAAACTCCCTGATCAATCGAAGTATTCCACTTCTTCGTCAGGTGCGGTTGCCTCATCCCCCATATCCGAATCACCTCTGCTATCATCATTTGACTCAATATCTGAGTCCTCGCGGCATGTCTCCTCATATGTGGGGACATCATCATCAGTGGGCTCCACAAAAGCTGGCCCCACTCGGCATAAAGCCCTGGCATTTTCGCTGAAGGGGTAGTCCAACTCTAGCTGCCACAGCTCATCTTCTATTAATGGCCTCCCGCCTATGCACAACTATAGCATCTACATCCCGAACATGCGGTCCATAGACTGATCATCCCGAGATGTCGCTCGGCTAAAGTGAGAACTGGCCCGTGAGTGGTGTCGGGTGCCTTTGTTTTGGTGACGTCTAAGGACTGCCTCTCCATCTGTGGGATGTAGTCAAGGGCCTCCTCCTCAACATATAGTCCTCTCAGGAAAGTGGTCAGCAATCCACCAAACCCGTACCTGTGCCCTTGATGCAAACGGTCTCTCTTCATGGCGGAGATGATCACCGCCCCAAAATTAATCTCTAGCCCTTTCATCAGGGCGTATACCAAGCACACACGATCCCAGGTGACATCTGTCATGTGCACCCCCGAGATCAGGCAAGAACACACGATCTTAAGCCAAATTCTGGCTTCCCTATTCATTTGAGAGTAAGGCAGCATGTGATGGTAGCCCCTCTCCTTATTCCTGCTCCACCGTGCTATCGAACGGGCTCCACACAGAGTGCATCTGATGTTCGCATATGGTGGAGTGATGTTCAACTTCCGAAGTACATGGGCGTCTGTGTCCCGCGCCCTCAAGATGGCATTAAGGTGATGGGGCTCAAAAGTGACTACCTGTCCCCTTATTTTGACAGTGTGACTTCGGAGTGTTCGGTTCCAGTTGGCATAGAACTCTTGAATCAGGTGGAGATTGCACTCCTTGGGCT
The DNA here is from genome assembly GCA_035772735.1 of Datura wrightii. Lineage (NCBI taxonomy): Eukaryota > Viridiplantae > Streptophyta > Magnoliopsida > Solanales > Solanaceae > Datura > Datura wrightii. Next base: position 81,412,295 of record JASDFA010000006.1, on the reverse strand, counting down.
CTTCAAAGATGAAGTTCAGCCCGGCAGCGTCAATCCTATGTACGATTTTGGGAAACCCCTGTGCCAACGGCTCCCTAGCAATGTGCTCCTAGGGGAAGTATTTGTTCTCCTTATGCTTTGTGTACCATTTCCTCCCTTCCTCTGTCACGTATCGGGTTCCGTATTGATGGCGTTGGCCGCGCGGAACCGCTGGTGCTGCTGGGACTTCCATTCCCACTATAATCCTTTTCCTTCCGGTGCCCGATGTAGACGCACCTTTTCCTTTATCTTGCCTACTTGCCATTGTTCCTGTCAAATCAAGCAGACAGTCCCAGAGTTATTCAAATTAGAATTATCTTCGACTATGTTTGGGTTAAGCTAGGTCACCCCACACTTAGTCTTTAGCCACAATCACAACATTACGGCAAGACAAGTCTCACTTCCCAATTTACAACAAGAAACAACAACATGCCTTGTGCATTCAGAGAATTCGATGGAATATATTTTACGTACTACTCATACTTCGTACAGTTAATCAACATATCACCATCAATATCATTTCATCCCATAGCACTTAGCACAGAAAAAATCTTAACACAACCTATACAATTCACCAAGTTCTATGCAATTCACAATTTCATTCTCCCAAAAATATCCATCATTTACTTAGCATATTCATAACAAGCACAACATAATTCACCTTACCCAACATGAACAACCCAGTCATTTTCAAATTTTCAACCAAATTTAGCTTCTTCCTATTCATATTCCAACCCTAGTTACCAATTTCGCACAAATTCAATCAAACATGTATTTATCGAGTTCATACAATCATAACGATACTACGAACATAAATCAACAATAACTTAAATGAATTCATGTTGAATTTACACTTAGGGCAAGCTTTAGTTACCTCACATGCTCAAAAATTGACAATTTCGGCCAAAATTGAGGTTAAGTTCATGTTATACCCCGTAGAATTCCCGGCACCTAGACAACCTATTCGCACGTTGGTTAAGCATATTTGAAGGCCATACGTGCTGGAGAAAGGCCCGGGAAAAGATCGGACGAGAAACCTGTCGAACCATCGCGGAAGGAGCCGAGGCAGAGCCCCTCCGCGATGGCAGCGTGTCACGGAGGAGAGGCCTCCGCGTTGGCTCCGTGACACGTTGGCCTTGTCCAGGCCTAAGTATATAAAGCCCACTTTGGGTTTAAATCATTTAAACACTTAAGAAATTTCCAGGAAACAGAGAGAGAAATCAAAGAAAGGAGAAGAACGAAGGAGGGATTATAATTTTCGACCGATTACGCTGCTAAACGTTGTCCAAACTCAAATCAACTCCAGGTACTGAGGTATTTAGCAGCAGAGAGCATTCCTACGGATTCAGTTTCATGAAATACGGCCGACGAATCGTCGAGCCACCGAGCTAAGGTAAGTGGAATTGCTCTAAATTAGTGTCTATGTGTTCCTAGCTGTGAAGTGAATATTTCTCCCTTCTGGACCGCTGAAAAATAGCGAGTTTTCGACCGTCTTTCGATAAGCCTAAGTTTAGGCTATAAACTATATCGAAAGCGACGTTGCCTTTTAAAGTAAAGCTGTATTTAATATTAATTGACATATTTATGAATGCAGTTGGGAGAAAATAGTTGAAGTACCGGCCGAGCCTCGTCCGACAGACGGATAGTTCGAGGATAAGGTATGTAAAGCTAGTTTCCTCGGCAAGTTAGTAATCTTGGTATAGTAAAGTAGTTTAAAGGCCAGTAGGATGTTCAGAAATCAGGTGTTATGTTTATTACGAATGTTGGTACGATATTAGAAGCATTACGTTATATTTAGCGTGAAACTTGCTAGCACGATATGAATTCTAATACAAGTGTTAGAAACTGCACAACATGCTCAGTATGTGATGTAGCACAGAATGTTGGGACATTATCATATTCAGATAAAACCCAGTAAAGCAATGTAATATTTGTAAGGTATCTCAGAAGCAGAATGATAGGTTAAAATAAAGTTTAGAAAGCATGTAGAAATAGTAAATCATGTTACTATAGAAACTCAGTATACAGCATAGTTTTCAGCAGAAATACTATATCATATTCAGCATTAGACTCAGTACAGTATGCCAGAAGATTATATTTATGTATAGATGCTATGTTCAGTCTCAGCATGTATTAATATGTATATATCACTATCGCTAGTTCAGCATGCAGTATGTACAAACACTTTATTATCGTTAGCTTCAGTATGTGGGACATGCAGATAATATTACTAGTTGAGACCGTTGTATTGTTTGGGGTTGGACTACCTAGCATCCATGACCGCCCCAGGGTTGATAGCTGTATCGACTCATCCGCCAGAGGACGAGGATACGTCGCTCTACGGAGTGGCATTCCGTCCCACAGAGGACGAAGATGGGATGCCAGTTTTCCCCATATTATGCCTTGGTCGGCTTTTACACACCCCTGTCGAGCGGATACACCCGGGTGTTGATTCAGGAGTCCTCCGGACTCAGATGCAGTTATAGCCAGGGGCTCAGCGAGCCCAACTGCCTACCCAGGGGGCCGGCAGGATGCTTACAGGGTTTATAGGAGAAGGGATGACCGGGGTAGGGGTATAGATTCTGTGCTGGTTGTACCTCCCGGCTTATGGGGGCCGGGTAAGGTTTGTGTGTGCTATGTTATGTTATGATATGTTATGCCGTGTTATAGTAGATACGAGTAGATCAGCAGTAGAACGATACGTCTCCAGGTATGACTCCTACTCCTTTCAGTATAATTGAGAGAAGGTATGACTTACATTATCAGACAGTTAATCTATTTCTTCCTACTGCAGTTTCATCAGTTATATTATTGTTTTCAGATATTTCTTTCAGTTATTGCTTTACATACTCAGTACCAGCGGTACTGACGCCCGGTGGGGCGCTGCATTACTTGCCTGCAGGTACTCATAGACGAGCAGGCGATACCATGTGATTCCTGTCAGCGATCGAGTATTCAGCTCCTGTCATCCGGAGACTGAATTCCAGAGGTGTACTTAAATTTCTTTTGTTGTATAGTACGGGTAGGTCGGGGCCCTGTCCCGATCATTTCTATTGTTATTCCTAGAGGCTTGCAGTCTGTATATGTTCCCTGTGGTCAGATGAGCCGGTCGTGTGAGGCCGTGTAGTTGTTAGTTGTTAGTACTTTTGTTTCTTTTATGTTGGCCGTGTGGGGCCATAAGTTTGACAGTAGTGGTGACCTTGCTGGTCACGTAGCTATCCAGTACTTCATGGTTAAGTTATAGATAACTAGACAGCATGGTGGCCTTGTCGGCCCGCATAGGTGTCCCCTATATTGAGATGTTTCTGGTCAGCTGTCAGTACAGGTACAGGAGGCTATAGGCCAATGGGCCGGGGGCTGTGTTTACAGCCGTTATATAGCCCTTTGTTTCCAGAAATGTGAGTTAGAGCCAGCCAGGCACCAGATATGCCCAGGCTTAGTAGTCCAGCAGTTCAAGTCCTAGTAGGGCACCAGGTGCCAGTCATACCCCCCAAGGCGGGGTGTGACAGTTCAAGAACATACCTTTAATTCGTTGAACTTGAAGACAAGTTGAAGAAAATTTGATCCAAGGTCCGTGTCACGTTAGGGGATGGGGGATTTTGGGTTGTTTGTCACGGAGGGGAGTGAAAAATGGGAAAAATTGGGTGTTTTCAAGGTTAAAAAGAAGGTTTCTCGTGCAGGTCACCCGGCGACCCGGTGTGACCCGTCGCGAATAACACTTCAACGTGTCACGGAGGGTAATGCGGAGCACACCCTCCGTGACACAGAGCCATCGTACAGGGGTTCTGAAATTTGTAAAAAATTCAAAAACACCTTCAACATGTCACGGAGGGTAACGCGGAGGCTCTCCTCTGTGACACGGAGCCATCGCGCAGGCTCACTGTTTTGCCACTTTTTATTATTTTCCTCACCTCGATTTTTACAATACTTTGCGATCCTTTGCATTTTTACCCTCCATTCAACCTGAAATTCATCTCACAACAAGAAATTGGTTAGAATTTATAGGTTTCACATAAAATACAATTTTTTTTGTTTTTATTTTTATTTTTCTCATTTTTTTCTTTTCTTTTCTCTCTTTTTTTTTCTTTTTTTTCTACGAAATCTATTCAAATATTACAAAAATTCCACGGGTTGCCTCCCGTGCACCGCCTGGTTTACCGTCTCAACTCGACATCATTGATGCTCAGTCATCCTCTAGGGTGACAGATGTCTTCTCTCTACTACCGTCTTCACACCAGTAATGCTTACATCGCTGCCCATTGACTAAGAATGTGGCACTTCGATCTTCTTGCCACAATTCCCATTTTGGGGGGTCCTTCACCGGGTGTTTTCCCATAGGCTCTCGCAAATCAACACTTTGAGCATTATCCGCTCGATCAAGCACGTTGATCACTGAGAGTTCCTCATACACGGCCGGAAGCTTTGTGGCCTTGTAAACATCAAATACTTCAACTTTGTCGTGTGCCCGCATAGTTAGCTGCCCTGCAGCTACATCAATAAGTGCATTCCCAGTTGCCAAGAAAGAACGTCCCAAAATAAATGGGACTTCCGCATCCGGCTCAAAATCCAGCATAATGAAGTCAACTGGAATGATAAGGGAGCCTACTTGAACCAGCACGTCCTTCACAATGCCATCTGGTCTGGCCAAAGAATGATCCGCTAGTTGCAAGATCACTGTTGTCGGTCTAGGACTGCCTAGCCCCAATTTCTTGAATACCGATGTCGGCATCAAGTTAATGCTCTCTCCCAAATCACATAATCCACGAGCTCAGATACTCTGCATGATTGTAAGTTGAATTGTAAAGCTCCCAAGGTCTTTGAGCTTTGTGGGCAACCTATTTTGTATCCGTGAAGTGCACTCCTCCGTAAGCGCCACCGTAGCATACTCCGTCAACCTGCTTTTGTTCTCCACGATGTCCTTGATATATTTTGCGTACTTCGACACTCCCTGCAAAACATCAACAAGAGGTAAATTAATGTGTACCTGTTTAAGCGCCTCCATGAACTTTTTGAAACACGTTTCCTCCTTGTGTTTCCTTAGTCTTTGAGGGAACGGGGGTGGTGGTCTTTCTGGTTCAGCTTCCTTCTACTTCCCCCTATTATCATTGTGCTCCCTCTCCTTCTCCACTACTACCGACTGCTATGGTGGTCTTTCTGGTTCCACCTCCTTGAGTTGCAAACCACTCCTCGTGGTCACTGCATTTACTTGCTTGGGGTTGGGGTCAGTGTCACTTGGAAGTCCTCCTCTCGACCTGGTGTCCTGAGCTCCAGCTAGTTGCCCAAACTGGTACTCCAATGCCATTGTAGCTAACTGATTGTTCTTTACATCGGCTGCCAATTTCACATAGTCAGCCTGCAATTGAGCTTGGTTAGCTATCATAGTTTTGAACATTTCCTCAATGCTGAGTGATGGTGGTGGAGGAGGTGCATTGTTGCTTCTGTATTGCGACTGATAGTGCTGCTGCCCTCCTTGATTTCTCTGTGCTTCCTGACTCGAACTCTGCCCTTGATGACTGTTACTACCCCAAGAGAAATTCGGCTGACTTCTCCAACTAGAGTTGTAGTTGTTGCCATATTGTAGGTGATTATTTCTTGGTACATTACCAACAAAGTTTACTGAATCAGGATTCGCACCACAACACTCAGCTGAGTGTTCATTACTGCCGCACACTTCACACCAAATTTGCTGCACTACATTCACTGGGGCTTACGAATGATTCATGCTCATATTGCTGAAGTGGGTATTGAGTTGATTCTGTAACGCAGCTATCTATGCAACGATAGCTGTAAAACCATCCACTTCCAAGACTCCTACTGCTTTCCTTGTTCCTCCTCTAGAAGAGTCCGCATTCCATTCTGTATTTCCCTGCGAAATACGATTCAACAAGGTATACAGCTCCTCATAAGTTTTTTCTAATGCTTGTCCCCCAGCTCCGAGTCTAGCAAGATTTTTGTGTGGGGTTCCAAACCCTCTATGAAAGTATGCACCAGCACATCATTGGATTGGTGATGATGAGGACAATCCCGCAACATAGATTTGAATCTCTCCCGGGCTTGATACAGATTCTCTCCCTCTCTCTGTTTAAAACTTAGAATTTGACTTCTAAGTCTTGCTGTTTTACCGGATGGAAAGAACCGTATCAAGAATTTCTTTGCAAGATCATCCCAAGTAGTGATGGAATTAGGTGGCTCAGCTTTCAACCACCTCTTTGCTTCTCCCAAAAGTGAAAATGGGAACAATGTAAGCCTGACATAATCGAGTGACACTCCAGCGGGAATGTAAGTGTCACTTATCTCCAAAAAGTTTTGGAGATGTTGTTGTGGATCCTCGTGAGGGAGACCTGTGAATTGCCCGCTGGTGTGCAGCAATTGCACCATATTCTGTTTAAGCTCGAACCTCCCTCCTAGATTAGGTTTGCGAATGCTAGATGTAACGTTGTTAGCATGTGGGATTGCCACTTTGCTAACCGACCTAGCTGTCATTTCTTCGGGCACTAACACTGCCCTTACAATGGGTGGATTCTGTTGTTGCTCCAGGATGGTCTGTCTGAGCAACTGCAGCTTTCTCTCTAGAGCTTCTCTCCTTTGGCGATGGAATTGTCTTTCCAGCTCTAAGTGTGAATCCACCAACTCCTTGTCCCTTGCTAGTGTTCAACAAAATTTAATATCTGCAAAAGACAAGCTAAGACCAAGTTGTCAACACTAATAAGAAATAGTCAACTAACACTTAAGACAACAATTTTGTACCAATTGCCAGTCCCCGGCAACGGCGCCAAAAACTTGTTCGGTGTTTTTCACAACTACACACAAGTGCACGTGGTTGAACAAGTAGTAAAATGGCTAAAGTAAGCCAAGTATCGATCCCACAGGGACTGGACCAAGGTAATAATCGAATTAAGCGTTAATAAACTCTAACTCTAATAATGCAGACAACAGTTTCAAGATGATTTTGGGAGTTTGTTTCTAATTTATACTAATCTAAAACAAATGTACAAATTGAGTCTGAACTATAGTAATGAGCAGCTGAGGCTAAAACGAACATACAGGGAAGCAGTTTATTGATACAAATTGGTTAATCTATCCTCCGGTTGCTAGTCAAGAATTATTGCCTATGGATTAAAACTCTCGTATTTAACCCAACTTAAGAATCATGAACCTTCCACCTACATTTCTGTGATAAGAAGAAATTCATGTTCTAGCCATATGAAACCGATTCCTTAATTAACTAATACGACTTTCAGATATATTTCTATTCTGAAAGTAAATCAATTCTCAATTTTCCCAAACCAAGAAGAGATCATATCCTATTAATTCACAACTTTCCAGTTTCTTTCTCTTTCGAGCACAAACTGGATTTTTTAGATATACACTAATATTGGCCAAACATTAATGCAGTAAGAACAAGAATTAATAGAACAACCATGAAAGAAAAGATGAAAAACCAAGATGATCAATAATTACATTCCACTACAAATGTTCTTAACCTTAGCAAGAAGTGAATTTAGCCACTCATTTGTGGATTAAACATCGTTAAATGAGTGTAAATCATACAAACAATTGAAATAAAGAAGAAAGAGTTAGAGAAGAACCCTAAGAATTTCGTCCCCTCAACAGCCTGTAACCCACGTTCTTGATCAACCAAGTCAAAATAATTAAAAATAAACCTAAGTGTGCTATTTATACTAGTGGGAATTTTTCCCTGAATAACAAGAAACATGTCACGGAGTGCTCGGTGCTTTGGTAGGGGTTAAAAACCGACACGCAAGTGCACGTGGTCAAACAAGTAATAAAGTGGCTAAGTAAGCCAAGTATCGATCCAAGGAGACTCTAGATAAGTAAAATTGCTTAAGTATACTATATTCTAGTTTACTTCTAATTATGTTGATAACAATGTAACCAAAAGTTAAATAATTTTTTTTATAAACTATATACTAAAACTATTAACAAATATTTACTTGAATTGAAACTATGGATAAGAGCATGCCAAGGTTAAGAACAAGTAATGAATTCGATAGTAATCATAATTCGGTTATTCTTCTCTTCATGTTGCTAGCCAAGAACATTAGCCTAGAGATTAAAACTCTCGTATTTAATCTCACTTTAGAATCATAAACCATTCGTCTACATTTCTGTGATCAAATGCAATTTATGACCTAGCAATACAATTCCGGTTCCTAAATTGACTAATACGGCTTTCAAGTATATTTCTATCAGGAAAGCACATCAAAACCCAATTTTCCCAAATCAAGTTAAGAACAATACCCTATTAATTCACAACTTTCCAATTTCTTGCTCTCTCGAGTGAAATTGGACTTTTTAGATGTACATTAATGTTGGCCACACACTAATGCAGTAAGAACAAGAATTAATAGAACAACATGAAAGAAGAAGATGAAAAACCATATAATTCACAATCAAAATTCAATACACATGTTCAAAACCTTAGCAAGGAAGAGAATTAGCCACTCATTTGTGGATTGATCATCCTCAAATGAGTGTAAATCATACGTACAATTGATTGAAAGAAGAAAGAAAGAGAGAAAAACCCTTAGCTTTTTCGTCCCTCAACTGCTCCTAACCCACGTTCTTGCTCCACCAAGTCTTAATTTTAAAAAATAAACCTAAGTGTGCTATTTATATTAGTAGGAATCTTTCCCGGATTAACAAGCAACGTGTCACGGAGTGCATCGCGGAGCACGGCCTCCGTGACACGCTACGGATGCGGAGGCTTTCTGGAAAATCACCCGAAATCGGCCCAGGCAGCACCTTGCCGCGTTGGCAACGTGTCACGCTTCCTGGGCAGCGCGTTACAGCCCCATGGTCGCGGAGTCCACCTGTCGTGGCACGTTGCCAACGCGCAGGTGGGCTGTTTTGAGCGGCCTGCCTGCCGTGGCACCTTGTCGACGCGCCGGTGGGCTGTTTTGTGCCTCTTCCTTGCCGACGTTCGCGTGTTAATTCCGTTTCCAAGCTTCTACTTCACCAACTCATGGATTAGTTACTCAAACATTATCAAAACCTACAAAACAAAGGCTAATCATGTTGGTTAGCACATATCTCCACATTATATAAAATTACATGAAAATGTATACAATAACTTAGATAAACAAGACTAATTGAAGTAATAAAGAATATCTCGGGCATATATTTTTGCCCGTGATCACAACCCCACACTTAAAGCCTTGTTCGTCCTCGAACAACCTTTTACATATCATGCAAATGGAGACTCCTACATAACTAATTTAGCAAGATAATTCAGGTTACGGCTATAATGATTACGTAAGATACAAGCTAAAAATAGAGCATGCCTGATTTGATCATTGAAATGAAGTACAACTATGTTAAGACTTCTTAACCTCAAGAGTCGACTCTCAATTTTAGCAAACTCATGCAAATCATCTGATTAAGAAATCCCACATGAAATATATCCTTCTTTCAACATGTGCCCCTCACGGAAAGAGAGTTACCCAATCACACGCAAAAACAATTTTTTACATCACAACATGTGTGGGTACATGAATAGAATTACGCTCACTCTCACAAAGAATTCACATGCATTATGTAATGACCCATAAGCTTGCCCTTAGTGTTTTATTCCACTAATATAAGGATGTGTGAATGTAAGATCAAGTAGGACTTTTTAGGTTGTAATGTAACTCAGGTGCGGGTAGGTACTATTATGATCAGTAATAGTGACTATCTTTCCTAAGCGCTTTTAATACATCACGCCTTCATTACAAACTTCCCTTCCCTCACTTCACCTTTTTTCTCCTTTTAGTTTTCTTTTTCCTCTTTTGTTCCCCCATTTCTTTCGACACTTTTAGCTTATTAGTAAGGAGTTCTATAAGTAACTTTTCATTTATTTGTTTTCTTACTCCCTACTAATACTCACCCATATTCAAAAATGCACCCTTGACCTTTCTCAACTCTTACAATTGCTACTTTCCCTTTCTTTTCATTCTTATCACTCCTTTACTCTTCCGGATTTTTCCTTTAAGCGCTTAGGAGTTTTGGATCAAATTCAAGGCTAATGAAAGAAAAAGGATTAAGCTTATGTTGCAGCTGTCAAAGAATAGGCTCAAGGCTCAATGGGGTTAACTAGGATTAATTTTTCAAGGTAGGTATAATGAGGGATAACATTAGGTTCATTCAAAGAAATGCCTAAATCATCTCCTACAATTCACATCCTTCATTTCGTTTTATATACACACCAGGCAAGTTCTAGACATTCCACAATAGCATAGAATACTCAAAAACCTTACACTCATGGCACATGCTCAAATCAAGACACAATCAGTAGACTCTTACTCAGCTAATCACAAGAATTCGGAATTAAGCTTCAAACATATTGAGTCAAATTCAAGAGCCTAAGTGTCTCAAACAAAGTTATACACTTGCATGCTTCATGCTGAACATACTTGCATCTTACAAACATTTATAGCACATAACAAGAACATCCAGCACCAATTAGTTATGGTTTCAAAACCCAAAACCTATCGACTAATTTTCCTCAAGACGGTCGTCATCCATCCATCGTCGGAAACATTCCCTAGCTATGACTAAAAAAACTTTATATACAGACCAAGGAAAGAAAGAAAAAAAGAAAAGAAAAAAAAATTATTCTTCGGTTCAAATACCCCCCGTCGGAAAAGAACCGAAAAGAAAAACCAACGAGTGATGAAGTCATGCTTAATTCACAAAAATTTTTCAAATTTTTCAAATTTTCAAATTTCTCACCAACTTTTGTACAAGCATTACATTCACCAAAAATCATTAAGCACAGAAATTTTGAAATTTTCTAGAAATTTCCCTCACCCCACACTTAAATCATGCTATGTCCGCATAGCATCAATCTAAAGGTTACAAAGGGTGAGAAATACTCCCTGAGGCCTTTAGGCCTAGCTGACAACATGGTTTTCTTCAACTATGGACAAGTGGGTGTTCGACCCCACACTTTTTCTTTTCCATGCTTATTAGCTTCCTCCTCCACGGGTACTCAGACTTCCCCTCCATCTGTGCTTAACTTTCCACCAAAACAACACAAGATGAAAAATAAATAAAATAAACATAAATGCAAGAAATTAAAATGGTACCCTTGGGTTGCCTCCCAAGCAGCGCCTAATTTTACGTCGCGGCACGACGTACCAAGTTTCACCACTTTTTCCTCCACCTTGAGGATATGAATCTCACCCCTAATTTCTTCTCTAATTTCCTCTTATGCTCCAGGGGTGGTGGTGAAAAATTGTAAGGACCAAACAGTAGATGTTGCCTTTTGCATTTATTGGTCCTTAAGTAAGCGAAGTCATTTTGTCTTTCTGAGTTAGCAAATTTCAAAATATATGGTGCTTGGTCCTCCTCTAGACATTTCTCTACAAACTTGGAAGACTCTATTTCTGTGTTGTCAACCAAACTTAATGTTGAAAAATGCGTAGAGTGTGGTCCAATACACCTCAACTCTGAAACTGCATTTTGCTTGACCTCCTTACTTGTATATACCTTCTCGACATCGACATCTATCTCACCATTAAAGTCGACTGGGGGATACGCTAACTCTTCTTCCAAGAATGGATTTTCCATAAGTGTGAGCCCATCACGGGGACACTCAAGAGATTCGAATTGTTGGGCTTCATCCAAAAATTCACCCTTGTCGTCCTCTTGTAGTTCCTCTTGAATATCGGCTAAAACTGTTGTCTGTGATTTATCACACGCTTCAGCTTCAGCGATCATCTATGTGAATTTGATGGTCATCCTTTCTAGAGCCTCTGCATTCTCTTCTTGCTGATTTCTCAATACTGCCATCGCCTCCTTCATTGCTTCTGATTGCTCCAAGAGTTGTTTCAACATGTCTTCTATTCGAGCTTGGCGTCCCAAGTCCTCATTTTCAGCATGCCTATATTCATAAAAAACAACAGAAGGATCATAGTAGGGGCTTGGGGGAGGGGAATATGCCTTTGGACAATCACCCCAATGGCCATATTGACACCCACATATATTGCACGTATTACAGTTTTGCCACAAGTGGGGTCCTTCATAGTTCAGACAAGATTCACTAAAATATGAGTATCCACCATTGAAACCATTTATATTCCACGATGTCATGTCAATAAGGGTATACGAACAAGCAGAAAAATAAAATAAAATAAAGAAGAATTAAAACAAACACTAGACCACGTTGTCAACACTTAAGAAAATAAAACAAAAATACAGTAAATTTATACTTAAAACAATTTCACCAATTGCCAAGTCTCCCCGGCAACGGCGCCAAAAACTTGCTCGGCTGGTTCGGTAGGGGTTAAAAACCGACACGCAAGTGCACGTGGTCAAACAAGTAATAAAGTGGCTAAGTAAGCCAAGTATCGATCCAAGGAGACTCTGGATAAGTAAAATTGCTTAAGTATACTATATTCTAGTTTACTTCTAATTATGTTGACAACAATGTAACCAAAAGTTAAATAATTTTGTTTATAAACTATATACTAAAACTATTAACAAATATTTACTTGAATTGAAACTATGGATAAGAGCATGCCAAGGTTAAGAACAAGTAATGAATTCGATAGTAATCATAATTCGGTTATTCTTCTCTTCATGTTGCTAGCCAAGAACATTAGCCTAGAGATTCAAACTCTCGTATTTAATCTCACTTTAGAATCATAAACCATTCGTCTACATTTCTGTGATCAAATGCAATTTATGACCTAGCAATACAATTCCGGTTCCTAAATTGACTAATACGGCTTTCAAGTATATTTCTATCAGGAAAGCACATCAAAACCCAATTTTCCCAAATCAAGTTAAGAACAATACCCTATTAATTCACAACTTTCCAATTTCTTGCTCTCTCGAGTGAAATTGGACTTTTTAGATGTACATTAATGTTGGCCACACACTAATGCAGTAAGAACAAGAATTAATAGAACAACATGAAAGAAGAAGATGAAAAACCATATAATTCACAATCAAAATTCAATACACATGTTCAAAACCTTAGCAAGGAAGAGAATTAGCCACTCATTTGTGGATTGATCATCCTCAAATGAGTGTAAATCATACGTACAATTGATTGAAAGAAGAAAGAAAGAGAGAAAAACCCTTAGCTTTTTCGTCCCTCAACTGCTCCTAACCCACGTCCTTGCTCCACCAAGTCTTAATTTTAAAAAATAAACCTAAGTGTGCTATTTATATTAGTAGGAATCTTTCCCGGATTAACAAGCAACGTGTCACGGAGTGCATCGCGGAGCACGGCCTCCGTGACACGCTACGGACGCGGAGGCTTTCTGGAAAATCACCCGAAATCGGCCCAGGCAGCACCTTGCCGCGTTGGCAACGTGTCACGCTTCCTGGGCAGCGCGTTACAGCCCCATGGTCGCGGAGTCCACCTGTCGTGGCACGTTGCCAACGCGCAGGTGGGCTGTTTTGAGCGGCCTGCCTGCCGTGGCACCTTGTCGACGCGCCGGTGGGCTGTTTTGTGCCTCTTCCTTGCCGACGTTTGCGTGTTAATTCCGTTTCCAAGCTTCTACTTCACCAACTCATGGATTAGTTACTCAAACATTATCAAAACCTACAAAACAAAGGCTAATCATGTTGGTTAGCACATATCTCCACATTATATAAAATTACATGAAAATGTATACAATAACTTAGATAAACAAGACTAATTGAAGTAATAAAGAGTATCTCGGGCATATATTTTTGCCCGTGATCACGGAGCACTGCCTCCGTGACACGTCACAAACGCGGACCCTCACTGGAATTCAGTCCTCCAGGTAATTATGCCCAACGTGCCACGGCATGCAACGCGGGGCTTGGCCAACGTGCCATGGCCCCAACGCGGACCTTCACTGTAACTTGGCATATTTTTATCATCCGGGGCAGAATGCATCCGCGATGGCAGCGTGACATAGCTCCATCGCGGAGCCCCTTAGTTGGCTGCATAACCTGAGCCTTTTTCACTGCTCGCTTTCGAGTCTCTTCCCGATTTCTCCCAACATGCATCTTAGCTTCCTAAAATTATAATTTTCCTGCAAAACAACACTAATCATGTGGTTAGTATAAATTCACATTTTAACTTCAAATCACATGAGAAGGTACAATTATCAATGTATAAACAAGACGAAATGAAGCATTTGAGTATCACTTGGGCATATAATTCTGCCCAAGATCAAGCACCTTGACTGAAGTTATCTCCTTATTCCTCAGCCTACGAACCTGACGGTCAAGGATCTGGATTGGTACCTCCTCATATGTGATATTATCCTTTATCTCCACACTGTCCAATGGAACTACTGAAGTTGGATAACCGATGCACTTCTTCAGAAGTGACACATGGAAAACTGGGTGTACTGCTGCTAGTTCCAAAGGTAACTCTAGTTCATAGGCCACCTTACCAATTTGTCTCAGAATCTAATAGGATCCCACATATCGTGAACTGAGCTTTCCCTTTTTTCCAAATCTCATCACCCCTTTTATAGGTGAAATCTTTAGGTATACCCAGTCGTCAACTGCAAACTCCAACTTTCTTCTCCGCAAATCGGCATAAGATTTTTGATGGCTGTGAGCTGGTTTCAACCTTTCTCGGATGAGCTAAACTTTCTGCATTGTCTCATGCACTGAGTCTGGCCCTATCAAGGTAGCTTCACCAACTTCAAAGCACCCTATAGGTGATCTACACCTTCTACCATACAATGCTTCAAATGGAGCCATCTGGATGCTGGAATGGTAGTTGTTGTTGTACGCAAACTCGCTAAGAGGCAAATTGTCATCCCAATTACCCTTAAAATCGATTGTGCATGCCCTCAACATATATTATAGGGTCTGAAGGGTCCGCTCAGCTTGACCATCAGTCTGCGGGTGAAAGGCTATGCTGAGCTTGACCTCGGTACCTAGTCCTTTTGGAAAGGACTTCCAGAAGTGAGAGGTGAATTACGTTCCCCTGTCTGAAATGATTGCCAAGGGAACCCCATGGAGTCTAACTAACTCTCGGATGTAAGGTTTGGTGTAGTCCTCAGCTGAGTTTATGGTTTTGACTGGGAGAAAGTGAGCTGATTTAGTCATTCGATCTACTACCACCCAAATTGAGTCATGCTACCTCCGAGTCCGGGGTAGACCTGTAATGAAGTCCATATTTACTTCTTCCCACTTCCATGTGGGTATACTGATATCTTGAGTCATGCCTTTGGGCCTCTGGTTTTCGACCTTGACTTGCTGGCAGTTCGGGCACTGTGCTACAAATTCGGAGATATCCCTTTTCATGTCGTTCCACCAGTAAATATCCCACAAGTCGCGGTACATTTTAGTAGCACCAAGGTGAATAGAGTATCTCGAGCTGTGTGCCTCAGCCAGTATCTGCTGTCTCAACTTACCAACATCCAATACATACAACCTGCCCTGGTAACAGAGCACCCCATCTCCCCCGTGGGAGAAAGCTTCTATCTGTTTTCTGAGGACTGCTTACTCAAGCTTAAGTAAAATGGATCCTCATCCTATCTGGATTTGACTTCAACTACCAAGGATGAATCTGACCCGCTTTTCATTACCACGCCACCTTCAGTTGAATCCACCAACTGCACCCCTAATCGGGCTAGCCTGTGAACTTCTTTCGCTAGCTCCCTCTTGCCTTCCTCAATGTGGGCCACACTTCCCATAGACCGTCTGCTTAGAGCGTCGTCCACCACATTGGCCTTACCTGGGTGATACAGCACACTCATGTCATAATCCTTTAGCAGTTCCAACCACCGTCTCTGACGCAGGTTTAGGTCCTTCTTGCTAAACACATACTGAAGGCTCTTGTGATCTGTGAATATATCCACATGAGCCCCGTACAAGTAGTGTCTCCATATTTTTAACGCGAATACCACCGCTGCCAACTCCAAATCATGAGTCAGATAGTTCTTCTCATGGACTTTGAGCTTTCTGGAGGCATAGGCTATCACTTTTCCATGTTGTATCAGAACTCAACCAAGTCCAACTCTGGAGGCGTCACAATATACAACAAACCAATCTGTTCCTTCTGGCAGGGTCAAAACTGGAGCGGTAGTGAGTCAAGTCCTTAACTCCTAAGAACTTTTCTCGCACTCATCTGACCACTAAAATCTCACCTTCTTCTGGGTTAACTTGGTCATAGGAGACTCTATGTAGGAGAAACCTTCCACAAACAGTCGGTAATAGCCTACTAAGCCCAGGAAACTCCTGATTTCAGTAGGAGAGGTAGGTCTAGCTCAATCCTTCACTGCCTCTATTTTATGAGGATCTACTTGTATCCCCTCACCTAAGACCACATGACCCAAGAAAGTCACAGACTTCAACCAGAATTCACACTTGCTGAACTTGGCGAATAACTGGCGCTTTCTGAGGGTCTGTAATGCTAACCTTAGGTGATTGGCATGCTCTTCCTCATTTTTGGAGTACACAAGAATGTCGTCGATAAATACAATGACGACATATCCAGGTACTGCTTGAAAACCCTATTCATCAAGTCCATGAAGGTTGCTGGGGCGTTTGTTAACCCAAAGGACATTACCTCAAACTCGTAATGACCTACCGAGTTTTGAATGTTGTTTTCGGTATGTCACACTCCCTAACCCTTAGCTGATGGTACCCTGACCTGAGATCGATCTTGGAGAAATAGCTGGCTCCCTGAAATTGGTCAAATAGATAGTCAATTCTGGGTAGAGGGTACTTGTTCTTAACTGTGACCTTGTTCAGCTGATAGTAATCTATGCACATTCTAAGGGTACCATCTTTCTTACGCACGAATAGCACTGGAGCACCCCAGGGAGAGATATTGGGTCTGATAAAACCCTTATCAAGTAGATCCTTTAACTGCTCCTTCAGCTCCTTAAGCTCAGCTGGAGCCATTCTATAAGGAGGGATGGAGATGGGCTGAGTGTCTAGGAGGAGATTTATTCCAAAGTCTATTTCCCCTTCAGGGGAAAACTCCAAGAAGATCATCTGGGAACTCGCTGACAACTGGAACTGACTGAATGGCTGGGGTCTCAAAGTTGGAATCCTTGACCCGAACTAGGTGGTATATACATCCTTTTGAAATGAGATTCTTGTCCTTAAGGTAGGAAATAAACCTACCCTTAGGTGCTAAGCTATTGCCCGACCATTCTAACGCTGGTTCATTCGAAAACTGAAACTTGACGACTCTAGTTCTGCAGTCGATTGAGGCATAGCAGGAATGTAACCAATCCATGCCAAGAATAAGGTTGAAGTCAACCATGTCTAGCTCTATGAGATCAGCTGGAATTACTTTATTCAGGACTGATACTGAGCAGTTTCTATACACCCGGTTGGATCTAACTGACTCACCAACTAGGGTGGAGACTGAGAATGGTTCTGAGAGGACCTTTGGACTTATATTGAACTGAATTGTTATATATGTAGTCATGAACAAAAGAGTATCTCCTAGATCTAAGAGGGCATATACGTCTATATGGAAGAGACGTAACATACTAGTGACTACGTCAGGTGAGCTTTCCTGATCCTGACGAGAAGATAGAGCATAGAAACAATTCTGGCGCTGACCGCCATCTGTACCTGATGAGTTGGCATGCTGAGCCAGTTGGCCTGCTGGAGCTACTGAGGTAGTGGATTGTGATCTCCCTCGCCCTGCTGACGGGCACTCTCTGAGTCGGTGCCCAAGCTGTCCACATCCAAAACAGCCCTCTCTGCCTTGTAGACACTCTCCAGGATAATTCTTGCCATATTTGGGACAAACTAGATACTTGTTCCCTATACTGTGAGACTGAGACTGAGTGCCAGATGACCCACCCCTCCGATCCTGGCAGGAACGAAAGGTTGGGCCGCTGGCTGAACTAGGAGTTGGGGCCCTCTGCTGTTGCTGATGTTATTGTTGCTGCTGTGGGCGGCTACCACTGCTAGATCTCTGATGGCCGAAATCTGAATGGCCAATTCTTGTCCGCTTGTTCTTTCTCTCCATATCCTTTAGTTTTTCAGCCTTATTTTGATGGGCATAAACAATCAGGCTTGAAAGGTCCATGTCCTAGATCAGCATCGCGGTCCTACACTCCTTGAGGACCAGATTAGGTACTCCATTAACAAACTTCAGCATGCAATCCCTTGGCTCGGCTACCATCTATGGAGCATATTTTGATAACCTGGCAAACTCCAGAGCATACTCTTCCACTATCCTGTTGCCTTTTCGCAACTTCATAAACTCTGCCATCTTCGCCTCCCTCAGCTCCCGAGGGAAAAACCTATCCAAGCAAGTCGTTTGGAACTCCTCCCACTCCATCGGTCCTTCTCCCGCTGGCCGTCCCTCCTTCCACTGCTCATACCAAACCTGGGCTACCCCTTTAAGCTGGTAGGCAGCCAGGTCAGCACTCTAGGAGGAGCTGACACCCATAATACGGGTAATCTTCCTAAGCTCATCTACAAACTCTTAGGGGTCCTCCCCCACTTTAGATTCCTTAAATGATGGAGGGTTCATACAGTTGAAGTCTCACACCCTTGTGGCTGCTGCAGACCCCTTCGTGTTCACCGGCACAACCTGCTAATTCACCTGATTGATCAGGGTTTGGGCCAGTAACTGAATGGCCGCTCTAAAATCTGCAGTAGAGATCGAATCATCTTGAGGAGCTGTCGGGGCTGGTGGGGTAGGTCTATTGGCATTACCGGCCCTTCTTCCATTACTGCGTCTGGGAGGCACGGTTCACTGAAACGAAACACAGTACGAATTAAAAGAGCATTTCTGGAATTGAAACTTGACGCACGATAAAGAATATGAAGAAAAGGGAACTTTCCAAATAACATCTCGTATCCTCCTCTTCATAAGTGTGGCGCGCTTCACACCCATGAAAAGGACTCTACTCAATGCGGATTTCGAACATTCAAAGGATACTCTAAACCTCGCTCTGATACCAAATTTGTCATGCCCCGAGTCTACACCCTAGACGTAACACGGTACTTGAAGCCACAAGTGTCCCCAAGTAAACCCCTAATCTATCATTCACTAGCATTCTGAGTAAACATGCACATCGGAACTTTTAACTAATATCATAAAAACATTTATGAAAACAAGTCTGAAATCATAGAGTTCAAAACACTTGAATAATACTGGAAAATCTGAAAATCATGTCTGTCTGAAAGCCATCTAACTGAGGAGTTTCTGGGACAAGCCCCCAACTAACTCTAAGTCTAACTGAAACTAATATATGACTGAAAGAAGGAAATAATGCCCTTGGATGATGAGGACTCACACTGCAACTGTTGAGACGGAGAATTTGAACTGCGGCGTCTAGCGATGCTGAGTCTGAGAACCTGCAGCTATATCATGAAATGATACAGCATAAAAGTATGTGTTAGTACTTTGAATGTATTGAGTAAGTGAGAGAAACATGAATAACATCATAGAACTGATAATTGAACTGATACGACATGAAATGCCCAATTGAAATGTTGAAAACTAATACAACTGGTATAAAACTGATATGGTCAAGAGCGACCCTGGCTGATGATCATAGACATGTCCTAAATCTGAAATATTCAGTGTGGAATACAGCACTGAACTGATCTATACTGAAGCATCTGAGAGTAACTGTACTGACTAGTGGAAGAGACTGTAATCGACATATAACAACATGAGCTAGATGTGGAGTCCGATGTATACACCCTACAGGTAGGACCCAATATACCTTTCCAGGGTATAAAGGTATGGACTGTGAGAATCACTATCAGAAGGGGGCCATGAGGCCAAGTAAATATATATCCTACGGTGGAAACGTAATTCTGGAACCTGGGTGTGCTTGAACCCCGGCCCTTTCGGTGCTAAGTCCTACTCCCACTAGATAATCCTATTGCTGCTACTACTGACAAGCGGATAGCTCGATACTGGGGCCCAAGACTATACTGACCCAGGGATACTGTCAGATAGTTCCTTGAGCATCTTATAGGACCAGAGTTGGAAATAGAGTTCTAAGACGGGTCAGAGCTGCTTAACTAGAAGCTTCGTAACCATCTAAAGAACAAACTGATAACTGAACTGGGTCCTGGGCTGGTCAGAACTATATAACTGAAATGTCATGACCGCCTAATGGACCAAATAACTATAATCTAAGTCTGAGTCTGATAACTGAGAGGCACCACTGACACCTCGAAAAAAGACTAGAGTCAAATTGATCAGCTGACATTATTCTAGTAAACTCGGAGGTTGCTAAAATTTGACTGAGGCTAGACTGACATTTCTGATTGATACTGAGTAAATAAATTTCTAAATGAGATTGATTAATTGAACCATTAACTGAGTTTCTGATGCCTATAAATACTATAGGAATTTCCTAACTTTGAAGGATTCAAGCATGATTCAATAATTCAGTAAATACACAGGATTCTAGGTTCTGCTCCGAAGTTAGGCTAAAATTCTACTTCCCCGGAATAGGCATCATTTTAGTCACAAATTGGAGGACATTAGCTACCATAAACGTTATTTAGGATTCTACATAAATTATTCAAGAACAGTAATGATATCTTCAATTTTGTAAGTTTAGGGCTAGGACTGAAAGTTAACTGGAAGAGCGTTTCTAGGGGACGCAAGGGGAGAACAATCTCCTTTCTAAATTTCCATATACCTGTAGAAGAAAATCTGGTAAAATTTCTAGAGAATCAAAGAAGAAAGATCTGCCCTAGCTGATGCTCTGAAGTACTCTAAGAGGAACACTATATTCTGCTTCGTGAAAGTTTGAGTGGGGAATATGGGGAGAAACCGTTGGTTACCCCTTCTAAACCCCTGAATGAACCCCAAACGATGTATTTTAGGGACTAGGTAGGTGGAATTTTACAAAAATAACCTTGGGATTTAAAGCTGAAATCTGGCCGAAAAGAACCCACGGGCCTCAAAACGGGCCGTTGGTAGAAACGACGGCCCATTGAATCTGGTTGTGGTTCCTAGGTTTAGAAACTAGATTCTCACTGGTGACCCACAGTTAGGTACAACGGTCCGGTGGAAGCAACAATGGGTCATTGATACCTCCTGTTGAACTAGTAAGAAATTTGGTCGACGGGTGATAAATGCCTCGTTGGTAGTGCCAACTTCATGGGCCGTTGTATCCCCTCGTGGTCAACACGGTTGGATTCTGGAACTAAATGACGGGTGGTTACAACGGCTGATTGGAGGCTACCACGGGCCGTTGTTCCCTCCCGTTGTCTCGAGGAAAGGGTCCGGAAGACCTCTGAATTAGGATTCAACGTGCAACAGGACGGCCCTTTGTTAGAATCAATAGGTCATCCTATGACTCATTTTTTTCCCCTGGAACAAAGCTGTTGCAAACCCATGACTCATTACAGCGGTCCGTTGGTTCCTCCAACGGTCTGGCGTCGTCTGAGATAGAATTTTTTTCTTGTTTTCTGTGGTTTTTCATGCAATGTCTAAATTTGATCTAGAAAAGTTTCGGGTTGTTACATTAGACATCTCCAAACAAGTTTTTAGCCTAAGAACAATCGAAATTTAGAAAAAAAAATAGAAGAGAAAGAACCCTAGAGTTTTCTTCAGCTCAACTGCCATTTCTCACGTTCTTGCTAATATTTCAAATAATTGAAAATAAAGCATCTAAGTGTTCTATTTATACAAGTGAAAAAATACACAGGGAATAACTTAGCTCCGTGACTTGGAGCTCATCGCGGAGGAATTTCTTCGTGACATGGAGCCGTCGTAGAGGCTTATTGAAATTGTGGGAATTCTAGGAATCCAAGCTCCATGTCACGGAGCTTAACGCGCCATCTTGCTTCCATGACACGGACCAAATGCGGACGTTCACTAGAAACTTGATTCCTTCAAAAGTTAATTTTTTTTCTACAAATGTGTCGTGACACGTTTTTAAATGAGAACAATCTCCAACGTGGCATGAGAGTGAATTTGCACATCAATTTTTAAGCTCTCTAAACTTCTCGTACTTCAACTCCGAGTATCATCCACAAAACCAAGCTGAAATTATTGTCTTTTCCACCTACAAATAATCAAATCACATTTATTTGTCCACAAGCATAATTAATTCAAAACATGCATGAATACATAAGTATTATCCTCGCCTAGGCTCTAGTATGGTTGAAATAATGGCATTGGGTCGTATAAATACGTCCAAGATCACCATCCCACACTTATATCCTTGTTCGTCCTCGGACAATCCTTTAATATTCTTAACATGATTTAAACATTACCATCATCAATGGACCCAGATAGCTCACACCTAGTTTTGCTAAACACTTTAATCATGAAATACAATTCATTAAATCAAGCATGGTCTTCACTCACCACATTCAAAGCAGAATCACACAAGCCCTAATGAATAACTTTTCAACCGAAAATCTGCCAACATGTTTACATCATAGTAGCGAGGTCATTAGCTTTACCAAAGTTTTACCATCATGTGCCCTCACTTGGATGTAATGTCCCTACTTTCATGAGATAAATATGACCACAAACGAGCACATTCTATAACTGATTTGCTCACGCTCCAAGGATTTTTTCAAGAAAATCTAACACACCATGAGTTTTCCTATAGTGTATTAGTTAACCGATCATAACATCACTTGTAGGATCAAAAGGGCTTTTTATGGTTGTAATGTCGACTACGGGATGGGTAGGATTGTTTGGGTCAAAGTGACTCTTATTCCTATGCACTTTAAGATAATTACACATTTTACTTTTCAGTGCCTTATTTCTTTAGCACTTCACTCCATCCATTTCATGATTGTTTTTCCCCTAACTTACTTATTCTCATCGAGGTTAGAGTCATTCTCCTCATCATAATTTGACTCAATGTCTGAGTCTTCCCGGTGCCTCTCCTCATCGGTGGGTACATCATCATCCACCGGCTCTACAAACGCTGGCCCAATCCTACACATAACACTAGCATGTTCATTCATGGGGTAGTCCCTATCCACCTACCATAGCTCATCCTCTATTGTGGATCATGCACCAATTCGAGTTGTAGCATTGCAGTCCAAACATCCTGGTCGCGTAGCCATCATATCGAGCGTGTCGCTCGGCTAATGTGAGAACTGGCCCATAAGTGGTATCTGGCGCCTTAGTCTTTGTCACGTCCACAGCGCGTCGTTCTACTCTTGATTTTAAAGATTTGAATTTTTATTTTTAAATCTACGGTGATCATAAATAATTCGGAAATACAGTTATGAGAATCATCTATAGTTAAGGCCTAACAATCATGCAATGCTCAAACTCACAATGGTTCAAGTATTGAAAATTCATTTGTCGTCTCACGAAGTTAAACGAAATGTTCATGGTCTTTCAAGCCTACAAACATAACAAACTAGTCTTACACCTACATCGTTGAGCGGCGATGTGACATCCCAATTCGTGAGCAATTAACAATGTGAATGTGGTTTATGGGGTTTATGCCCTTGAATATGAACTTTCCTACCTCTAATCATTTAACCTAGAATTAACTTCACAACTACGTCTGAGAGTGGTGATGCGATAATTTAATCCTAAGCGTCTAGCTATCTTCCCATCTAATTAACCAAGCAAGATGAATTAGGTATAGTTTCTATCCTAACCATGAATCCTATCTTGAAGACAAGAACTTGCTCCACTTGAAGACAAGAACTTGTTCCTTGCATCTTAGTTTTAACCTAGGGTTACTCTCTTGAGCTTTTGCCTAAGCTTTACAAGTACACTTCAATGGTGATCAAGCATCAAAATGGTAATTAACAAGAATGCAAGACAAAACAATAAATAAAACTTGAACCAACTAATTTTGGGGTCCAAAAAAGTCCCAACACTTAAAAAAATATTTGGCTAAAAAGACAAAACATGCTGATTTTGCTCTCTGAAGTTGTGTCACATGTGCCAGGCGTGCGAGTGGGGGAGGTATGGGCGCGTGGAAGCTAGCTGGCAGTGAACTTGCACACACGTGGTGCTGACGCAGTGTTGTCGCCCAAACATACGCTAGTATATGTGGTCGTACAAGTAATACAGTGGCTCTTGCAAGTCGGATATCGAATCCACAGGGACTATGAAGTAGTGATTTTTTGATTTTAATATTCACGATTATTCTACACAAGTTTGTAAGTAGCCTAATAAATAAAGAGTGTTATAAATATAAATCTAGAAAGTAACAATCAATAAAGCAAAGAACGTTGATTAAATCAATAAGCAAGAATATTCTAAGGTTAAGGCATGGGAAGCAATCATGTACAACTTATATTTTTCTTCAGCTATGTTCTCTATCGGGTTGATGGTTATGAGGAGTTAAAGTCTGACTATGGTCTTTCGAACCTCTAGCCAATTGCCTAATTATGAACTTTGCAACTACACGTATTAAATTGTGATGCAATAACTTATCTTAGGTCAGGAACCATTTGCTCCCTTTGTTAACCGAATGTGGCGTTGCAGGAATATTTTAATCGCGCACACGAATCCTATCCTTAGTTTATAGCAATGATAAGAACACATTCCCTTATTCCTCGTTCTACCCTAATGATTTTCCTTTCAGAGTCAAATTAAGGCTATGAATTTATTTTAATGTTAGCCACACAACAAAATACAAAGAGCGGGAATAGATGAACAACCATTAATGATAGAAAAACATCAAGCTGAAAATAAAATAAAATCATACAATCATGCAATTGGCCTCAACCTTAGAATGAGGTGAATTAGCCACTCATTCTTTGATTAGACATCTCCAAACACGTTTTTAGCATAAGAACAATTGAAATTTAAAAAAAAAAGATTAAATCAATAAGCAAGAATATTCTAAGGTTAAGGCATGGGACGCAATCATGTACAACTTATATTTTTCTTCAGCTATGTTCTCTATTGGGGTTGATGGTTATGAGGAGTGTAAGTATGACTATGGTATTTTGAACCTCTAGCCAATTGCCTAATTATAAACTTTGGAACTACATTTACTAAATTGTGATGCAATAACTCATCTTAGATCTAGAACCATTTGTTCCCTTTGTTAACTGCATGTGGCGTTGCAAGTATATTTTTATCCCGCACACGAATCCTATCCTTAGTTTATAGCAATGATAAGAACACATTCCCTTATTCCTCGTTCTACCCTAATGATTTTCCTTTCAGAGTCAAATTAAGGCTATGAATTTATTTTAATGTTAGCCACACAACAAAATACAAAGAGCGGGAATAGATGAACAACCATTAATGATAGAAAAACATCAAGCTGAAAATAAAATAAAATCATACAATCATGCAACTGGCCTCAACCTTAGAATGAGGTGAATTAGCCACTCATTATTTGATTAGACATCTCCAAACAAGTTTTTAGCACAAGAACAATTGAAATTTAAAAAGAAAAGATTAGAGAAAGAACCCTAGAGTTTTCTTCATCTCAACTGCCGTTTCCCACATTCTTGCTAATATTTCAGATAATCGAAAATAAAACATCTAAGTGTTCTATTTATAAAAGTGAAAAAATACACAGCAAATAACAAGCTCTGACATGAAGCTCATCTGGTGCAAAAGCCTCCTCATCGAGGTCAGAGTCATTCTCCTCATCATCATTTGACTCGATGTCTGAGTCTTCCCAGCGCCTCTCCTCCTGGGTGGGTACATCATTATCCACCGGCTCTACAAACAATGGCCCAATCCTACATATGGCACTGGCATGTTCATTCATGGGGTAGTCCCTATCCACCTGCCACAGCTCATCCTCTGTTGCGGATTGTACACCAATTCGAGTTGCAGCATTGCAGCCCAAACATCCTGGTTGGGTAGCCATCATATCGAGTGTGTCGCTCGGCTTATGTGAGAACTGGCCCATAAGTGGTATCTAGAGCCTTAGTCTTTGTCACGTCCACAGCGCGTCATTCTACTCTTGATTTTAAAGATTTGAATTTTTATTTTTAAATCTACGGTGATCATAAATAATTCAAAAATACAGTAATGAAAAGTATCTAGAGTTAAGACCTAACAATCATGCAATGCTCAAATTCACAATGGTTCAAGTATTGAAAATTCATTTGTTGTCTCACGAAGTTAAACGAAATGTTCATGGTCTTTCAAGCCTCTAAATATAACAAACTAGTCTCGCACCTACATCGTTGAGCAACAATGTGGATGTGGTATGGGGTTTATTCCCTTGATTATGGACTTTCGTACCGCTAATCATTTAACCTAGAATTAACTTCACAACTACGTCTGAGAGTGGTGATGTGACAATTTAATCCTAAGTGTCTAGCTATTTTCCCATCTAATTAACCAAGAAAGACTAATTAGGTATAATTTCTATCCTAACCATGAATCCTATCTTGAAGACAAGAACTTGCTCCTTGCATTCTTAGTTCTAACCTAGGGTTACTCTCTCGAGCTTTTGCCTAAGCTTAACAAGTACATTCCAACGGTGATCAAGCATCAAAATGATAATTAACAAGAATGTTGATAACGCTCAAACCACACCTCTTACTGAAGTGAGAAGCGAACGTTGTCAATAAAGAACCCAACTAGAGGTTGGGGTCGATCAGACAGGGAATAGGGAGACTGGATTATAGCTGGTAATTGAACTTGTAAGGTAGTTACTTCAAAATAGGGGGATTATAAAAGAAAATCAATAATAAAAATAAATATTAAAATTCTGGTGTTGAGTCAATATCAAAGAATAACTAGGGTTTGTGTTTCTCATGGGTTCATAACTGCTTTGGATATATACTTGTGATTATCACCAATACTTACTTATAGAACTGATAACTTAGGTTCATTCAAACGACCAACAAGTCCCCATTGAATGACTATACTCAATCACTCGACCAAGTCTCATGAGCGGTTTCAAACTATTCGTTATCACTAAGTTCCAGATTTAACTATCCTGCGACCACAGCTCAAGTTAATACAATGATTATCAAAATCAAGGCTCCGTTGTAATTCTCTTTTCCTAATATCTACCTCTTCGACCAAAGCAAGTAAAGAATTCGGGCATGTCCTAAAGTTGCGCACCATTAAGAAACGTTTAAGCATGAAAAGAATACAATATAAGTATTTGGTATTGGTTTTAAGATCACTTTGTGTAACCCTAGCTTGTTAATTCACCATGGTTCCCACAACCCTAGCTATGGAGGTTTTAGCCTCTCATAGT
This sequence comes from Datura wrightii, assembly GCA_035772735.1. Lineage (NCBI taxonomy): Eukaryota > Viridiplantae > Streptophyta > Magnoliopsida > Solanales > Solanaceae > Datura > Datura wrightii. The sequence continues at coordinate 81,385,209 of JASDFA010000006.1, read as the reverse complement.
TTTAAAGTTGTGATTTGCATTCATGATTAAGAATAAAAATCAATACTTACAATAATGATTGAGAAAAACACTTCCTTCAATTACTCCGCAAAATCTTGAAAAAACAAGTAACAAGAACAAGATAAAATTCAAGAAAAGGTTGATCACAAGTTGGATCAACTCAATCCTCTCTCTTTCTTACTTGTTTCTCTTCTTTATCATTGTCTGATTGTCTACAGAAAAATAAAACCTAAAACGTATTTATACAGACACAAGAATCCTTTCCTAAGTTAACTGGATGAATTTTCCATATCTAGTGCCACTGTCGTCACGAGCCAAGATACGATCCGTAGCAACTTCCTATGACTCATAGTTGTCTGTCGTGCCTTGCATTGTTGGATGAATTTCAGCTAAGTGTTGGATCCAAATACGATTCGTGCCTCCTTCATATGACCTGTACTGATCTCCCATAGTTTAATTCTGAAACTTTGGAATTCTTCTGAAGTTCAACACGACCGTCATGGTACGACTCGTACCTTCTTCCCACGGGTCGTACATTCCTTTCGTAGCAGAAGTCAGCACTTCATGCATCTTTTCTGAATTTTTTCATGATTTCTTCATCATAACTTGTACCAGCTTGGTACGATCCGTATTGAGACTCGTGCATTGCCTCTCTGCACCTTAAGCCTTCTGCAACTTTTCATGGCCCTCAGTACGACTCGTAGGTCCTTCCTACGGCTCATATTGTGGTCTGCACATTAAACCTATTTTGCATCTTTCAAGCTTTATTTTGCCATTTTTAGGTCCAACATCAATTCATCTTGCAATCAAAGGAAAAGTTCCTTATATCCACATCAACATACCTAAGTTCATGCTATTTTCTTAGTTTTGAGCATCGAAAGTGATGTAAATCCATAGCATATCACGGCTGCGTGTATCATCAATCACAATTTCTCCCACAGGTGTTGGTAGCTTGCTATGGTCCATTTGGATGTTTGAGTGAAAGCTTATTCCTTTGATGTAGCCGAAGAGTCACTAAAGAAAAACAAAGAAAAAACGTAAAAAGTATTGTAACCACCAATAAGTCAATTACAAGCTAATATCCTAGTTTCAGCGGTATTCCCCGGCAATGGCGCCACTTTTTGATAACGCTCAAACCATACCTCTTACTGAAGTGAGAAAAGGACGTTGTCAAAAAAGAATCCAACTAGAGGTTGGGGTCAATCCGACAGGGAATAGGGAGACTGGATTATAGCCGGTAATTGAACTTGTAAGGTAGTTACTTCAAAATAAGGGGATTCTAAAAGAAAATCAATAATAAAAATAAATATTAAAATTCTGGTGTTGAGTCAATATCAAAGAATAACTAGGGTTGGTATTTCCCATGGGTTCATAACTGCTTTAGATATACACTCGTAATTATCACCAATACTTACTTATAGAACCGATAACTTAGGTTCATTCAAACGACCGACCAGTCCCTATTGAATGACTAGCAATCACTCAACCAAGTATAATGAGCGGTTTCAAACTATCCGTTATCACTAAGTTCCAGATTTAACTATCCTGCGACCACAGATCAAGTTAGTACAATGATTATCAAAATCAAGGTTCCGTTGTAATTCTTTTTTCCTAATCTATACATCTTTGACCAAAGCAAGTAAAGAATTCGAGCATGTCCTATTGCACACTGTTAAGAAACGTTTAAGCATGAAAAGAATACAATATAAGTATTTGGTATTGGCTTTAAGATCACTTCGTGTAACCCTAGCTTGTTAATTCACCATGGTTCCCACAACCCTAGCTATGGAGGTTTTAGCCTCTCATAGTTTTAAAGTTGTGATTTGCATTCATGATTAAGAAAAAAAATCAATACTTACAATAATGATTGAGAAAAACACTTTCTTTAATTACTCCGCAAAATCTTAAAAAAACAAGTAACAAGAACAAGATGAATTCAAGAAAAGGTTGATCACAAGTTGAATCAACTCAATCCTCTCTCTTTCTTACTTGTTTCTCTTATCTATCGTTGTTTGATTGTCTACAAAAAAATAAAACCTAAAACGTATTTATACAGACACAAGAATCCTTTTCTTAATCTAACTGGATGAATTTCCATATCTGGTGTCACTGTCGTCACAAGCCAAGCTACGATCCATAGCAGTTTCCTACGACTCATAGCTGCCTGTCGTGCCTTGCATTATTGGATGAATTTCAGCTAAGTGTTGGATCCAGGTACAATTCGTACCTCCTTCATATGAACCGTACTGATCTCCCGTAGTTTAATTTTGAAACTTTGGAATTCTTCTAAAGTTCAACATGACCGTCATGGTACGACTCGTACCTTCTTCCCACTAGTCGTACATTCCTTCGGTAGCAGGAGTCAGCACTTCATGCATCTTTTCAGAATTTTTTCATGATTTCTTCATCACGACTCGTACCAACTTGGTATGATCCGTACTGAGACTCGTACATTGCCTCTCTGCATTTTAAGCCTTCTGCAACTTTTCATGGCCCTCAATACGACTCGTAGGTCCTTCCTATGGCTTGTACTGTGGTCTGCACATTGAACCTATTTTGCATCTTTCAGGCTTGCTTTTAACATTTTCAAGTCCAACATCAATTCATCCTGCAATCAAAGGAAAAGTGACTTATATCCACATAAACATACCTAAGTGCATGCTATTTTCTTAGTTTTGAGCATCGAAAGTGCTGTAAATCTATAGCATATCAAATACAAGACAAAACAATAAAGAAAACTTGAACCAACAATGAATTCATGCAATTACAATCATGTCTTATGGTCTCAACCCTAAAAGAAGGGTTTTAGCCATTCATGGTCATACAATGATTCAAAAACATGTTTGAATTAAAGTTCTTACAAGAATGGATAAAAGAGAATTAAAGAATTCGAACCCTAGGTGAGTTTCTTTCGTTCTCCCTTCGCTCCTCTGTGCTTTCCCAAAAATATTTTGTAATATCTAATTAAACTGCTAAGTGTTCCTTTTATAATTGTCAAAATTTGGCTTGTGGTGGACTGCCTCTGTGTCATGCTTGCTATCACAGAGATTTGCCTCCGTGACACGCTGGCTATCATGGAGATTTGGCTCCGTGACACTCTGTTGTCGTGGATGTTCACTGTTTTGCATCCCCTGCTTATATAAATTAATTCTTTTCTTCGTGGAACATTGTTGAATGCCCCAATGCTTCTCTATGGCACGGAGTTGACTCCAAATGTCATTTTTAGATTGTCTCACCATCCATAATTCGTTCCTTAACATTTATTTCAAGATTAGGACCATTATCTTCACATTGAGCTCCATACATTGGCACTTTCATTCTATAAAGAGAACTAATCATATTTGTTAGTCTATAGCCACAAATTACACAAAATACATGAGATTATTCTTAAATTAAGGTACAAACATGGGTATAAAATAGTACTTGGGCGTATAAATATGCCCAAGATCACTACCCCATACTTAAAGCCTTGTTCGTCCTCGAACAAATCCTTTACATCTCATGCACAAGGAAGATTTAGATATTACCAATTGACGCAAGACGACTCAAATTAAGGCTACAATAATTGATTTAGATAGAAAGTTCAAATAAATCATGCTATATATATATATATATATATATATATATATATATTATAACATAATTCAAACCAAGTTAAGACCTCCTAGCCTCAAGAATTGACTCTACAACCACAGCAAACTCATGCACATTAGCCAATCAAGAAGTCTAACATGAATCTTATCTTTCCTCATAACAAGAGAGATACCCATTTTTACTCACAAATTTTCAAATTATAATATGTATGGGTATATGAATACAATTATACTTGCTCTCACAATGAATTCCCATGCAACATGCAATGACCCATATGCTTGCCCTTAGTGTATTACTCCGCTAATACAAGAATGTCTAAAAGTAAGATCAAATAGGACTTTTCAGATTGTAATGTAAGCTAAAGGAGGGGTAGGTACTATACTGGCCAGTGATAGTGAGTATCTTCCCTAAGCGCTTTTAATACATCACTTTTGCTCATTAAGCACATCCTCTTCTTTTACTTCACCTCTTGTTCTTTTCAATTCTCAGTTTCCTTTTTGTTTGCCCCATATGTTTAAGCACACTTATGTTATTAGTAAGGAGTACTAAAGCATTAAACATTCTTTCTTTTTTTTCTGACTCCCTACCAACACTTAAACATTTTGGACCACCCTTCACTCTTTTCTTCAATTTCCACTACCAACTATTTTTCTCCTTTTCAATATTCTTACTCCTCTGACTCATATGCATTTTTCACTTGAGCGCTTAGGAGTTTTGGATCAAATTAAAGGCTATTGAAAGAAAAGGATTAAGATTTTTGTGTGGCTAATCAAAGAATAGGCTAAAGGCTCAATGGGGCTAACCAGAATTATGCATTAAGGGCAGGTAAAGCATAGGATGAAAATAGGCTTATTCAAAGAAATGCCTACATCGTCTCCTCCAATTAACATTCCTCATTTCGCTTTGCAAACATACCAGGCAAGTTTTAGACACTATATAATAGCATGGAATACATGAAGAACCTTACACTCACTGCACATGTTCAATTCTAGATAGACCCATACAGACTCTCAATACAGCTAATCACATGAATTCAACAATTAAGCACACAGCATACAGAGTCATATTCAAAAGCCTAGGTGTCTCAAACAAAGTCATACCTTTATCAACATGCTTCACAATTAAAACTCTACTTGCGTCTTACAATCATATACAGCACTCAACAAAAGCATCAAGCAATCAATCAGCTTAGGAGTTCAAACACAAAAACCTATTGACTAATTTTTCCTCAAGACGGTCGTCATCCATCCATCGTCAGGGAAATTCCTTAACTAAGACTAAGACACTATGTACAGACACACAAACACTTTTATTCTCGGTTCAAAGTTCCCCTCTTTGAAAAGAACCGAAAAGAAAAATCAAAGGGTGAGTGAAATGTGCTCAACTCCAACTTTTCATCAAACAATATTACACCAAGCACCAAATTCCCCCAAAATCACTTAGCATAAAATTTGAAATTACCCCTCACCCCACACTTAATTTATGCTATGTCCGCAAAGCATCATTTAAAAGCAAGACTAAAGGTGAGAGATACTTCTTGAGGCCTCTAGGCCTAGCTAGCAGCATGCATTATCCATTTTTCATCTTGGGATCCTCAACCCCACACTTGTGTTTT